>CM070064.1:0-495000 GCA_036320875.1 Cotoneaster glaucophyllus
GCCATTTTCATTAGTTTTTTCTTTTTTTTTTTTTAAATTTTTTTAATGGGGTCACATAATGCAGGGAAAAAAACATACTTGTTACATTGTTGTCAAACTCAATTTATACTTGTTCATGATGAGGGTTTCCTTCCAAACACATAAGATTTTGATGTAAACTCTTTAGATTTTGCAATGGATTGGCTACCCAATACGAAAGATGTTTTCTCTCCGATCCTCGTAAGGTAAAGAGTCTCGTTGGTTTGGGATCGTCTTGTTTGTCAAGTTAAATTCGTCTTTCCTAGACAAATTCTAGCATCCCATAAAATCTCATCAACTCATCACTTTAGCAAGGAAAAAATGAGCAAGGAAAAAGATGTGGGAAGTGAAAGGGATTTATATGAACAAGAAGGGAGAAAAAGGACGGCAAAACACATGCAATGTCTAGTCAAAAGGGGTGCTTCCACGATTATGGTATAAATTTATTTATGAGCCTTAAGTGTTATTTTTCGCATACCAGTTAACAAACATATAGAGAAATTCATGAATTCTACTATGGCACTAACGTTCGTTTTTATTTTAAAGAATGAATTATCGTTATGTTATTGATAATTAGTCAACATTATTAATGTTGAAACACATGAATATAGAATCGATATCATCGAAACTCTATATTTGAAACGTCTGTTCTTTACATTTTGTACTAGAATTTGTCATCTCGTCAAAAAACAGACGTACTGCACATGAAACTCTTGCTCTAATGACAATTTATGTATCCAGTTTTTTTTTTTTTCTTGTGTTCATGATTGAACCAACTCATGTTTATCATGCTTCCTATTTTATTTTGAAAGTTTATTTTAGAGATTATAAAGATTAGAAAATATGCATATATGAAAAAACAAGTAAAAGACCTATAACGATAACCAGACATATTCTCAAGCTAGCTTTTTAGCTAAAATGATCTATAAGATTGATATAACTCCTTATTTTGGTTTATGAAATTTAAAATCAATAGAAGTCGTCCATAAAATTGTCTATCATCAATCATTTTGGCAATTCTTTAAAAAATATTCGTTAAATTAAAGAAACCACTTGTTCAAACAGAAAAATTGATTTGATTAAAATATCCTTAATTTAACAAATATTATTTACAAAATGATTAACGATAAATAATCTAAAAATATTTTTATCGATTTTAAATAACAAGCAGCACGGACTAAGCAGAGCAGAGAGCATAGCAGAGAACACAGTGTAATACTGTTAACCGGATTCCTCATTTGCAGTAATTTTCACTACTGCCACCTCTGTATACTTTACTATAAGAGAGATTATATTCACGCATCCTAAATTACTTTCCTCACGTCTTTTTAAATTTTTAATATTTTTATCAAGCGTTAATGATGCGTAAAAAATATTAAAAAATTAAAAAAACGTGGAAGAAGTAATTTAAAGTGTGTGAATATAATTTCTCTGCTATATAACTCCACCACCCACTCCCCTCTCTCTCCATCCCTCGTTTTCTCCCACCTTCCTCCTTTGACCACTGGTCCAACCTCTCTCACTCCTCACTCTCTCTCCTCTTCATTTTCTTTCCGGCAAACGAATCTGTGTTGGCTGATCACCCAGAACAAATCGACATTGACAGTTCTTGAAACAAAACTGACAGAAAAAAAAGATGGGTTCTTTAGATCTCTCACTCTAAAGCTCGTTTCTTTTTTACTGGGTTTACTCTGCTTTGCGTTTTTATCAACAAGCTGAGCTGCTGCAATGGCGGAGCCAGCGGCGGAGGCGAAGACATTGCCGGAGGCGGAGAAGAAGAAGGAGCAGAGCCTGCCCTTTTTCCAGCTCTTCTCCTTTGCAGACAAGTACGATTGGCTCCTCATGATCTTCGGAAGCTTGGGCGCCGTCGTTCACGGCTCCTCCATGCCGGTGTTCTTCCTCATGTTCGGGGAAATGGTTAACGGGTTCGGCGAAAACCAAATGAATTTGCAGAAAATGACCGCAGAAGTAGCAAAGGTTCGCAACCCCATTTGTTCGTTTCTCATATTTTTAAGGAAAAACGATTTCCGCACACCAACTTTCTCCTCCCAAATGCGCGAAATAAATAAACATGGATGTGCATAGGAGAAAAATGAGTATGCGGAAATCACTTCCCTTCCTCGAGATTTCGTTGCGATTTCTCGGATCCCAGATCTGATTTTTTGTTGTTGGTTGCAGTATGCTCTGTACTTTGTGTATCTCGGTCTCATAGTATGCGTAACATCCTACGCAGGTAAAAAAACTTCAAAATCCAACCTTTTCAATTATTATTTTTTTAATTTTTAGTCCTTGCTGGTCGTCGGATCACACTTGTTGGACTTCTGTCCAGTCCAATCCAATCCCACATGACTCGTGCATCACTTCACGTGCACTGTTCCCTCCCCTATTTTCTCATTAATTATACGTTAATCCGTTGATTAATGAGGTTAAAGGTGATTAATTTATGTGATTATTATTTACAGAGATTGCATGCTGGATGTACACCGGCGAGAGGCAGGTGAGCACGCTGAGGAAGAAGTATCTGGAGGCGGTGCTGAAACAGGACGTCGGCTTCTTCGACACCGACGCCAGAACTGGAGACATTGTCTTTAGTATCTCAACGGACACTCTTCTGGTCCAAGATGCCATCAGTGAGAAGGTTTCCATCTTTGGCAATTTGCATTTTGCTCCCTCTCTCTCTCCCCTCTTTCTCTCTCTAAACTTTTTTTATTAGAAAACTAATGAAAAGGGCTTGAAAACTTTAAGTTTTAACGATAAGGACAAAATAAAAGGTAACCTGAATAATATCAGGTTTGACTTTTTAGTGTAAAAATGTGATTTTTAGTTAAAGTAAACAGTACCGCGAGCTTTTCGTTAAAATTCTATTTTTTATTTCCTTGTCATTTTATCATCGAAAAGTGATTTCCACGCACCATTTTCTTCTATGCACATGTTTGTTTATTTCCGACTTTCGACTTAAATAAATCAGAAGAGAATCGAGAGAGACGACAAAAATAAATATTGTGCAGAAGAAAATCATCTCCCATACGCAGCAAAATCTAGGCTTTGGGAGTGTTAAATTTGTAAATGGGCTTATCCGGGTTGCAGGGGTAGTTGGGCATGCATTAATGCGGGCCACACTGCCTAATCATTGCGCACGTTAGCAAGAACTGGCTTAACGTGCGCGGTATTGTATTTTTCTAGGATTCATATAGCCGATTCCAGAAAAAGCTATATTGTTGTTGTTTGATTTTGAAAGTTATATGCAGTAAGTAGGTGGATGTTCAGTTAATTCTATACTGTTTTATTGATTTTATTTAATTTTTGGGATTTTTTTTGTTTTGATTTAGGTCGGGAACTTCATACACTATCTCTCGACGTTTCTGGCGGGGCTGGTGGTAGGGTTTGTATCAGCATGGAGGCTGGCGCTGCTGAGTATTGCGGTGATTCCCGGAATCGCTTTTGCCGGCGGCTTATATGCCTATACACTCACCGGCCTCACGTCCAAGAGTCGCCAGTCGTATGCCAATGCAGGCATAATGGCTGATCAGGTGAAACTTTATAACTCCATACAAATCTGTATCTGTTCGTAAGTAACTTGTCATGGCTTAATTTTGTAAGGTTTTGTTTGAACATAGGCCATCGCGCAAGTTCGGACAGTTTATTCATACGTTGGTGAAAGCAAGGCCCTCAATTCGTATTCGGATGCAATACAGAACACATTGCAGCTTGGTTACAAGGCCGGAATGGCCAAAGGTCTCGGCCTAGGGTGTACCTACGGCATTGCTTGTATGTCATGGGCACTTGTTTTCTGGTACTGGTGTGTGTTTATCCGAAATGGGCAGACTGATGGAGGGAAGGCGTTCACCGCCATTTTCTCCGCCATTGTTGGTGGCATGTAAGATTTTAAGCTGAAAACTTTCATTTTTCTTCTACTTACCTTTCGGATGAATAAGCCTTGTTATGTTAATACAACACTTGAATGTTACAGGAGCTTGGGTCAGTCATTTTCGAACCTCGGTGCGTTTAGCAAAGGTAAATCAGCTGGATACAAATTGATGGAAATAATTAAGCAAAAGCCTACCATTGTTCAAGACCCCTTGGACGCAAAGTGCTTGTCGGATGTTAGTGGCAATATAGAATTCAAGGAAGTAACCTTCAGCTACCCTTCGAGGCCAGATGTTATTATCTTCCGAAATTTTTCGATCTTCTTTCCAGCCGGAAAGACAGTTGCTGTTGTTGGTGGCAGTGGTTCCGGGAAGAGCACCGTTGTCTCTCTAATCGAAAGGTTCTACGATCCTAACCAGGGTAAGTTTGAGGCTTTTTCGTGATTGGAGATGTTGGTTTTGAAAGTCTTATGAGATGAACGAAGTATCTGACATGTCTTGTTCGTTAAGCAGGGCAGGTTTTGATCGATAGCGTGGACATAAAAACGCTGCAATTGAAATGGTTGCGCGATCAGATCGGGCTGGTAAACCAGGAACCGGCACTCTTTGCAACTACGATACTCGAGAACATTCTCTATGGAAAGCCCGACGCAACAATGGAAGATGTTGAAGTTGCAGCTTCCTCAGCGAATGCTCACGGTTTCATCACCTTGCTTCCAAACGGATATAACACTCAGGTTGGTATCGATTATTCACTGAATGTATCTTGGCTCTGTACAAACGCTATGCATTTCTTCCCCGTCTTCAACGTTTTTGACTTGTGTGAGTTCAGGTAGGAGAGCGAGGAGTTCAACTCTCTGGTGGTCAAAAGCAGAGGATTGCAATTGCCAGAGCTATGTTGAAAAACCCGAAGATCCTCCTACTTGACGAAGCAACCAGCGCCCTTGATGCAAGCTCGGAGAGCATTGTTCAAGAAGCTCTAGACCGTCTCATGGTCGGAAGAACAACTGTTGTTGTCGCACATCGCCTTTCCACCATTAGAAATGTTGATAGCATTGCAGTTATACAACAAGGCCAAGTCGTCGAGACAGGAACACATGAAGAACTGATTGCTAAAGCAGGGGCCTACGCTTCTCTAATTCGATTCCAAGAAATGGTTGGGAACAGAGACTTCAGGAACCCATCTACTCGCTGCTCGCGCTCATCACGTCTAAGCCACTCATTGTCAACGAAGTCTTTAAGCCTTCGGTCTGGCAGCTTAAGGAACCTGAGCTATTCATACAGTACGGGTGCTGATGGGCGGATAGAGATGATTTCAAATGCCGAAACTGACAGGAAAACTCGAGCTCCTAAGAACTACTTCTTCCGGCTTCTGAAGCTAAACGCTCCCGAATGGCCCTATTCAATCATGGCCGCTATCGGATCAGTACTCTCCGGGTTCATCGGTCCAACATTTGCTATTCTAATGGGCAACATGATTGAAGTTTTCTACTATAAGAACCCCGCCTCAATGGAAAGGAAGACAAAGGAATACGTTTTCATGTACATTGGAGTCGGACTATACGCTGTGGTTGCGTATTTGATACAGCATTACTTCTTCAGCATCATGGGAGAGAACCTCACTACTAGAGTGAGAAGGATGATGCTTGCAGGTATAAACAACTAGTCTTTATATCCGCCTCGTTAAATCACTCTGAATTCTTTACCGCACATTCAACCGTTTCATTCTAAAGTTTACGTCTTTTGATTCGCGCAATGTACTTGTTTTTCTTCCAGCAATCTTGAGGAATGAAGTTGGATGGTTCGATGAGGAGGAGCACAACTCCAACCTTCTAACAGCTAAATTGGCAACGGATGCTGCTGATGTGAAATCGGCTATTTCTGAGAGGATATCTGTGATATTGCAGAACATGACCTCACTCCTCACTTCATTCATTGTTGCCTTCATAGTGGAATGGAGAGTCTCCCTCCTCATTTTAGCAACCTTCCCACTTCTTGTGCTTTCCAACTATGCTCAGGTACACTTCACACTCTCAACTCACTTAACTCAAAGAAACTTACCCAAACCTAAATGTCACGGTGACGCCTAAATGTCATGGTGACGGTATCACAAGTCAATTATGCACTTAAAGTTGCTAGCTTTATGCACCCACGGATAAAAATGGTAACTTTTTGCTTTGGTGGGTTGACCCAAAGTCCTGCAGAAACATATGGGTGTGGTCTACATAATATTTTTCTGTGTGTGTCAGATACTGCATCAACTTGCACATCTATGGAATCTTAAACTTCACCCCAACCCTAGCATGAAACGACAACAGAATACTTCTACGTGTCACCATACCCCTGCACTGCACGTGCCCCCTTCCGAGCCTTGTGCACATTAGGTCTCGGAAAATGGTCACAGAAAATTAAAATATAAGAGTTGAAGAAATTAATATAAAATACCAACGATTCCTTGGAAGCATCGTTTCTTCCAAGCTGCTAATTAGCAGTTATGTTCGATTTCTATGCATATTACTATACAAGTAGGCGTTATTTCAATCTAATCATATAATTTTATGTATTTAAATACATGACTGCTCATGATAAATTTCAAAAACACCGTTACTTTGGCGAAGTAGCGTCTCGGTTCTCTTATTTCCTATAATAAATAGTAACCCACGAGCTGGCGCTGCACATCGCAGAGCTACAGCATATACTGTCATCTCTCTGAATTTATAGGCCCCAAAATTTGTCACAATACTTTATACTTCTCCCTTTTTTCTTACAATAATTCACTCAAGATTCCCATGTGATGAGAGTTACAAGAGAGACTTCAGTCCCGTGAGCACATCGTATATTATACGATAGATATAGATACTTTTATATTTTCCAGAGCTTTTTCTGCAGAAAGGGAAGAAGGTAACTTGTCCCTGGTGCGCATTGTGCACACCCCCGTTTGATTTGCCAATCTTGTCGTTTTGGAGTGCATGACAGGGTTTCCATCTTTGGGGTGGCTTTTATGGATGAGGATTGTCTGCCCTCCCACTTCCCATCCCCTTCCATCCCTTCCTATTTGAGCGGTAACGGTTAAGTCACGTTAACATTTTATATTCATATTCATTTTTGTCTTATTATCTCTATAAAAAAATTAATATAAAATGTTGACGTTGCTTAACCTTGACCACTCAAATATGAGAGGATGGGAAGGGGATTGGAAATAGGAGGGCAGACAATCCCCATCCGGCTTTTATTAGGGGTTCGCTTTCAAACTGTAGTCGTACAGAGAGAGGCGCCTGTGTTCCTTTTTTTTTTTTGTCTTGTGTGGGAAGTGTTCTAAATTCGCGCATGATACATGCACAGTGAGAAAATGACCCATCTGATTAAATAAGAACGTACCTTGTCTGATAGATTTATGTCCTTGTCCTTTGTTTTGTTGTTTTCTGAGGGTCCGCCTTGAGTAAGTACCGAGCTCGTTAAAGGAGAAAAACTTACTTGCACCTGAGATGACACGATTTTGCGGGTGTGTTTAGTTTTTTTTTTGTTGTTTTTCGGGGTTTTGTAAAGTAATGAGGCGGTCGAAGGAGAGAAATTTACCAACGCCGTCGGAGTTGTCATGTGTTTTAACTTTTCTTTTGAAGGCCATCAAATTGTATCAAGAAATAACTCTCAACCACCAATCCAACAAATAACAGAACAAACTTTAACTAAATGGAACTTTCTGTCCCACGGAACCTAATTAATATGTTAGATGATAAAGCACCTTATTAGTTCTTAATCATTTACTTAATAAAGTATACTGATTGTTTAGTTCTGCAATTCTGCATTATGCAGCAACTTTCTTTGAAGGGCTTTGCTGGAGACACAGCCAAAGCTCATGCAAAGACGAGCATGATTGCAGGGGAGGGAGTGAGCAACATTCGGACAGTCGCCGCCTTCAATGCCCAAAACAAGATCCTATCTCTCTTCTGCCACGAGCTCCGTCTCCCACAGCTGGGAAGCCTCCGCCGCAGCCAAACTGCTGGCGTCCTATTCGGCCTCTCTCAGTTTGCTCTCCATGCATCCGAAGCTCTCATTTTGTGGTACGGTGCCCACCTGGTTAGCAAAGGTGTCTCGACCTTCTCGAAAGTGATTAAGGTTTTCGTTGTCCTTGTTGTAACAGCCAATTCAGTTGCTGAAACCGTTAGCCTTGCCCCGGAGATTATTAGGGGCGGTGAAGCTGTTGGTTCGGTCTTTTCGATCCTCGATCGTCAAACAAGGATTGATCCGGATGATCCTGAGGCTGAGGTGGTTGAATCAGTACGCGGAGAAATTGAACTTAGGCATGTTGATTTTGCGTACCCATCGCGACCTGATGTCATGGTGTTCAAAGATTTTAGTCTCAGAATCCGCACTGGCCAAAGCCAAGCACTTGTTGGAGCTAGTGGTTCAGGAAAGAGTTCCGTGATTGCATTGATCGAGCGGTTTTATGATCCGATAGTTGGGAAAGTAATGATCGATGGCAAAGACATTCGCCGTCTGAACTTGAAGTCACTTAGGTTGAAGATTGGATTGGTGCAACAAGAACCAGCCCTGTTTGCATCAAGCATTTTCGAAAACATTGCCTACGGCAAAGAAGGCGCGACCGAAGCAGAAGTAATTGAAGCTGCACGTACTGCCAACGTGCATGGTTTTGTTAGCGGGTTGCCAGACGGATACAAAACCCCGGTTGGGGAGAGAGGAGTTCAGCTCTCCGGTGGACAGAAACAAAGAATTGCAATCGCACGGGCGGTGCTCAAGGACCCGAGAATACTCTTGCTAGATGAGGCTACAAGTGCACTTGATGCCGAGTCAGAATGTGTGCTGCAAGAAGCACTCGAGAGGCTAATGAGGGGCCGCACCACCGTGCTTGTTGCCCACCGTTTATCAACGATTAGAGGGGTCGACAGCATCGGCGTGGTGCAAGACGGGCGCATTGTTGAGCACGGCAGCCATTCGGAGCTAGCGAGCCGCCCCGACGGAGCTTATACAAGGCTGTTGCAGCTGCAAAATCATCACATATGAGAAGAGTTTTGGTCAAAAGCATGCATGCATGCATGCATGGCCTTGTTGGGTGTTAATTACGTGTGTCCCCTATTAATCTTTATGCATCCACCATTTTTCTTCTAGTTGTAGATATTGGCAAATCTCTCTCAACAATTTCTCTAATCTTTAATCGAGTAGCAAGTATTATATTATCAATCAATATCATATCTTTCCTTTCTCCTTTTTAGACAAGCTTTCCTCACTCGTGCTTTTCCCATGTGTTTTCGAAGGGTGATAATAATTTCAGACACAACATGTTATACAATTCAAATTCACAAGTTAAAAGACATACTAAAAAATTTGAAACTTAAGTCGTAGGATTACAAGATCCTCGATGTGTACACAATTAACACGGTACACGGTTAAGCAAATACAAATCGATAAACCTGAACACAACCCATTAACGCCCCTACTTTACTAGGGATTAAAGGTTGAGGCCTACTAAAAAGCAAAGGCTCACTCTTTATAATAAAATGGAGACACATTCATTTGTAGCAGACGGTGTGAATGTGAAGCCTAAGAATGTGCAGCAGATGGCAATAATGAAACCACTCGTTTTGCAAAGCAAAGTAGAAAAAAGGGTCCATATTTTTAATTATTTACTCTTTTTCCCCTTCCATTAGTGAAGTTCTGAGGGCCCAACTTTTTACAATTCATTGAGTGCCCCAAAATTATTGTATATATTTCAGGGCTCCCTTTTTCTGAGTGTGCAGTAAATTAGTGGGTTTCCAGAAATGTCCTGCCCATGTTCAAACATTTGAAGTTAGTCAGTCCAGCTTCTTCTATATATTCTCAGATAAAATAGTAAATTCATAATTTTATGGATCTGTCACTGCAAAAAAAAAAAAAAAGAGGAAAGGAAAGCTTTAAAAGGAAGGTCTTTTGATAAACTTCACAGTTTGAATATATTTGGAGTTGGCAGTCAGACATTGGGGAAAGTAAAAAGGAAGGGGCAAGGCATGGCATGAACAAAGATGATATGCAATTATGCATCATGTCCTTCTCAGTGGAAAGTCACAATTATAATTCTGCAATCTCTTTGTATGTACGAGTAATAATACCATTAGAATATATATTTTTTTTCTTTCGAAGAGCTGAAATTCATTAAACTTAAAACATATTATAAAATAGTGGGAGACCTAATTTCACATCAATAAAGGCTTAAAATTTGAGAACACACGACATATGGAACGAAAAAAACCCAATCTACGTTAGGAAGAAGCAGCCTGCCGCCACCGAACTCTCACTAGCAACCACCGGAGTGGCAACCATGTAAGAACTAAAGTGAAGGAGGATCCGCAAAGAGTCAAACACAACCAAAATAACACAAAAAATGAGAGAAAATTTATAGCAAAGATTAGATCTGAGAGCGCCGCAACCGACCAAGCCACCTTGATACATTTGAATTAACTAGGGTTTTTTTAGGTCTCGTAGTTATTACACTTTCTAGATACATACTCTATTGAATCTTTGACACGTTTTAACTTGTTTTGGATTGTTGTAAAAAGTTGGTGGCTCAGATAGTTAAGAGTATTCACTCATGTACTTAATGTTTCGAGTTTGATTCTCTCTCCCTCCCCTCCACTATATCGAGTGTAAAAAAGACACTAATTTGGATTGCTTTCTTAGAACCACGAAAAGTGTTTTAAAACAAACTAAAAGTGTGCACTTGTTTGTAGAAAAACTTAAAAATGTTTTCAAGTCATGAATTTGTGTTTTCTGTAGAAGTTTACAAATAAATAAAAATCTACTTTGCAGAATGCAATTCTAATAAGGGAAGTAAATTTCACACACCTATTTTAGTCTATTCCAAACCTCTGCTCAATCTTGACCGTTAATTTTGTTTGATTTATTAAATTCAATAACCTCATAGAAAAGGACAAGTGATCGTGTCATACTCCTGCCTCGGTAGGAGAAAGAGAGAGGTGTAACTGGAATTTTCTTAGCTGTTTTGGAGTATTTGGTGTTTTCGATATTTTTCGTTGAGTTTTTGTTTAAAAATACCCGAATTATAGGACAGTTCGGCGCATGAAAAAAATTCGGTGTTACTGTTTGTACCTGTGCATGGCTAGGGGCACATGCTTTTGTTTGTTTAGGCCAAATCGATCTCATAGGCAAGAATTTCAATCACAATATTTTGTGATGAATGAAGCAATGCATGTCCTTGTTAATTAGTGGGTCACTTGAATATGGACCCGGTTTAATTGAATGGTTCTCATCAACCCTAATGATTTGGGACCCATTTGATGAGTGGTTTTGATGTACAACATTTGCCAGATAAATGAATGAATCTTAACATTTCGAGTTTTAAGTTTGAGAAATTTGTCGGAGTAAGGATTTTAGCTTCTTGTTATATTCACACTTTTGAGGATGTGAAAGTCTTAGGGCTGGTTTGGTATTGCTGTGTTTTGAAAAAAAAAGTTCTGTTGTGCTGTGAAAATAAGCTCATTTTTACTGCTTCACGTTTTCAGCTTTTTTCACCCAAAACTGTAAAAATAAGCTGTTTTTAAGTGTTTACCAAACACTTTTTTGAGCTCAACTTTTTTTTATACCCATTTTTACTTAGTTATTTTCCGACTGTATAGCTCTTCTATTGATTTACGCGACGCAAAAAACAAATATACACAAACAGATATACCACCGGTTGAAAAAACTCGCTGTCTCGTGCCAACGACATATACCTTGCCAAGCAAACTAAGAAAGAGAATATCAAGGAGGAATTGAATATAAACAACTTTCAATAATTGAGATAATATCATTAAAGAAGATTGATCAAGTGGGCAGGGCAAGGCAATCCATAACTTTATAAAATCTGCAGAAAACGAAGAAGAAAATAATTGACATGGATGATCTGTCACCTGTCTGCGCATGCACTGCTATTTAGATCAAAGCTTGATAAAGATAAGCACTAAACATAAATATTTTTTTTTTTAGATTCATTCAAAAATAATATACAGCTGCTCTTGCTAGCTTATGTTTAATCAATTAATTGATCCTTCAACTTTTTTATGGATAATAATTTCGACTGCTTCGATTTGTCCTGGTCCTCGGCTGCACAGTCCAAAGATAATGTGTGTTCCCCATTTGCTACTGGGATACATATGAATTATTACAAAGGTGTTCCACAACCATTCTCGTACTCCAACAAGCTCAATTTCTATGTTTCAGAACGTCAAGAGTGAGTGAGCCTGTAAATAAAGTTGTTGAAAACCGTTTCGAATACGTGTAATTCCTCGCTGTAAAATACTTATGTAGTTTTAAAAAATAAAATAATAGGTAGTATTATACTCTGCGGCACAAATGAGTTGAATCATGTCACAGAAATCTACGTATATCATTTACGAAGCGATTGGTTGTTTTTGAAGTAGGGCTGGCCCATCTCTATATTATGCTTACATTCAAAACCAGCCCTTCAAGAATTTGGGTCTGCAGGAAACATGAGCCTGAAACTCTGTTTTTCTTGGGCTTATGGTTCAAAACCCTAAGTTCAAGTTTTCAATATTCATGTCAAGAATAAATTCTTATGTCCGTCCGCCACACAAACAGCCAAGCTGTGTGACAACAAACACATGCAAGGTGGCCAGCTTGTTTGAGTCTGTCGTTGAACAGGTGACAAGGTCTAGCGGGCGGACATTAGAATTTTTTTATGTCAGGCTTGTGTGCCTTTTTCAACTTTCAGTTGTATAGTTAACGATTTCCAACACTACTACAAAATTATCTATAACTGGCGGTCCAAAAACCGACAAAAAACGTATATTACTGTCGGATTTTAAGCAAAATCCGACAAAAAATGGATGCAGTGACGGATATAATAACCGACAGATTTGCCAGCGTCAGGAAATGAATTTTCCGACAGAAAATACTAAAAAACCGACAGAAATATAATAAATCACCAACAGAAATATAATAAATAACCGACAGAAAATACAAAAAAACCGACAGGATATATATTTATAATAAATAACTAAGAGAATTTCTGTCGGCTAAAACCGACAGAAAATACAAAAACCGCCAGGAATTCTGTCAGTTATAACCGACAGAAAATTTATTATAAGAATAAATAAAAGCATTTTTGTCGGTTAAAACCGACAGAAAACATATTAATAATAATAAAAAAAAAATCTGGTCAATACTTGCTCTGGTTCTTCACGCCCAGATTTGCTAAACTCAAACCAGAAAAAATAAAACCCATATTTTCTCTTCTTTTCATTTGCTTTCTCTTGATTGCAAACCCATATTTATCTTCTTTTAATTTACTTTTCTCTTCAAATCAAACCCAGAAAAATCCCCAATTTTTTTTTTCAATTTGCAGAGGCTTCGTCGATCATTGGATCTGCAAATCGACGAACTTGAGCTCCATTTGGTCCATAGGGTCGAGCTTTGGCTCCTCCCTGAAACTGAAAACAACCCATTTCTTGAGCCTCAGAGGGAAATTTTGGGTTGTGCAAGAAAGTGAAGGAAGAAGACGAGTGTGAGTGAGAAAGAAAAGGGTAGTGTTGGTGGTGAGGGAGAGAGAGAAACCGTCCATTTCTAGAGAGAGAAGGGAACAGCCAAGCTCATCAGACGAAGATCTAGGTTCTGGGCTTTGGGTTCTCCACGATTCGAAACGAGCAGACGAACTTCTGCATACCCTCCTTTCCCAACCAGATTTTCTGCCAAAACCCACATCACAAAATATGAATACTATATAAATTTCAATCACCCAAAAAAACCCCGAACAATTTTTGAAGGAAAACAAACAAAAACATACCTGAGCTAAAAGCATTTGTGGCATCAGAAATCTCTTCATAGGAGAAGCATTTCCAAGTGGGTCTTGGAGAAAGCTCTTTTGCTTCAACATTCTTCAGGATTTCATTGTTGAACTGGAAGTGATTTGTCCTGTTTTTGTGGGTGTGGATGTTGAACTGGAAGTAAATGAGGAGAGAAGAAAAGGAGAAGGAAATGAAGAGAGACGAAGGAGAGGGAGAGAAGGTCCATGATGGTGGTGGTGGTGCTGAGTCGTCATTGCCACCTCAGTGTGTGGGTGTGGATCGCCGGGAAAGGAAGGAGAGTGGGAGGGAAATGAGGAGAGGAGAAAATGGGGAAGGAAAGGGGAAGGACGGAGGAAGAGAGAAGGGGAGGGGTTTTATTTTGGAATTTTTTTTACTGTCGGTTAAAACCGACAGAAACATATTTTTTAATATAAACCGACATAAAATTTTCATTCCTGTCGGTTTTAACCGACAGAAACATTTTTTAAAATATAAACTGGCAGAAACAAAATGCCGGCAAAAATCCCCCAAAATTTTAAATTCCCTCCCAAAATTTTAAATTCCCCTCCAAAATTTTGTTATGATTTAAAAAAATTAAATAATAATTGTTTGGTTTAATAAATACCCATGTAAAATATGCAATAAAGAAACAAAAAGATAATTGTACAATGAAAATGTCATCATACAAACTACATATTGTCTAATCAATACTTGAAAAACATAAATAAAAATTTAGCACAAATTATTTTTCCCACTTCAAAATTTAGGCAAATTTAACGGAGATATGCATTCTACGAAACTAGTTTCAATGATCTAACTGTCAAATTTGTTTGTACACACTCCGATATCTCATACGTAAAAAATAAAAAAAAAACAAACATTCAGAGATTAGGTAACAGAACAAAAGTTTTCGACGGTTACAAATGAAAAATCACAATTTAACGGTTATTTTAGCTCCGATTTTGATGATTTTTTTACAGCTACACTCCTCGACCCTATAAGAATGCATGGAATGAATTCGATCTTCAATTTAAAATATTTACACTAGTGGATACCACAAAATCTTATTTTATACTTAATGGAAGTATAATATTAACTCTAAGTGTTTGTTTAATCTACCGTTTTGACGCGATATGCATTCTACGAAACTTTTTTCAATGATCCAACCGTTAAACTTGTTTGTTAACACTCCGAGATTGCATACGCAAAAAATCGTAAAAAACAAACATTCAGAGATTACGTAACGGAACAAAAAATTTCGACGGTTATAAACAAAAAATCACAATTTAACGGTTATTTTAGCTCCGATTTTAATGATTTTTTACAGTTACACTCCTCGACCCTATAAGAATACATGGAATGAATTCGATCTTCAATTTAAAATATTTAAACTAGTGGATACCACAAAATCTTATTTTATACTTAATGGAAGTATAATATTAAGTCTAAGTGTTTGTTTAATCTGCCGTTTTGACGCGATATGCATTATACGAAACTTTTTTCAACGATCCAACCGTCAAACTTATTTGTTAACACTCCGAGATTGCATACGCAAAAAATTGTAAAAAACAAAGATTTAGAGATTACGTAACGGAACAAAAAATTTCGACGATTATAAACAAAAAATCACAATTTAACGGTTATTTTAGCTCCAATTTTAATGATTTTTTATAGCTACACTCATCGACCCTATAAGAATGCATGGAATGAATTTGATCTTCAATTTAAAATATTTACACTAGTGGATACCACACAATCTTATTTTATACTTAATGGAAGTATAATATTAACTCAAAGTGTTTGTTTAATCTACCGTTTTGACGCGATATGCATTCTACGAAACCTTTTTCAACGATCCAACCGTCAAAATTATTTGTTAACACTCCGAGATTGCATACGCAAAAAATCCTAGAAAACAAACATTCAGAGATTACGTAACGGAACAAAAAGTTTCAACGGTTATAAACAAAAAATCACAATTTAACGGTTATTTTAGCTCCGATTTTAATGATTTTTTACAGTTACACTCATCGACCCTATAAGAATGTAATGAATAAATTTGATCTTCAATTTAAAATATTTACACTAGAGAATACCACAAAATCTTATTTTATACTTAATGGAAGTATAATATTAACTCTAAGTGTTTGTTTAATCTACCGTTTTGACGCGATATGCATTCTACGAAACTTTTGTTTAATCTACCGTTTTAACACTCAGAGATTATTCTGGCGGCCGTCCAAAATTTTGCTTTGTTCGTGTCGGTTATATCTGGCAGGGCCATGAGTGAAAAAAAATATTTAAAACATGCGTTTATTTATTTATTTATTTTTAATCAATATAACATTTTAAAATAATAAAATCAGACATGAGATGTTCATGTGTGTTTATATGCCAGACAATGTGCTTTGTGACGCATTGACAAAAATTGTTTGAATTTCTTTGTATCTTGTTGCTTGCATGTGAGGGAGCATAATCCTTATTACAAAAATGATAGAGTTTTAGATTGTAGTCTGTTATTATTATTCTCTCAGAAAATTCTGGCTCGTGGAAAATGGGTTCATTAGACTTTAGGGTCATGAGTGAAAAATAAAATAAAATATGTGTTTGTTTATTTATTTATTTTTATCAATATAATATTTTGATGAAGAAAGAAATAGAAGATGAAATGGAAGCAAAAGATTGAAGATGAAAAGAAGAATACGATTGAAGATGAAGAGAAGAAAATGATTGCAGATTGAGGATTGAAGAAGAAGATAAAGAAATTTGAATTCAAACCCAACGGAAAACTTTTGGCGTAAAAATAATAATAAAATAGTCATTCTCTGTCGGTTATAACCGACAGAAAATAAAATAATAACCGCCAGAACACTAAAACAATAAAATAATAAATTTCTGTCGCTTATCACCGCCACTATGAACTTCAAAACCGCCAGAACATAAAAAATTTATTTTTTTAAAAAATTCAAAATTACTGGCGGTTTAATCCGACAGTAAATTTCCGACAGAAATTACTGTCGGTTATATCCGACATAAATTAAGTTTTATCCGACAGAAAATAAATCATGTGTCGGATATCTTTTATCCGACAGAATGACTTATTAACCGCCACCATCATCCGACAGTTAAAGCCAATATTGTAGTAGTGCAAGCTCCTCCTTTCTCGTATGCACTTCTCCTATTGTTTCTCTATTAATTTAACTTTGATTTGTGCAGATGGAGAAAGGGAGATTTTAGAAATCATTCCCATGTCTGTAAACTGTGCCAAAAATACAAAAGGGAAGGAAGTAGCCAATAATCTGTGGCATAAATCCGGGGCCTAGTTTGAAAATGCAGCAGTCTGATTTTACAAACTATCATCATTGATGTTGAAGGTCTAAGTGCATGCGCATTCGACGCCGGTGCACTCCATGTATCTTATCAAGTTTATTACAATATAACATTAACCGCGATTTGATTCCACAGATCGTGGATCTTCCCTTCGCAAAAAATTAAGATGATCTAATTACAATATCGTACTTTTTCGATGGGACTGTAATACCGTCACTTGGTGTCATGACTTATTCATACTATAATATTAAAATATAAACCTGTCATCAGTGCTCTTACTAACTCCTCTTTCATTATCGAACATTGCCTACTACGTACCTCACGTAATCTATCGTCCACTTCTACTATAATTTGTGACTTGTTGAAATACGTAATCACGTGGCAATGTTACAGTCATATCAAACACTTATTTTCAGAACATGAAATCAGTACAGAGCCTTATGCGTTAGTCATAAAAGTCACTCTGAAGAAAGTAGTCGGCAAGGAATGCATTATCTATCTTGTCTTTTTGTACGTGAAAAGTACTGAACGATTAACCCGCATGCAGTGACCATCCAATATTTTACTTGAACAAGCATGCATGCATAATGCATTAGATGATCGAGCAATGAGTAGTAAACTGCATTAACTCGTGATGAAGAAATACAAGTAGGTGGTGGTGCATAAAAACTAATTAGACATCATTAACGATTTGTCGGGGCAGATTCAAACCTAATTACTTTGTGCTAAAGGCAAAAGAGAACGGTGTGGACTTGTCAAGATATGCAAATTGGGTATATTTTTGCTCACCACATACCTTCAAGTAATGGTAATGTTCATCATTATATTTTTTATTGTTGGATTAGTTTAAATTTTTAGATTTATGTCTATTCACTATACAGGTTTCAAAATTTTGATGAGCATCACCATCCTTTAAAAGTGGTAAGCAAAAATATTTTATATGCAAGTTAAGCAGTTAATTTGACCGTTGAGAACTATACCAATTACCTACCAAAAGCTATGGAATAATTAGTGGAGACGAGTAAAAATGAGTAAATCAAGGGATTAATTTGTCGGAGACTCATGATCCTCTCCAACAAACAAATTGACTTAATCAAGTGGGATACTTGATATAAAAAGTGTTATGGAATCTGAACTATAGTGTTTCTGCAAAGAGAAATGTTAAGGGAACTCTCTTAAAAGTGAGACTCTTCAAGGATTCTGACACCTCATGTTTTTAACATAATATTTTATAATGTTGGCACGATAATTAACGTTAAACTGTACGATAACAAAGAATCTCATTTTTAAGAGAGTATCTTTAGCATTTCTCTTCGGCAAAACAATGTTTTTAGATGGGACTTGTTGGAACAGATTTTTGTAGCTTGCAACACATATAACTTTCAGGAAGATTCATGACGTGTAGTAGGCTATCATTGAACTTTTGGTTTAAACATAATGTCCTTTCCACATAAAAAACCCAATAAATATAATACAAAACTTTCAGAAATATAGAGGAACAAAGGCCCCCAGCGGACCCCAAAAATTGGCAACACCTCTTTGAATTAATAATAGGGGGACATGGATCGAGTAAGAGCAATACCGCTCACAATCAAAGAGCATTGCAAAGCAATTTTTCAATATATTCGAAACACAATCATGTGATGCTAAAATTATTATCTAAATTATAACGTTCTGGTTTGTTTTTTATTAATATACTTTATAAATAAGATATATCAGATATATCGTCAATTATTTTAATAACATGCATAATAATACACCACATGACTTGTGTTTTTGATACTTAAAAAAAAATTCGAGTATTAGATACAATGGCTGATCCAAGATTCGAACATTGGGGATCCCAATTTTAAAGGTTTAAGTTTTTCAGTAGAAACAGAGCGTGAAGTGCGCAAATTTTTTTTAGTTTATTCACGGAGACATTTTGTCGAATACCTGGTGGGCTTATTGTCGTCAGCCAAACTCTTTTGTGCGTATGTCAGCAGATATCGACATATGTTGAAGCAATCTAATGAGTGCTATCAAGAGAATCATGCAAAGTGATGCAGAGATATGCCTTGCAGACACTATATATCAAACACTTGGTGTTGGCACAAAAGGGATCCACACTAAAAATTAAAAAGGTCATTAGAAAAACTTCACATGTATATTCTCTTAACTTCGGATCATCCTGAGACCATCTTGGTCTCAATTTACATTCAACATTGATTAGATATGTATAATGATTAACCAAAACAACAAGAAGATAGATAAAGCTAATAAAGTAGCTGATGTTTTGCCTCAAATGAATCCTGTATCGCTCCATCAAGTTAACTGGGTCCGGTACTAGACCCTTATTTTTACAGCAACATCACATGCATGTAAAGGACAAATACATTACGATCAATGAGATAAGATTTGATTGTATATATACGGTGGTCAATTTTTCTTCCTGATAAAGTTCATGCAGTAAACCATGTGAGCCTATCGATTTGCTACAACCTATGCATATAGAGACTGCATGTATGTGTGCGGCTTTGCGCCTTTACCATTTTCAATGGATTATGTGGGTTTGAAGGGGATATGAAAGTTAATTTCCTCTTGATCTATTTGTAAATCTTTAGGGTACTATTTGGGCCCAAAATGACAATATGGGCCGAAGCTTCCGGTCCAGTGATTTTCCGAGGGTACATAGGCCGACTAGGTCGCCAAGAGTTGTCTGGTCGGTTTCGGCTGAGTCCTTTTGTGAGAAGGATTGATTTGGATAAAGGCAAAGGTTGAATCTTGATGCCACAAACAGTCTTAAAGTTGAGGAGCTGAAAATCAGGGAATGAATTTGGTTCATTATAGAGTTTAGTTTAGAAACCCATTGGACTAGGATTGGCCGAATTATAATCAAATTAGGATAGGAGTTCTAGTCTTAATACATCTCTGGTTCCGTCAGGAGTAGGGTTCACTGCTATAAATAGAGGAGGTAGTAGCAACATAAACCCCTCCAATTCAACACACAAATTGCCCTACGCAAATTCTCGCTCTACGCGAAACCTCTCAACAACCTTGAGATTTTTATTTTCTTTTTCCGCCAACACATATTCAGTTTAGATAAACAGCACTGTGAAGGCAACCAGTGACATCTTCAGTTTAGATAAATAACACTGTTGCCGTAGAATCAGCCGACTGCGGAGCACCTTCAGTTTGGATAAACAGCACTGCGTCGAGGCCGACTGGTTATCTATCCAAGTCTTGGTCGAGAACGATTTTCGAGTCCTTATTGGCAGATGTCATTTCATTAGCCTTCTCGGCGAAGTGAGGTGTTACAGATTACTACATTTGGCACATTAACAGCCAAATTTGATATTGAACTTCGCAGAACTAGCAGCCTTGTCTTCAGGCTCTAGAACCCGAAGGCCGAGACGTGTTTCCTTCCTTGGCCGCAGTCGCAAGATCAAGAAGTCAACAGCGTGCCCAACGCTACACCAACACATTTTACTCTCCGGCCGAGCTCGGCCAATGATTGGCACACCCCACACATAACCGAATGACGTAGTTAACTTATTAGTTACTCGGCCTGCGCACCACGTAGGCTTGGTAGTTTTTAGGGTCAACACGTACATATAATACATGTACCATTTCGTTTGGAAAGGGAGTTTTTTATTTTTTTTTATTGTGACTAAAAAGATTAGAATATTGTCGTTGCTACAAAATAATAAATCTTTTTACTAGACCCTAATTGTATATCATAATCCAATGTATCTACGTCCATTAGTAAACCCTAGTTATAAGTCCTTTAGTATGTGCGGCTACGTTTATGATCTTATTCATAACTTAAGTTGACAACGCATATAACATATCCGACTGTTTTGATAAAACAACCTATCTTTATAAGTTGAATATATATTACATGGGGATTAGAGTCTAGAAACATGTAAGATACATACCCACACAACATATTTATCCCAATATCATTTCGTTTTATCTTTAGGGTTGGAATTATATTATTTGGTTGGTGGGTGCCCAAAACGATCGTAGTTAAAGATCTTGCTGGTTGTTGGCTAAAATAAAATTTGCAACAAAATGCACACACATGCAGCACATAGGCAGATAACACACAAGAGGCTCACAGAGAGAGAGAGTGGAGGGGTCCTTGCAGACAAATAGGGGGTCGTTTAATTTTATAGTCGCACGTGACAGTGCTTCACAAAAGCCCGGAAATTTCACATCCATGCCTGTTCTAGAATACACCTCCCACCTCTGGACCTCTGGTTGTATGTACTCAGGTTTATGGCGTGCCACTTGGCGTGTCGTGTTTGCCAGGAAATTGGCATGTGACCCTGAAGCTTGTGCTACGCAGTGCTCACGTAGTTGTGTCCCAAACAAGAAGGGAAAACAAATATAAACTCATAGCCAGAGGCGCGGTAGAGATTTGCTTGGTTAAAACGAATTGTATATTTCATTTACAATTTGCTTAATGCATATACATAAGAAGATGTGATATGATTTCCGAGGGATAATATGAAAGAAATATTTCAAATATACAGTTCGAAAACTAACTCCATTGAAGTTTAAGAATCTGACTTGTTAATTTTTTACCAAGCATGGTACTTTGATTTTTTATTAGATGTACTATGACCACCCACATCATCAGAAGAATGCGTATGGAGTTTTAACGAAAAGCTTCCGGTACTGTTCACTTTTAACGAAAAAACCACTTTTTTACCTTTACCTGACACTATTCACTATACCTTTAAAAAAGGTTTTTCGTTAAAAGGGAAGTTTTTTTTGAACTTTTCATTAGTTTTCCTTAAAAAAAAAACATAAGATTATATTTACATTTCACTTAGTCTCACTCGGTGTGAAAACTGACCGGAGAAGTTTATCTATATTCGAATGTCGAGTAGAGGCCCCAATGTATGTAACTAATCCAGCCTCGTGTTCAAAACCAACCGTAGAATGCAAAGTCAGAATAACGGAGTAGAAAAAAATACCTGCATCTGGAGATGACTGCCCTGAAACATAGGAGCCATGGCTGGAAATTCAAAGGGGAGCAAACGTGGCAATGGCTGATTGGTGAATAAAATTCTGTAACCCTAGTTGTGGAAGCTGAGAGGATCAGTATCCTATGATCACATGGTGTTGCGTATGGAGACATGTACATGAAGGCCCCCACTTTGTTAGCTCAAAATCAAACACCTTTCTTGAAGCCCACTTGAAATCAAACCCCAACATGGGAACACACACACATCTAACTCTCTCTCTCTCTCTCTCTCTCTCTCTCTCTCTCTCTCTCTCTCTCTCTCTCTCTCTCTCTCTTTTATGGACTACAACATATTCACATGACGTTACATAATATTGAAATTTTAGCATGGAAAGTCATTTTTTTTGTTAATACCTTAAACCAAGAGGTATACCAACAACATCGTCCATCTGTATTATAACACGTGAATAATACACATAACTTATGCTTGGAATACCCATAAAAATTTTCGTCGCTTTCATTTCTCTCTCACACTCGGCTTAAAATACTCTAGTAGACTGCTTTCTCCAATGCACGGTTGTCTTCTTCAAATCCAACATCGTTCTCTATGTTATTGTACTCCCTCTCTCTCTCTCTCTGCTATTTTCCCTAGTGGTCCTTCCTCTCTTTATATCCCTCTTATCACTGTCTGGGGCTAAGCTCTTCATATACCTTAGTTCTAGGATTGCTAGTACCACTTCTTCTGTTACCCGATAGGCAGATACCCTTTTTCCTCTTCTTCTTCTTCTCCTTCTCCTTGTTATTTCATCTACTTCTCCTTCCCTTTCCACTTTTCCAGTGCTCCTTTTACTAGCTAGCCTCTTTTAGGTTAATATTCTCGTCCTTAAACCTTATATATGATATATAAAGCTCCATAGCCAGGCTGATCATACATACGAACATATATATATGTGTTCTGAGAACGATATATAAAACTAGAGCTACTTGTCTAGCTTGCTAACTAGGTGCAGGGGATCATGTCCAGCAGAAGGTCGAGGCAGTCTGGTACTCCAGCGATCAAAGATGACCAAATCATCGAACTGGTGTCCAAATTACGTCAACTGGTTCCTGAGATTCGAGATAGGCGCTCCAACAAGGTAAACTCTTCCTCTCTGCTCTCAAAGAAAATACATCTAAAATAAAGTCATTGATTTTGCACTCATTTTTGTAGGTAAATTAGTGAGTGAGCTGTTAAAAGTGCGTATAATCAGTAATATAAGACTTTGTTTATAAGTGTCGATAACAATTATCTGTCAGGATACGTATGCAACTGGATTTGAAGAATCCTAAACAACCCAAAGTGCAGGTAGATAAACATGGAGCAAAAAGAAAATGCAACTTTAGGACCGCATGTAAAGTATAATATTGTTGTCTATTTGGACTTTTCGAGTAGTCTAAACTTGACCCGGACATCAAGGGATTGATACATTTCCATAGGAACTAGATACATGGGTTGATAATTAATAATATGGGTTTCCCATTGACCCATATATATATTACTAAACAGCGTGGTTGGAGTTGGACCATCTAGTAGTAAACCCATCACGTGTCATGTGTTATGTGACATGTGATATGTTTAGAACTTGAAGAATTTATACGTTATACATATTATAATATGTATGCCTATAGAGAGATTATTTTGTGTACGCAAACTAAATATTGTATAGTAATTTTGTTAATTACCGTCACACTGAAAAAAAAAATTATTTCCTTACAATGTGCTGTGAAAATATTAGAAAGCCAGTAGTTATGGCGCTAATTGGGATGGCTTTTACTTTGGTGTATGGTGCAGGCTCCAGCATCTAAGGTCCTACAAGAGACTTGCAGCTACATCAGAAACTTACACAGAGAGGTTGACGACCTAAGCGAGCGACTCTCCCAACTGCTCTCTACAATTGATGCTGATAGTCCGGAGGCCGCTATAATTAGGAGCTTGATTATGCAGTAGATGGATCATCAAATCACAAGCAACCCTAATTTTATATATATATATATATATATATATATATATATTGGCGTTTTAATTATATAGTTAATTGTCCTTTTTACTTTGTTTCCAGGTTATAGTACTTCGTATTGTATGTATTTAGAGATGTCGTGTGTGGTTAATTAGTGTGTTTAATAAATTAAAGGACTTGCACTGCTACTAGCAAGTCCTATTATAAAGAAAGAAACCCTATTTACTTTCTCCAATTTCTATACAGAAATGATTTCTGCACTCTTTTTTTCTACACAATCTCGCAACTTTACTTAATTTTTGCTTTTGAATAAATGTAAAGAGAATTAGGGGATCGATAAACAAACAAAAACGTGCAGAAACTAGCTAGGCTTCGTCGAAACTGAAACTAGCTAGAAAATTATACCTGCACACTGCATTTACAAACGTGCAGAAACTAGCTAGGCTTCATCGAAACTGAAACTAGCTAGAAATTTATATCTGCACACTGCATTTACGTAGAAGCTTAGTGCTCTTCGTTTATCCTTTTCAGGCAGTGTGGTTTTTGGTTCTGGCCTTAAACTTAGTATATAGAAGACCAACTCGATCAGTCTTATCTCACTTAACTTACCCATTAGAGATAAATTCCAACAGACCATCGTGCACGGAAGATTATCAATTAATATAATACATAGTGGCACAGTAACACCAATAAAAGTCGCAAGATCAGCAAAACAGCCACCAAATACTCACGTGAAAATAATTTGATCATGATTATCGTTTGTTCATTTTCACAAACTAGGGTCCTAGGCATGAGCTGAGTTTAGAAGTCCGCAGCGAAGTAAAATGTTGCATAAGTGTTCCTATGATTTTGACCATTTTCACTCGCTAATTGAATTTTGACATCGTCAAAACTCACAACTCAATAGTAAACTGTAAGAGTACTCGTCTTCCTTAATTAACGTACAACTTGTGAAATGGTTATCCGGATCTCTAATTATCTGTATTGCTTAAATTATAATCAGTTGAATTTAGACTGGATTAGAGAGTAAGCCATCGGCATCATGATGAAAAATTAGTCATATTCCGTAAGCTTTCAGTAACAAGGTATTTCTAGCTCATAGGGTTTGCCGAGTTGTGTGCGAAGAAAACAGCTTTATCAGGTACAGGTACATACATATATATTAAACTACTGACTTCCCCCTCAACTTTCACTTAACTTTCGATTTCCTCCCTAAACTTTTCAATTGGAAAATTAAGAACTTAAGCTATTTTTTTTTGCCGATTTCTCCTACTGTTAGTTTTTCATTCATTTCATCCAAATTTCTGTTAAATTGAAGCATGTGCACAACATTTGAGGGTAGTTCGATCAATTTGTTCTTTAAAATAATTGAAAACCCTAGATTTCTAGAATGTCAACTTATGCAAATCTGTGTGATTTTATAACTTTTGTATCTGAAAAGTCTAGCGAAGTGACACTTTTGTCCTCAAATGAGAGTCACGTAATGTGCACGTGATAAGTGTTAACGTTAATTTGGATGAAATCTATGGGAAATTAATGGTAGGGGAAATTGGCCAAAAAAAATAATTAGTTTAAGTCCTTGATTTTCCAAATAAAAATTTAGGGGAGAAATCGAAAGTTAAGAGAAAGTTCAGAGGGGAATTCAGCAGTTTACTCATATATATGTGTGTGTGTATGTCTCTGTGTGTGTCCGTGTGTATATAATGTGACTAACTGATTATTTGTTACAAGTGCTAGATATGTAATATGTATATATGTGGGATATTTTGGTTCGGTCCATAGTTGACCAATATCTTATACTTTTTTTTTTTTTTTTTTTTTTTTTTTTTTTTTGTAGAGACGGATTAGGCGAGATTAGCTCTTCGTCAACAGTCGCGTGCGAGGCACCAACCCTCTCCCAAAGGAGAAAGGACCGTTGCACCCAGAAACCCCCCGCCCGTCCCCCCTCTACAAGATTTTATTAAAAATATGAAGAAAAAAGGAAAAGTAAAACAAATGGGGGGACTAGGCCAATACCCGCTAAAAACAAATAATGAAAATGATATGGACTAGTTTAAGACTGCTTAGCTTCAGTCATCGGAAATTGATATCCCATAATTCAACTGCTCATATTTCATTACCAAAACCCACTTCTATAGCAACAATTTGCTCCTCATGAGCTTGAACGGAAGAATGGAAGCCCAACACGGTCTCTTCTATAAGACGCATCAGCAAAATCGGGTACCAATTCCCACCACGTAAAGCTACTATTCATTGCACCAAAATTAGCAAAAGCATCCGCCAAACAATTCCCTTCCCTGAAAATATGCGAAAAACGCAAATGCAAGCGAGCAATATGCCATAAGCAATTTGCCCAAGAAACTTTAAGAAACCATGGAACATCCATGGAATAAGCTGATAGTAGGCTGATGACATGCATAGAATCTGTCTCTAACCAAATGTTATGCCATTCTTTATCCCATGCAATCTGAATTGCCTCAATGACAGCCACAATCTCCGCAACAACTGCACTTGGATAAGAAGACGAGTATTTATTACCAAGTACGGACTTTTTCTTCATATTTGATAGATCCTTTCGATTGCATGGATTAATACCAAGTACGGACTTTTTCTTCACATTTTCAAATATCTTATACTCAAATAACGTTAATAGATCCTTTCTAAAATTATGCAAAGATTAATACCAAGTACGGACTTTTTCTTCATATTTGAAATGTGTGAAAATATGATCAAATTTAGTATTACTATATATATACTTGTTTACATCTCACATCTACGAATATTTATTATTATTATTACAAACGATATTTTAAATTAACTCACACTAAATTAAGGAATGATTAGTATTTGAACCTCGGAATGCCATGAGTTAGAAAGTCCCTAACCACTAGAGTAATATCCACTATCTGCACATCTGTGAGTATTTTTGACAAAGCAATTCACATGTGACATATTCGTTAATGCATGCATGCAATCAACCATATAATGGCATGCTCAAATTGAAGCATGAGCAAACAGTTCAAGCTGCCAATCAATTACATATAATTAAGATTAGACTATTATAAAAGGACAAACTGTTGATTTCGTTGATTCCTGATCTTTGATATCGGAAAGAGAAATATGAGTTTGATCATTCATCGGAGGAGTCATCTACTAACTATTAACTTGTAGCTAAATGATTAGGAGAGGGTTTATAGGAAGTTTCTTAGATTAGGAAACATGAAGAGACTAATTATCTGCAGATGGAGGTTGTCAACTTTGGAAGAAACATCAATGAATCCATCGAGGAGATTGCCTTGTAGGTACGCAACATTTTAAATTATTTAATCAAATAATTAGCAGCATAAACCAAGGAATATGCAAACTTTAATTTACATGAACTTTTGTTTGATTGCTAACAAACAAAGGAAGAAAGAGATAGAAGTACTCCGTTTAGTCATCATACATTTAAATGAAAAAATTAGTATCCAATATTTAGTTACCAATGTTCATTGATTAAAACCTTATTAGTTTTCAGATTTTGATCAAAGTACCTAGCTTTAATGCAATAATAAATTTACAAGTCAATTACATAATTTTTAAAATAAAAATTAATAATTGATTTAGGATTTTAATACTCACACCTTTATTAAACTCCTAACTAATTTTCAATTCAAAACATTTCGAAAAAAAAAAAAATTAGAATAAGTTTGTACCCCTTAATATAAAAGGTTTCCAATTTTTTAATCTTATATGTACCCATTCATGTAATTTTTCAACTTTTTAATCTTAAAATGTACCCATTCTTAAATATACCAATTTGTTGTAGTAAAATGTACCCTTTTTTATATAAAATCTATTCAATTTTTTTTCTAATCCATTTTTAAACTTAAATGGGTACATTCTTTTTCTTGATTTGAGAATGTATCTTTGTCAAGTTTAATCAAAGAAATTTACTAATTTTATTAAGCCTAATATCTATTATTTTTGGGAGCTTTAATAAAAAGGGCTTGAACTAAGTTTATTTTAACCAAAAACCATCCTATAACTTTTTTTAACCAAAAACCATCCCATAACAAGGTAAAACTCACCAAACCAACAGACAGCTCGACCACCAGCCAGTCACTCATGGGCTCTCCTTTGGCCCTCATCATCCTTCTCCTCCTCCTCCTCCTCTTCGTCTCTCTGAGTACTACAACTTTCCTTTTTGAATCACCCTATTTCGTTGAGTATTGAAGAAGTTATATCCATTTGAATCTTACCCAATTTCCGGCGACCTCCGAGGCTTTCGAGGCATTTTCCGGCCAAACCACAACGAGTTAGCCATCGTGTAAGGTACCACTCTCTTTGTCTCTTCGATAACTACGATTTTCATTTTTGAATCACTTGATTTCGTTGAGTATTGACAAAGTTATGAGCGTTTAAAGTTTGTCCAACTTTCCGGCCGAAATCTAGCCTTCCCTTCCGTTTAGCTCCGGCGAGCAGCAACCACACCAAGCCCTTTGGGCCGTGCACAAACAAACACTGTATATGGAAAGAAAATGAACATTAACACTGTCGCTGGAAAAACATAACACTGTCTCTGCAAAAAACTAACACTGTCGTTGGAAAAACTAACACTGTCGCTGGAAAAATAACACTGTCGCTGGAAAAACTAACACTGTCGTTGGAAAAATAACACTGTCTCTGGAAAAACTAACACTGTCTCTGGAAAACTAACACTGTCGCTAGAAATAAACTAACAGTGCAGTGACTTAAATTCCAGAAACAGTGACTTAGATTCCAGAAACAGTGTTACTTAAAATCCAGAAACAGTGACTTAAATTCCAGAAACAGTGACTTAACTTATAACATGGTTTTTTATTAAACAAAACTTATAACATGGTTTTTTTATTAAAACTAAAACTTATAACATGGTTTTTTTATTAAAACTAAAACTTTTCAAGCCCTTTTCATTAATTTTCCTATTATTTTTTGTGTGGTTTTGAAGAATGTACCCATATTTTGGTATAATAATTTTATTTATAAACTTTGATGAATGTACTCATGTTTACACACACACACATACACACAATATTTGAGAGTATAATTTATATTTTAATGATTTTAATCCACAAATTATGGGTTTTATTTATTTATTTAAAATCGCATTAATACAAACAACTATAAATTTCAATTTAAAAAATATAGTAACCTACATAGAAATACATTATCACATTAATTTCAGGGACTTCGATCAAAAATTGAAAACTAACAAGGTTTTAGTCAAATAATATTGATAGTTAGGGACCGCATCCAAAGTATCCCCAATTAAATTGATGTATAAGAAAATATAAGAAAACAGAGTCATATTAAACTATTGATATATGATAAGTAAACAAGATGCTAATTAATCCAATCCTCCAAGGCTTTGCTGCCGGTTGGAAGGAGTTATTAGTTGTGACTTAATTAGGTATTTTGGAGCACTTAGATGCATATATGATCATAATTTGCAAGTCATGAGTCCATATGATTTCGGTGTGTTGATGTTTGCTTGACGTGGTATAAAATCTTGTAGCCAAGATAAGAAAAAGGCAAAAAGGTCGCGTATGGGAGAGTTAAGGATGTTGCCCCCATTCGCGTGTTTTGCTATTTAAGATGTTTCGAAATTTATATAGAAGATTTTTTTTTTTTTTTTTTTTATGGGAAATGTTAGGAAGACTTAATTTTTAAAGTAAACTAAATGATGTGAGGGTTGATGATTTGATTAACGTGCTTATTTTCTATTGATGACACGTCATTTGCTTTGAAAATTTAGTTTAAAAGTTTGGTCTCCTTAGCATTATCTTTTCTTTGAGAGAGCCAAGTTGTCTTGAGAGATATTTTTTAGTGCGCCGGAAATGCGGTCTGGCATACCAAGTATATTAATACAGCTGGTTGGAAACTTAAAAAAAATTTCAATCAAATATATTATGACACTTGGTGTACTGAACCATATTCCTGGTATACTTGAAAAATAGGATAGTGTATAATGGGCATGAAGGGGAAAATTGGTGTGCATTTTGGCTACAATATCTTGCCTCCCAACAAGAAAATTTATAGATCCGCCACTCCACTTACTTTCTCCCCCGCACTCCATATTAGTATCTCTTTCATCTCCCTAACTTTTTAAAAAAAAAAGTTTAGGGGGAGGGGAGGCTACTCAATCCCAAGACCATGGCACACCAAGAGTCTTTTTGAGACTTACGAGGTTTTACCCCTTCTTTTGGTTTTTACAGATCGCCCATCAAGAGGAATTGTCAGCAGTGGAACTCGAACTTAGGTCTTGATCTAGTGAAGAGAGTATAGTATGTGATTTTTTATTTATTTATTATCTAACTGGATGTAGATAAATATATACCTTAGGAGGTGCATATACATATTGCTCATAACAAGCTTTCTACAATTACAATGTCCACAACTTGCCACTTAGTAATATGATCTAGTGGTATTCCTCTTCACTTGTAAGTGAGAGATCTTAGGTTCGATTTTTGCCAAAAACGAATTTGAACCACCTTATACTAGCCCATTATGAGGCTAACAGCCCACCCCTCCCATTTAATGTAAATAATATCATTTGTTAAAAAAATGTAAATTGATAATTGTTGTCGCTTTTATCCGTATTTTCATTTCAATTTTTTCTTATCAAACATTATTTTCACATTTTAGATGATAAAAAATTATGAATTTGAATCACTTTCATAGAGACAAATCTTGAATGAGAACTTTGTTGGAAAAATTAGGGTTAATTGCTATATTAAATCACATAGAAAATCAAGAAATAATTCATGCAATTATATATCAAAGTAATGCACATGAGTAACCAATGTTAAATGAACATGACATAATAGATTAGAAAAACCTTCAATAAGGTCGAGGCAAATGTTGGACACTCTGTCTTTAAGACAAGTTTATGCCACACTATATATGGTCCTTATGGTTGAATGACGCTTGTCTCCTAGGATACAACAACCATGTGCTTGTAATAATAGCACTCCAAATCACAAGACTCTAATGAACCACGATTGTGTTGAATACTCTCTCTTATGAACTGAATGTGACACTACAAAACTCTCTAACAATAGTGCACTATATGTATGAATATGTAAATGTAAAAGTTGTTAAATGATTATAGGGGACTTCCTTGTTTATAGAATTTGAGATACCTCTTTGGAAAGCTTGTACCCATTCATGAAGAGTCAAAAGTTTTCAACTCTTCATTAGGATAGACACATATTTCCACCTAAAGACATCACTTCCAATTTCCATTCAATTATTTAATTTAATATAATAATATTAATATTAATATTAAATTTTCCTACAAAGTTAAATGGGTTAATCTCTGTTTACTACCCTAAAGTTTCGTGGTTTTCAACGTTTGATACATGAAGTTTTTGTCATCCCAGAGTCATACCTCAAGTCTTAAATTTGGGACAGTTTCATACCTCCGTTAGTCAAACTGTTAAGTCTGCCGTTAATTGATGACGTGGCGCCCATGTAGACAATGAATGGGCGCCACGTGTCATCCACGTGGAAATTAAAAATTATAAAATATAATTAATTAAATAATATAAAAAAAACCCTTTCTCCCCAAATCCCACTCGTGCCTACCCTCCCACCCATTCATTCGTCTTCCCCAAATCCCCCATCCCTCTGCAATAACAACAACAACCTGAGGCACCACCTCTCCTCACCCCTCCGGCGAGCTTCACCGCCACCAACAACCATCACTGTCTACCCTGTACCTCCCCGTTCCCCTCGTCCCGCTCTCTCTCAGAGCACAGCTGCTGCAATGGCAGCCACCATCGCCATACTTCCCGGCGAGATTTCTCGATGCTCCGACCTGGGTAAGCCTCGAGATGCTTAAGATTCTTTCATTTTCGTCATGGTGGTTTAATTTTAACCTAAAGTTTGCGATTTAAACGTTGGATTTGCACAGGAACAGAGAAAGCAAGAAACTCAGTTTTTCGGCGATGGTCCAACAGCTTTTGAGCCGTTTTCCGGCTACGGCAGGGCCAAATATTGGTATATTTATACTCCTCTCATCCGTAGCTTCAATTTGGTATATAATATGTCTAGGTTTTGTTAGGTTTTAGGGTTGATAGGAGCTTGTAGACCTCCGGCGTTCTTCTTCGTGGGGTCCTTTTAACTAAATTTACAACGGACCATTAGTGATAAAATGTTGGGGGGTGGATGTGAGAGAAAGAGTGTTGGGGTGGGTGATGGGAGGGTGGGCACGAGTGGGATTTGAGGAAGACAAAGGAGTGGGTGGAAGGGTGGGATTTGGGGAGAAAGGGGTTTTTTTTAATTTTTTTTTAAATTAATTAATTAATTTTTTTTTATAAATATTTTTTTTTTAAATTTCCACGTGGATGACACTTGGCGCCCAGTCATTGTCTACATGGACACCACGTCATCAGTTAACGGCAAACTTAACAGTTTGACTAACGGAGGTATGAAACTGTTCCAAATTTAAGACTTGAGGTATGACTCTGGGATGAAAAAAACTTCCATGTACTAAATGTTGAAAACCACGAAACTTTAGGGTAGTAAACATAGATAAAATATAGACATTTTCCATTCGTTGAAATGCATTATGTAGTAACCTTAAGAATTAAAAATTCTATACCTTTTTCTTACTTTTGGAATCGAAATTCAAAAGACTCTCAATCTTCTAGAAAATCTCACATTAATTATGATAAATTGGAAAACCAAATAGTATCCCATGGACTTTGCTTTGAAATGAATAACAATCTTTAGACATTTAATAAAAATGGTTAAACAACCTTCGGACGTTAAAGCAATACGCCACCGTTTTCTTGAATCATTTCATTTGGTCAACACTTTTTACCTATTTCTTTTTGTTAATTTTATGAAAAAAGAACCTTTTTGGCTTTATGATTGTTCTACCTTACAGAAATCTAGATCATTCCCCGCCAATCGGATCGTAAAGGTCTCCGACGGCGGCACAAAAGGATTAGCCCACGCTCCTCCAAAGGCAATCGAACGCCACGCTCCTCTTCTTCTTCGTTGGAGCCTCTCACAGTGCTCCCGCAACTAGCACCAAGATTCAAGAACTGGTATGTAAACTGCAACAATTATCAAATTTATGAACTTTTCTATCTGGGGTTTTCAGTTCGTTAATTTTCCCAATTGTCATCACAAGAATCATCTTTCCAATTAGATTCTCATAGTATAAGATTAAGGTAGTGTTTGAACTCAATATTACACCATCGGCCTCGTGGAATTAAGACCGTTGAATGAACAAAGTTCTAAGCCGTTGGATGGAAGAACTGTTAAGATAACTTCTTTATGTGGATATTATTATGATTCCTTTTATAATCATAGTACTTATCTCCGGAGGTTATTTTGACGTCTTTTAGCCAATATCAAGATGGTGTAGTCAACGAATGGGATGATTTGGTCCATACATGTGTTTATTCACGTGTGGTTTATGTTTATTAGTGATGCAATTCCATCAAATTTGCTATGTAGTGTTGGTAGTCAGCATGCAGTGCCGTGGATTGGTAGGCCTGTAAAGGGATAATCATCATCACCAATGATTGGTCATGCTATAACCACCAAATCCATATCATTATTTGTGAGATAAATCATTGATCTAAATAATGATTAGACGAAGATGGGATGATGATTAGCATGTGGTGGTGGTTAGGTGATGCTCGGCACGTATTATGTTGTGGAGATGTGATAAGGGTTAACACTTTGCAGAAGCTTGATCAGTGACAGAGTTCTAATAGTATGATCGAATTCGAATTGGTTATGGAACTTATCAGCCAAGGCATGCATGTCCTTATATATAGAAGTGGTTAGGACCTTCAACTCAACATACAAACAAACGCTCTACGCGAAACCTTCTCATACCCTGAGAAAAACACTAACTGCATCACTAACCCTACACACATTCAATCATCATTGGGTTGATAAACCGGCAACATATTTAGTTCGGGTGAACATCACTGAAGCCGTAGAGAGTCGATCTAGGAGTACCTTCAATTTGGTTAAACAACACTACTTCTAGTTTGTTTGGTTAACTCCAAGTCTCATCCGGCGAAGAGTCTACGATTCTTTCGCCGAACGAGGTCATTTCACCACCTTTCTCAATAAAGAAAGTGAGGTGTTCTATGATTGTTTACTGACAAGGGCATTTTAGAGTTCGTCATTCAAACGGCCGAACCACTATTACCTTAAACACACTCATCTCCTTTGAGTATCTTTGTTCCTATAGCCTGATACTGATTTGGCGCACCTATATTTGCATGAATATAGTTGAAGCAGTCGAACCTAGTGCCTTTATAGCACAAGGCATAACCTTGTCTTCAGGTTTTAGAATCCAAAGCTGAGAGTGTTCCTTCCTTGGCTGAAGTGGCTCGGTGCAAAAGTGAGCAGTGTGTTTCATCACCACATTATCACATCCATCTCTTTTGCCCGACCGAGCTCAGTAGCGAGTAGTTAGCATAATTAGCTCAGTAGTTACTCAGCCATAGGTTTTATAATTTCTACGGTCAACATGTAGCTTTGACTTTATTAGTCACGGCAATTAATCATAGCTCAAGTTTATCACTTTCCCACTAATGATTCTTTGCGTTCTTTGATTCTTTAATGCGAGTTGACATTGGTTTCTTAGGAATTTGACATTCTATGGTGGTTCTGAGGATTGCCTTCTTTCTTTATTTCTTTATTTCTTTCAGAATTTCTATGCAATGACAGTTGAAGCCTTGCTGTGAAATGCTGTTGTGAGTCCAAGTTATGTTTGTTGTATAAGCTGGTTTTTACTGTTCCTTCATTTTCCCAGGTTCTCTCAATCTGGTTTTTTCAGGAAAATGTATCCGGGTGGTTACACCGCTGAAGTTACAGGTTTGTCCCCTAAAGCTACAGAGGAGGATGTTTACAATTTTTTCGGTCATTGTGGTGCAGTTGAGCATGTTGAAATCATCAGGTATAATTCATCTTCCCCTGCTTCTAATTATTGAGAATGCTTCCGAGTTCTTGTACTGAATCCAGAAAATGGTTGTTTAGTCATGTTTATATATGGGGTTTGTCCACCTTAAACTGCTTGAATCAGTCAGACGCAGTTTGTTTATGGAAATTGGTCAAAAGGAACAACGCCGTTCGTGAAGGCTCTTCAATTTCTTTATCTTAGTTGTTAAAGAAATTGAAGTTAGCAGCATAAACAACGGTACCAATGGTATGATGTGAGATTTCCACAAGGTCAGAAGAGATTGTTTTGCCTTTTAGTTGTGTTCGTGTTCATAACAGACTCATTCGTAGTAACAAAATCCGTAAACATTTGTATACATGAAGAACTATTTTCAGTACTTCAGCAGAAACTTCGCATTTGATAACTAACTGCTCTCACTCAATGAAAGCTTGCTTTGCGAGAAAATATAAGAGCATCTGTCATGAGATACATGAAGTCAAATGTTTGCACGAGTTCTAGTTTCTAAATGTTAATCGAGTTAGGTCATTGTGGTGCAGTTGAGCATGTTGAAATCATCAGGTATAATTCATCTTCCCCTGCTTCTAATTATTGAGAATGCTTCCGAGTTTAAGTACTGAATCCAGAAAATGGTTGTTTAGTCATGTTTATATATGGGGTTTGTCCACCTTAAACTGCTTGAATCAGTCAGAAGCAGTTTGTTTTTGGAAATTGGTCAAAAGGAGCAACGCCGTTCGTGAAGTCTCTTCAATTTCTTTATCTTAGTTGTTAGAGAAATTGAAGTTAGCAACATAAACAATGGTACCAATGGTATGATGTGAGATTTCCACAAGTTCAGAAGTGATTGTTTTGGCTTTTAGTTGTGTTCGTTGTCGTGATTTTCACTGAACCAAATTTTTGTGTTCATAACAGACTCATCCGTAGTAACAAAATCCGTAAACATTTGTATACATGAAGAACCATTTTCAGTACTTCAGCAGAAACTTCGCATTCGATAACCAACTGCTCTCACTCAATGAAAGCTTGCTTTGCGAGAAAATATAAGAGCATCTGTCATGAGATACATGAAGTCATATGTTTGCACGAGTTCTAGTTTCTAAATGTTAATCGAGTTAAGTCCTCTAAATTTTCTTAATGAATGTGTTATCTGATTGGGAGAATGCTTTTGTTATTGATAACAGATCCGGTGAATATGCCTCTACTGCATATGTGACATTCAGAGATGCTTTTGCTCTGCAAACTGCGATATTACTCAGCGTAAGTTGCCAGTCACTCAACCCTGACAATGCTTTCCAGGCGGCAAAACTTGCTTTTCGTGCTTAATTCAGTCAAACAAGTTGGTAGTTTGCGTTCTCTGTTGCAGATTCATTAGCTCTAGATCCATAATAAGTCAGTCCAAACTTGGATTTGTCGAGATAATACATGGCAAAGAACCCACATATTTGTTGAAATTTCCCTGTATGGAATCTAGATCAGGAATACCGGATGTCACTCTAACAAAAACGATCACATTTTCATATGGATGAATTTTAGCGTCACAATGCCTCAGGTATTTGATATTGGTTGCTTACTGAGTTTTCCTTTCTTCCTTGTTTTTAAATTTCAGGGAGCTAGGATCGTAGATCAATGTGTATGCATAACAAGTTGGGGAAGTTATATCGATGAATCCGGTGCTTGGAACAGTTCTACTTACCCCGAAGGCAATACTAGCTCAACGGTGGGTGTAAATTAACGACTTGGACTGTTTTGGTTGAAGATTTATCACGGCACAAACTTAGCACAACAATCTTTCATGTAAAACTTAATTATTTCTTAAATCTTGTACAATGTTATCAGACTTATCACTCGAGTCAGTTCGTCTCTACCCCCGGAGAAGCAGTAACGGTAGTCAAAACACTGGCATCCAAGGGATATGTTTTGGGAATAGACGCATTAGCCAAGGCCAAAGCTTTCGACGAGTCCCATCAACTCTCAGCAACTGCAGCGGCCAAGGTTTGCGAGCTCAGCGACAGAATCGGCCTCACTGAAAAAATTTACGCAGGCAGGGAAGTTGTTAAAACCGTGGACGAGAAGCTCCATGTTTCAGATATCACCAAATCAGCTGCAACCGTTACTGGAACGGCGGTGGTGGTGGCAGCTACGTATACTGGGGAAGCAGCTGTGGCAGCAGGAAGCGCTGTGGTCAACAGCAGCTACTTTGCCAAAGGAGCTCTTTGGTTTTCAGATGTATTGACTCGTGCAAGCAAAGCTGCAGCTGATTTGGGTACTCATGGCGATAAGTAATCTCCAACATTTGTCTAGAACGTTTTGTGTCTACCAATTTCTCTGCAAATAAATCAACTTTTGTTACATGCCAACCTAGGTTAGAAATTGTTGTGAAGAAAAACTTCGATTTTCCTTCGCTACGAGGTACTGAGGTAGTGTTGGTGTTTAAAGTCGTACTGTACTCACATTCAAGTGTTCGTTCTTAAAGTGACGTGTAATGAACCACTCTGAAATGTGAAAAGCGTTGTACTTGATACTTATTATAAACACATACTGAAGAAAAACCGGAAAAATTTGCTTTGCCGACAAAGAAAAGTTTGCTTCCTCTGAGTATGTTGACACGTATGGATTACAAAATAAATCATGTGTTCCATGTTAAAGTCCGTAATAAAAAAAACTTAAAACATCAGTAGTTAGATCAATCATCCTCTTAGTTGATCTCATGCCCATTCTTTCATTCACTTTCTCGATTCGTAACTTCCAATCCTCCATTGTAAAGTAAACATGCCATTAGCCATTTTGAACTCAGCCATTTTCTTTCTTCATCTCTCGCCTCACCCGATAAATTCAACATAAAGAGAGAGAATATGATGTCATGACATGGAAGCTTTTCTACGTTTATTTGGTTTAACGTAATTAATTGTGAAAACACTGTTGCATCAACACAGAAAGCAATCTAATTAGTAATGACCCTGATAAGACGACCCATTCAATATGCTCCATCCACACGTTTGACCCGATTATTCAAACCAACAACTCTTGGAAGGCAAGCAATCAGCAAGCACCCTGGAAGATGTTCAGTAACTGAGACTCGAATCTAGTTAACAACCACAATTAATGTTAAAATATTTCAAACATTATTAATTTCATCAAGGATTGTGGTTGTTAGTCTTCATAATTAAGGTTTAATCTTCCCAACTCCCTCTGCCTCCCCATCAACTACTTCCCAATTTTTTTATGATGTTCTTCATCTGCCAACATCATTATACACGTATTCAGCTTTGCAGCAGCTACTATTGCTCAAGTCTTTACTTCCAAACGACTCCGTGGTGTTCCACTTTAAAATCATGTTGTTTTCTGAGCCACCATCTACGGAGCAGTTGTAGGTTGCGGCTACCCTATGCGGCAGGCAAGACGCTGTACATACGGGTGGGAGCGGGTGGGTCCAAATGCATGGTGTCCTACTCTCAAAAAAAAATCATGTCATAGTTAAGACGCGTCTCATAAAAGCATAAGATTCTATGTATTTTAGTCTCATCTGATCTCACGTTGATCTCACTCAATGTAAGATTTGCCCTAATTAAATAGTTACATTGAAATTCACACCTTATGCTTTTATGACATGTTGCCACATAAGACGGCGACTAGGTCCCAGCTTTTATGAGTGTGTTAGCACATATGACATATGCACCTAAGAATTCGACCAAATAAAGCCCACGCCCAAGGATTTGTGCCACCGCCCTACAAATCTCCTACCCCATTTTTAGAGCAAGTCCACCCCTCCCAAACACTTGGCGTGGACTTGCTCTTAGAGTTCCGCAAATCCTTGACTTCCTATTCGCTATTTTAAGTTAGAATTCTTCCTTTTCTTTTTCTTTGGTTTATGATGCCCTAATCCATCATAAACTATGAACGTCCACTGACTTTGCTCCTCCTAAGCATTGTTTGGTTTAGGAGGAAAACGTATATTGTAAACATGGTTGTGTAAGGGCTTGTTTGGAAGTGCTTTTAAAACGACTGAAAGTGCTTTTAGCGAAAATGTTTCTGGATTATAAAAGCATTTAAAGTGCTTTCTGCAAAAAACATTAATTATGTGCTTTTTGCAAAAAACATTTTTAAGTGCATTTTGAGGATTCATTTGCATTTATACGGATGATTGGTTCCAAAAATATTTTCACCAGAAGTGTTTTCAGTCATTTTAAAAGCACTTTCAAACGAGCTCTAAAATTCCCATCATCCAAATCATATTATACAACTAGAAAGTAAAAAGGCTGGAACTCGTTGCCCTTTTCACGTATGGAAATCACTTTCCAGGGAATCCGCCGAATATGGGGCAACCTTATCGATCCAACAATATATGTAGACTCAACTTTCTTCTTCAATCTTCTTTCACAAATAGAGGAGGACAGAGGACTGGTCCCAAATGCAACTTTTAGATAATGTCGTTACTCTAGGGACTGTTTTATTTCAGCTGTTTAATGACCTATGGCTTGTTTAGAAGCACTTTTAAAATGACTGAAAGTATTTTTGGAGAAAATATTTTTGAATTCCAAAAGCACTTGAAGTGCTTCCTACAAGAAACACCAATTCGTTTTTACTAAAAGCGTTTTCAATCACTTTAAAAGTGCTTTCACTCATTTTAAAAGTAGTTACAAACAAGCCTGTAATATTTTTTACAAGAAACATTGTTCATTACACTCTTTTCTTCCTATCCCTTTGTCACCACATTAATGTGGCCTCTAATTCTTAACAACCCAAATTGATATGATTTGATTGCATGCAAAGTGTCACGTAGCCAATTGTTATTTTCGATGTTAGAGAGAAATAATAGTAGTGTTGTCTAATGATGACAGTTTTCACATTGTGTGAGGTTAGTGTAGAGCTGATGAGATTAAAATATAGACTCATATAATTTTGTGAGAATGTGCTATTGATGATGTGATGGGATCACCATAACCAAAACAATTTCATTATGTTAAGGGCCTCGAGAGAGAATTCAATGTCATGAGCGAAGTTTGCAACACTCATCATGTGATGAGCGCTCAAATAAAAAAGATACGTGTTGAGTTTTGTAGACTTAAAAATGATATATCTCGATTATAAGTAAAAATCTTCAAACCCTAATATGACTTGGATTGCCCAAACAATGAGAGATGAGATTAGGGAGGTTGAGATGGTAACATTTTTGGCACTCATTATTGATTGATTTGTATTATGTTGGTGTCCCTTAGTGGCACCACCATTTGTATATGGCACCATGTCATGATATTATATTCTGCCTAGTATCTATCTTAATTGTGGGTTTTAACGAAAAACCCGCGGTACTGTTCACTTTAAGGAAAACCCACATTTTTACACTAAAAAGTCAAACCTGGTACTATTCATTTGACCCTTTATTTTGTCTTTATCGTTAAAACTCAAAGTTTTCAAACCTTTTTCATTAGTTTTCCTATCTTAATTTGGGTAGAGCCGTCCTCCCCAGTCCAAAGCTAAGATAATTAATCAATTCTTTATTTTGTAGAATCGAATTTTCAGAATATTTTATTTTATATTACTAATTAATTCGTACTCCTTTTCCTTGGGTTTAGAATGTGATAGTCTTATTGGTTATTTTTCTTTATTTTTTATTAAAGAAAAGGTGACAAGTTGGCGGCTCTATCGTGTCAATCTATTTTTTCGAAGGTCAGAAAGACTCACAAAGGTATTTCAATTTTTCTCAAACCACTATTGTGTGAAACACCAACACTAGAAATCAAATTCAAGACGTGTTATGTGAAAGACGGGCCTGAAAATTGAATTCGTCCCAACCACTGGACCAACCTATGATGGTTTAGTTTTATTGGTTGTTGAGTAGCCTTGTAAAAAGAAATGATCTAAGGCAGTCCATATGTGAAATATTGTTTAATTTCTTACATATAACGGGCTATAACTTGTATCACAAATTACACTTAAATACAAATATATATTCAGCACAAATTATTAAGATTGAAAAGCCAAAAAAAAAGGTTTCTCACGCATGTCAAATTATAACTTATCTGTAAAAATAGCCACTATTTTCAAACTGATCAGAAGTCGAAACACGGTGGATTGACCAGGCCACTCAACATTACTTTGTTTCGCCGACATTGACCCTTCGACGATTTCTTCACCTAATTTGCTTGGCATGAAGCATCAATGGATGTTGGATGACCCTTCCCATCACTGACATGGATGAAGCCAACTACTTCTATACGTACAATACACCATAAAAATATTATTGAGTATAAATTAAGAAACTTTAAACGAAAAGTTTTGGGTACTGTTCGTTTTAACAAAAAATCATATTTTACACTAAAAAGTCAATCCTGATACTATTTATTTTACCTTTTATTTTGTCCTTATTATAAAATTTAAAGTTTTCAAACATTTTTTTTATTAGTTTCTTTATAAATTATTCAGCCGACCCCATTTAATAAGAAAATACTTTTTTATTATTGTTTCTTATAAATTATTCAACCAAATAACTACCATGCCACAATTTCACACTTAACTATAATTATATTTGCTTCTTCCATAATATATATGTACAGAATATTGTGCTAATGAGTGCACAGCCGTCCACATCTATGAAACAATGTGCCTGCATTACCACTAGCACTCTAGCAATTCTGCTCTACCTTTTACAACTGCAGCGCCCTTTTTATAGGGTTAACGTGGAGGGAAATGGATCATCTCCAAATTATTTCTACCTAATTCATCAAGTTTGGAGATCCGGACCATTGAAATTTGATCAAATGGCTACAAATAGGGGCCTACTTTAAAAGTTATAATAACTTTAGCTGTTGGATCAAATTTCAATAGTCAGAATCCCCGAACTTAGTGGATTAGAAGGAAGGGATCTACAGAGGATCCCTTTCCAACGTGGAGGTACTTTTTTACGGTACGTCTATGAGATGTTTTTATGTGTAACTGTCAAATTTTTGTTTAAAAGTATAAAAACTAAGATCTAATGGCTGAAGTATTCAGATTATTTATGAGATGCTCGGGAGTGCACTCAAATTTTTGAATGTAGAGATAAATGCATACATTGCTTGATGGTCCTAACTAAGAAACCCAAGGGAGAAGTTGAGGGACTCGTTAACAAAATTCATAGGTGTCAATGGTTGTAAAATTGGTGGTAGGGTAGATTTGTCGTCGGTGACAGTTTGGGCATAAACATTTAAGTTAGATGCTACTTTCATGAAATTTGACTGGTAATTAGGGAAAGAAAGTTCTAAAAATGGTGAAAAAGGAGAAAAATTTGTGTGGAGGCAACCGACCATGTTATTCATCAACTTCTCACAACATTATATTTTGATTTCATATGACCTTACGCTAGTCTCATTTAACGTGAGAGTTGCCTTCATAATACGTCTTACTGGAGTTTTAGGGAAGTGAAACAAGAACAAATATCTGACAATATTATGCATTTCATTCTTGTAGAGGATCATACATAGTGTTACAATACAAGGCTTTCTCATATAGGTTGAGGGAAGCTGCTTCTCCTTAAAACATTATTCCACTAGTTTCCATTGCAGTTTTTTTTTTCCTTTTCTCATCAAATGTACCAAAACTCTTTACTGTACAACAAACAACTCACAAAAATTAAGAAAATAAGCACAAAAATGGTCAAAACTAATTAGTACCTGAATTCAGGACTAATAGCAACATATGGGGCAGCGTATTAGGCCGTTCTCATTACAATCCGGGCAGCGTTGGAACCCCGATTCACCCTCCTCCGCCTCCTCCTCCTCCTCCTCCTCTTCTTCTTCGTCGTGATCAATGTCTTCGTAATATATTTTACAGCTCCCTGAACATGTTTCACATGGCACAAACCTTATATCCCCACAAGCATCACAAACTCCACCGCCGCCGCCACCACAACCTCCGCCATCCAGTTTTTCACAATATTGAAGCAACTTTTCAAGCTTCCCGTCTTCGTGCAGTTGCCGAATCTCATCAGCTCCACCAATGTACTTATTCCCCACAAACACTCTGGGAAATGCAGACGCATGGTACCCCTCCTTCAGAAGCTCCCTCAGCTCCTCCTTGAACCCCGAATGCATCGACACGTCCCGCTCGTCCACCCGGACCCCTACGCCCTTCAGTATCACCCGAACGTGGCAACAATCCTCGTACGTCTTTCGTACCCCTCGGAGGCTTGTGAAGTACAACACCACTCTGTCCCTGTCCTTTTTGTCCTGGGACTCCAACACGTCATCGCAGGCCCAAGCCGGCTCCTTTCTGACAACCAAGTGCTCTAAATCGAAAGGATCTTCCTCGGATTTGATCTCCGACAATGATTTCCTGAACGCGGATATCACATCCGGATCAAAATCCGCAATCAAAGAATTGGATTTCACCTGATCATTTTCATCCGACATTTGAAGCCACATGGGCTGCGGCTTAGGCGGGGAGTTCCCATTTTCTTGGAACCTCGATTTCGGGCGGTCGGAAGGGGAAATCGGCCTCGGACACGGGTCCCGAACAACGTGGAACGAAAAGCTCCGGAGGTGATTAGCTGGTGACCGGAGAGGGCTTATGTCCTCGAGGCCTTCCATTAACTCCCATGTATTGATCGTCTCCGGCTCGCCCGGCGGCGTCCTGGTGGGTGTTTTCGGCATGATTTTTGGGATTTTCGCGTCGATCATATTCGACCACGTCTTGGCTTCGATCAGTCCCATTGAGAATTCCTTGTTCTCGTGTCCATTTTCCTTTTTGCGACCGTTATCGATTAGGTTCTCCGTCTTGTTGTTGGTATCGTCGCATCCGTTAACAATTACTCTGTTTTCAGGGCGATTGATAGAGCCTAAGGTGGAGGAGGTGAGGGCGACGACATGGTAGCTGTCGCCTTTGGTCTGCGGCGGGTGGTGGACGGGCATTGAGTAGCTTCGGGAAATCGGAGAATAGGCGCTCTCGCAGTGCCGGCACCGCTTTTCCTTCGAGGTTGCGCAACCCATCGGACCCCAAAACTCGATCTGATACGAACAGAAATTCGATCAAATATCAAAAGGGAGTTTTTCTAAATGATCGGAAACGGAATTCTTTAGGAAGAAATGGTAAACTGTAGGATTATCAAAAAGGATTTGGAATCATTCTTCTTTCCGCGTTTATTCACGTAACGAGAGAGATAGACACACGTGCGAAACTCGCATTAATGACGGAGAGACTCGAAACTGTGCAGCCAATCTGCGGCTAGCCTGGAGGAGAAAGACGACGAAGGAGTGGATTTTCTTGGACGGTCGTGGAATTTGCAGTCCGTGAGGGAGAGGACAAACGCATGAAATTCCAGAAGGGAAAGGGAATAAAAAGTTGGGAGGGGGAAATGGAATGAATCGAATGGAAGAGTCAAAGAACGAGGGCGAAGACCATTGTGATTAAGTTCCCACCTCCGATCCGCACACCCGCCTAAGAAAAAGTGGAAAACTGCAATGGGGTGGAAGCAAGAACCCAACATTGCCCAAAAGAATGTGTCAATATATATATATGGTGTCTTGACTTGGTAACAAATTAAAGTTTTCACCTAATGTTGATGAAAAAAAGATTCTGATAAGTGAAAGGTTTTATGTTTGATTCTTGGCACAGACGGATTTGAACCATATTATTGCTAACCCATTGTGAGATTAAACCCACATTCTCCTCATTGGTTTAGATAATATCGTTTGTTAAAAAAAAATGCAATTATTGCATGTGTATCTTAATAAAAAATTTACTTACTTTTTCAGTTTCGAAATTTTTCTCTCATCTTAATAAATATAACAATTTTGAATTGAAAAAGGATCATCGCCGGATCCTTTTTCTGAGGATCCAGGGGATCGTGTAATAATGTTCGTTCATCGTACATCGTGTGGTCAATTTTCGTTAGGTACTATTTATATTTAATTTTTAAGTTTTAAATTTTAAATAATTCCTAACCGCACGATGTACAATGAACGGACATGATTACATGATCTTTAGGATTTTTCGAATTCTCTTCCCTCCCCTTAATAATAAAAAACACGTGTGTTACTTTTTCGCCAAATAACATTAATCGTTCTCGTAATTTATTTGAATTTTCGCTTTCAATCGTGACTTTCTTGCATCTTCGTACGTTCTTTTTTAACTTTAGTCTTGATTGTCAACAAAGTTGCTTTGTCATTCATTTTTTGTGCATGTCTTCCCATTTCAAAAATCCAATTTGAAAGGAATTTTGCCTCATTTAACGGATTGGATTAATAATGCTAACAAAATTAAACTACAAGAAAAGAACAACATAACAAACCTATATGGATAAAAGTGAAATTCCTAATAAGTTATGGAAACTATTAGTACAATTTATTTTATTTTATTTGCTAAACTAATGAAATAATAGTTCGACTTTCTTTATTACTTAAAAAATAATACAATAATTTTTACTTGAATTACCATAATTATTTTTTGGGTAATATATAATAGTTCATATATAGAACACTGTTACACAGTCCACGAGATCATTTAGATAAAATAATCAATAAAATGAGGCCAAAGTGTGGAGAGATTTTTCATTGCACCAGAAACACAGGATGATATTCCATATAGTATATCTGTTCGTTTTGAGTTTATTTATACATTGATATATAACATATATGTCCGTGTTCCGGGCACACAAAAAAATCACTCAAAAGTGTGATGCTAGCTAATTGAATTTTGATGATGTTCCACTTCAATCCCTAGAGTTTTATGTCTCGCAATTTAGTCCATGTAATTTACCAATTTCAAAAATCTAGCGTACGCTCCAACATTTATGGTTTTAAGATCAAGTCCATATCATATTGACCAAAAATTCAAAAATCTACTTAAATCCTTAGGCACCGGTCACCACACGCAGCTGAATTCCAACAGCAAAATTACAACAAGAACACAACACAAGGGGCCACAATTCCTGAACCTCCGCCTAAATCATATCACACTCTCAAGATTCAAGCAGAGAATTAATGGTGCTGCTGTCTCGTCCGACTTCAGTCCTTCGGAGCCATTCAAGCAATAAATCCCGCAGGTCCATAGATAATTGAATTGTGTAGTGTTCGAGTTGACTCCTATCGTGTTCATGTTGAATTCCTGTCGACACGATGATCCTTTGTAATTTAGTTAGTGTAGATTGCTAATGTATAATTTAACAATAATAGCTTAATTTTGTCAAAAAAAAATCGATGGAAGTGATATATTGGGGAAAACATACCACTTTGGTTAATCAAAATATTAGACAAAAGAAGGAACTTAATTTGACAAATCAATGGTATCTACTTAACTTTTTTTTAAGCATGTTATACCTAAAATCAACGGGGTCTACTTACATTTTCATTCATTTGATTGTCAATAAGCGCATGAATCGTGCTTAAAAAACGAAATACATTATTCTGACTAACTTGATTAAGTTTAAATTTGCTAGAAGAATTCGACAGTATTTTTTCTTTTTTGTCAAGCAACTAATTTCATTAAAAAACAAAACACACTAATACATAATGAGAAAAGTCCAAAGACAATCCACAACATTAAGGTAAAATTGCAGCCCATTACAAAAGTAAAATAAAAAAACAAGCACCAAAAGTGAGCCTATAACAAAGTTTAAGCCGAAAACCCTAGAACCGGAAACAAGAACCAACCTCCTCCAAAATAGCTACATCACCATCCTCAAGCCGCCGTCACCGAAAAGAAGAACCAACGAACCGAAAGAATGACCGGAAAATATGGGTGGACGTCTAAATTTTACAGCTAGGATAGAGCTTGGAGATTGGTTCTCATTATTACATAGGCATGGTGATTTAGCACCCTCCATGTGAGGGCACGTGGACACTTCTTCTATGCAGTTTCCAAGAGCCATCAGACTCTGCTTAAATTGGTTTTCGAATCCGGATCCTTTATTATTGCTTTTCATGATGGCTGCAACCGAACGAGGAACCACTTCATTATGCTTCGAGATTAAAAGCTAATTGAAGATTTATTAGGTACGTATTGGAACAATAAGATGACCATAATGGAGGGTAGGATTACATCATCTGTACGATGCTGCCGACTACATGTAGGAAAAGGATCCTCGTCGGATCATTTTTCAGAGAATTCCGTGATCGTTACCGTTCATTGAATATCGTGCGGTCAGAAATTATTTAAAATTTAAAATTTAAAATTAAATATAAATAATACCTAACGAAAACTGACTGCAAGATATACGATGAATGGTCACGATCACGGGATTCCCAGAAAAATGATTCGGAGATGATCCTTTTCCATTGACGTGCATGCCACTTCCAATAAACTCAAAAAATGGAAAAGAAGCGTTGGATTGAAGATACGTATTAGCATATAGGAGAGGAACATTGTGATCTGTTTTTACAGAAATGGCATGACGGAGACTATGAAATGACATACTTTAGACGTAAAATTAAGCAAAACACAAATGAAATGCCGAAATAGTATATGATTCACTTCTAAATGATTTTGAATATATCATGAAACTTGAAATACATATATTAGATACTAACTTATTGAACTTTTACTCTATTTAGAATTGATTTTGAATTAATTTCACATGTGTATCACATCATCACTTTAACTGATTTTTTATTCAAGTTTACGGCATGAACTAATAGTACACGTTTTGTTAAATTCAAAACTTCAATTAATATATTTTTAGTTGATGGACTAATTCTAGTTTTATCTAAATATTATTATAATGAAGAAATATTGTGTTACGAAAAGATCTACCTAAAGTGCAAAATTTAAGCGAAACACAAACGAAAGTAATTTGAATCATGCATTTTTAAATGATCTTAGGTTGATCCCAGAACTTCATATACATAATAGTATAGAGGGAGGAGCATTGTGATCCTTTTTTTGTAGGAATGGCATGATGGAAAGTATGAAAAGATCTACTTCAAACTGAAAATTTGAGTGAAACACAAGCGCAATGGTATAGTTTACTTCTAAATGATTTCGAATAAATCATGAAACTTGAAATAAAAGTATCAGATAAAAGTTAGAATTGATTTTCGATTAATTTCGCATGTGTGACACATTAATACTAATTGTACTTTTTATTCAAATTTACAACATGGACAAATAGTACACATTTTGTTAAATTCAAACCCTCAAGTAATATATTTTAGTTGATGAACTAGTTATAACTTTATTCTAAATATTATTATACTGAAGAAACATTGTGTTACAATAAGGGAGTGAAATACACAATTCATATTTAACTCCAAAAATAGCAAAGGAGAATTGATTCAAAAAGTTAACACATTTTGAAATGAAGAATCATAATCAATTGCCCAAAATGATTAAATTAGTGGAACTTGGGCACGTTTTGTGGGTGGGTGGCTTCTTGGATGGAATGTTTGTCTGCGTAGTGCTAGCTTCTTGTTTAAGTTCATGGCTTCCACTATCCAAGTAATCACTAATCATGTCAGAGGGTTAGTTGAATAGGAATTGATCATTCTTTTTGTAAAACTAAGGTCTAAGTTCAAATTTCACTGCTGGCACTTCATCTTAGTGGGCAATCTGTAAAATTTAAAAAAAAAAACAAAAAAACTAAAATTCCCTTTATAAGTCTTTAAAAAGATTTGTGATATGTCATGACCCTAGAATAGTGAAGCCTCTTCTCCTCCTAAACTTTCAATTACTGAAAAAAAAAAAAAAAAAAAAAAAAAAACTAATCATGTCCTAATAAAATATCCTACTAGGTGTTTTTGGGGGAAATTGTATGTCGGGGTTAGACATTTGGGACATGGATCGGACGGTTCAAATTGTCTCTGTTTGATCTAATTTTTTGAGATGACAATCAAACGAACTAGTTTACACGTGTTTTGAACCCCAATTTGCATTACAATATGTTTCATTGGAATGTTATGTTGATGTTTAAGATTATAAGTCCTAATTGCTTCACTGAATCTCTTGTTCTCCAATGGAGACTAAACCCTTTACTCTCACTAATGGACTAAGTCCTATTTCGAAGGAAAATCTTGGACGTCAAAGAAGATACGTGCTTATGTGAGTGCCTTACGAATTACGTGATCGAAATTTTTATTACTAGGTTATCAAGTGTATATAGTTCACATCGGTGAAAATATAAATTTTAAAAACGTTTATAAGAGATTTGGCTACTACTCATACTATCAATTAGTTTTATGGTAGAACCTCAACTTCTTTATGGTATATGGTTACCGGGTTGGTTAAATGCTGTTAATGAGAATAGTAATTCACTATTCTTAACAATAGGACCTGGAGATTTCTTGGTTCATCATGCTATTGCTCTAGGTTTACATACAACTACATTGATATTAGTAAAAGGTGCTTTAGATGCACGTGGTTCCAAGTTAATGCCAGATAAAAAAGATTTTGGTTATCAAAGAAGATTGACCCACGTATGAAGGTAAATGGCCACACGTGCTACATGTCACCCAATTCGTGTTATCCACATCTTTGACTTAAAAATCTGCCACACGTAAGCGGGCGTGCAAGGATGTGAAGGTAAAAGAATTTCACATTGGTGAAAGGAGAAACTTTGTAAGAGCTTGTAAGAAATTAAGCTACTCTCTATATTTCCAATTAATTTTATGATGTAACCTCAATTTCGTCAAATATCAATCATCGTTCAGGGATATATCTCGGATAGGGTAGAATCTCTCTCATGTTTTCGGCACCAATTGGGCAGCTGGATTAGCTTCCTATTTTTAGAGGAATAAGTCTACAATGCTGGCTTGGGCCAGCGTAGATGTTGTGGTCTGTGCTGCCAAATGGAAGTGTCAATATTTTCAGCTACAATTTTGGGTTTCTTCTAGCAACTCTTGGCTCCAGACAATTAATCCATCTGCAAATTGGACTCAAATATTTTAGGCTTTCTCAAGGGAACATATGAGGTTGAAGGTCCATTTATGGACTGAAACTAGTTTTTTCGTTATTTCTCTTGTATGCGTTATAAGACAAATGTTACAAACCACGAGTTGGAGACATGTCCTAGTCTACGATGCCAAACAAAATTGGGCGAGGGCTAGACACAGCGGAAAGGGCAAAAGACTGAGGTAAATAAAGTTTCTCAAAAACATTAAAAAGAAAAAAAAGAGATCTTGCAAACTCTATGATCCTTTCCAATCCCCTTAATTAAAGGCGTATCGCATGATCCTATTCAAGCTAGGTGGTAGGGCACAAATGAATACAAGTTTTTTTTTTTTTTTTTTTCCAATCTGGAAAGAAGATGTTCTGAGAGAGCGGGAACGTGAAAATGAGCATAACATATTCAACGATAAAGAGAAGAAACAAGTGTTTAAGATTTAAAATTTTGCAAACCCAATTAAAACCCATGACCCGATTTTATGAAAGATTTGAGAGTGAAGAAAAAAGTAAAAGAGCGTGTGAAAATCATTTTATTTTCCTTGATTATGTTTTGAAAACTTCTATCTCTCTTGTTGGTTTTAATTAGTGGATGCAAAAACAGCGTAAGCTTTCAAATGTGTCTATTCTTCTTTCCCATCTGAGGGGTACCCCATCTGTTTAGGTCGATTTCACGATACCTTGTGGATGCCACAATTTCAATGCTTGTATTTTTGTTTCTCATCTATTTGGATGGAGGAATTTTTCAATATGCTCAGAATGCGTCATATACTACTATACAAGTGGTGGAAAATTTTGTTTTTTCAAGTATTCTTCAAGTTGTATAATTATATGTACATACCGTCTCGTGCTCTTAATATAATAAGAAATCTCTCATTTGGGTGAAAAGGAAATTTTTTTTGGCTTATTATATTAACACCCCACAAATTGTTGAATAAACCCCACATACTTAATACACCCCACATTTGTTTTTTCAATGAAAAATTATCTTAATACACCCCACATATTTCCCCATAATACCCTCACATTCTCAATATACACCTTACATTTTCTACATGCACCACATATTTTCTATACACTCCACAGTTCTCAAATCTTATAAAGCTTTTAATTTGGACAAAAAATGCCAAATGAAATTTTGACAAAAGATACCGCCCAAGATTTAAAGCATATGTGGGTTGTTTTCAATTCCACCATTAAAACCCATGTCATCTATTTTTAATATTTAGTGGTAATTTTAGGTGTTTAATTCTTCATGTAATCCCTAAAAGATGAATACGAACATAGAAGCTTGAATAACGCAGTAAAAGCAAGATAAAATCATTATCGATGTCGTCAAAATCACTAAAACAATAAAGAATATGAAGTCTTACCTCATGTGAAGCTTCCGAAACATCGATTTCATGTTTCATTCGTCAAAATTAATTTTTCTCAATCAACATGTTTGTAGTTTCAATGGTTAGGATTTGTTCAACAATGGAGGGACGGAGGGATTTTGATAGTTGAAGAAGATAAATAATATGTTAAAAGTGATTAGGGTGTATTTAGAATTTTTTATTTTTTTTATAACCTAATAAGGTCAAAATTGCCATTGCATAGTAGGGTAAATAAATAATTTAATATTAAATTTTAATGTGGGGTGCTAATATAAAAAGCCTTTCTTTTTTTCAAGGATAATTTTTCAGTGCACCGCCTCAAATTAAATGATATGATTAATAAGTTTTATGTATCAAAACAACCCTATAAAAAATATTATATATGTAATAACCAATTAAAAAAAGCAATAAAATATTTTCATGGTTGGAGAATAGAAGAAGCACAATGACACAACAATATATATTAAATAACAAGATGGTTGAAGAATCCCTATCAGAGAAGGAAGGAAGAGGAAGGAGTTGGAAGCAGGGCACATGGAGACAGGAGGCCATGTGGAGAAGATTCAAAGCTCTCTTTCTTTAATTTATTTTTGAAGTGAGCAACACAGGAATAACATGGACACACCCTTCTCCCAAGGGGGTACCCTCTCAACTTCTGATAGAGGCATGTGATTGTAAGAGGACCTTTGTTGTAGGCCAGCCCAAATGCTGTACCATTAGTAGGTCCCACACACACTGCCCCCTAAAAACCCACTTCTTTACCCTACCATCACAAGGTAAACGAGAGAGGTATTACTGTCGCGGTATGTGAGGCTGAACATGTATATTATCAGACATTTTAGTTTTTCATCGTAACAGTACGTGATTAAATAGAAATACAATTGCTGCAACGAAATCTCTGTCAATGATTGATTCTTCTCCAAGAAGTGGGGTGGTGGTGGTGGTAGCCCTAGCCCTAGGTGGGTCTCTAGCAACAACAAATTTTGCATCCATACGAATACACTCTCAGACTTACACCTTATCACTTGTATGTAGCGAGGGATGTTATTTTGGTAGTCTCTTAAGCCAAATATGCTATATACGTTTTAATTTTTTTCACTGACAATGCAATATTAACTTGAGATACAAATGTAATTCCCGTTGTTTAGAAATTCCTCTCGAAGAAGTGGAGATGGTGGCCCTAGCCCTCCGTGGTCTCTAGACACAACAATTCACAGTCGGGCTTATAGTTATAGGTATTAACACTAGAAAAGTGAAAGCAACAAATCCGATGCATTTTCCTTTTGAAGGCCTATCTGCTCAGCTTTCAAACCATAATATTATGAGAGGACTAAAGGACTAATGTGAGAGAGAGAGAGAGAGAGAGAGAGAGAGAGAGAGAGAGAGAGAGATGCCCTAATTTCAACCAATGTGGAACCTCATGCGTTCTGCAATTCCCACCTCAATTATGCCTTGGACAATATATGTCGGGGTGGTTACATAGCTTAATTAGGTCTACTAATTAAGATATCACCCTAAACAGCCTAGTGTTTCTTATGGGCATTTTAGCTAGCCAAGCAAATGTACTTTATTTATTTATTTTAATGAGGATGATGTAGGATTAGGCGAATCAAACTACTCATAAGGCTGGTTATCAAACTACAAAAATAATCTTATTCTCTAATACGCACAAAGCGGTCAAAAAGAAACAAGACTCTGGATTTAGCCATTAACGAATGTACTTATTCATTACTAAAGTATCTATATTACAAATGAATCAGATCATAAAACATAAGCAATCATTTTTTTGTGTGTTTCAAACTGTGAATAGTCTGTAAAGAAAAATAATTATTTACACCTAAGGAATCAAGTATTCTTCAATATCTAGCATGTATGGTATCTGAGAATATAGGTTAAAATGCATGGATTTTATAAAAATATCATGCTAAAATGAATTGTTAATGATTTTATTCCTCCTATATAGTAACTATGTTTCAAATCCCAAGGTTAAACAAGAACAGCTCATATAAAATATTCCATAACGTTTGATAAAAATAACCGAAATTCTCCAGCAAATGCCAGACCCGAATTAATTAATCAATTGATAATGCAACTGCAAGGTCCACGATGATGAAACGTTAGCTTATTAAACGACTGAAACACGTAGTCATAGCCATGATCATTGTCTATTATTTTTCTCCCCTTGGATTCTGGGTTCTCATGTTGCATGCATGCCCAGTTTCCTCGTCGTCACACATGATGTGATCTTTCGATGCATGTGGGAAGTATTTGATGTCAATATGATTTTCTTCTTTGTGGTTATTTCATGTTGCCCTATTTTTCCACTCATCTTTGTGGTTAAAACTCCCATAATAAACTAAGAGTGGTGTTATATTCACACATTCTTTTTAATTATCTTTCACACACTACTCTCAATTCCGGTCGTCAAACCAAATAAATTGAAGAGGATCAAAGCATAAAACTTAACATGGTGTGTGAATATCACTACCCTAAATTAAAAGACAAAAGAGGGCCCTTCACACTAAGATGACATTGTTTCACCATATAAACATTAAAATTGAAATTGCTCATTCTCTTTATCATCATCATCTGATCATTCAATTTAAAGACCGTTTAGTCACTTAGTTAAAATTTAAAAAGACAAGTTGTGTGGTTCACCACTAATTGCAATATTGTCTCCACTTCACTACCCATACAACCAACAGGGGTGGAGTTTTTATGCAAAACGTCCGATATAATTAAGTAGGGAATGATTTGATATAAGTTATGATTTGCTTTGTAAGATGGGCGATATATGAATCTAATAATTCAGATTCATATTTAAAACCTGCTTTGATACCATATTAAAGTTTTAGAGAAATGCACATCAAATACAAAGTTAAAGTACTGCTCTAATTCTAAGTTAAAGTTTTCAAAGAGGTGGACCACAGTCCTCCACTAATCGCATCAATACTTTTCCTACTTAATTAACCTTATGTGCAACCAATAGGTATGTGGGGGTTTTTATGCAAAATGCCTTCGTACAATTATTTTAGGATGGTCTATGTGAGATTTTTTTTTTTACATTATTTAGCACATCTATATGAATTCAAGAAATTGACGGCCCATAATTAGGATTCTACTTGTTACCATATTTGTTCGACATAGATGACTAAACGGTCCCAAATAAAATGATTTTTTTTAAAGGATCTTTAGATATTTATAAAAATAAATAAATGTCTTCTTCTCGAAAATGGCGGAAGTATTGTTGTCACATCCCGACCCGGGCTCGACTCCGCCGTAGCACGATATTGTCCGCTTTGGACCCCGACTACATCCTCATGGTTTTGTTTCTGGGAACTCACGTGAACAAAACTTCCCAGTGGGTCACCCATCCTGGGAATGCTCTGGCCCATTCTCACTTAACTTCGGAGTTCCTACGAAACCCGAAGCCAGTGAGCTCCGAAAAAGCCTCATGCTAAAAGAGGTGGGCATGTACATATAAGACATAGAGGATCCACTCCCCTGGACGATGTGAGATCTAACAATCCACCCCCCTTAGGGGCCCGACGTCCTCGTTGGCACTCTTCTGGCTAGGGATTGGCTGTGATACCAAATTGTCACATCCCGACCCGGGCTCCACCACACCCCGGGCTCGACTCCACCGTAGCATGATATTGTCCGCTTTAGGCCCCGACCACACCCTCAAGGTTTTGTTTCTGGGAACTCACGCGAACAGAACTTCCCAATGGGTCACCCATCCTGGGAATGCTCTGGCCCATTCTCGCTTAACTTCAGAGTTCTTACGGAACCCAAAGCCAATGAGCTCCCAAAAGGCCTCGTGCTAAAGGAGGTGGGCATGTACATATAAGGCATAGAGGATCCATTCCTCTGGGCGATATGGGATCTAATTGGCGATGATCCAACCGTTGGATCGTAACGAAACTTTAGTATGTTATTCTAGAAGCATAATGTGGATCTTTGAAAGTTACGGATCGAAAATCTGAGATGCGGATCTTCCGGATCGAGTTACGTAGGGTTGTGGAGATCGACGGTTGACTTTTGGTCAATGGGTCTTAAATCATTCTAGAACGCCCTTACGGATGTGTTTTATGTAAGTTACATGTTCTATCGATAAGAATTTTGAGATGTGATTTGATAATTGTTCTAGGCGCCGATTGTTCGTGATGCCTCGGTATTCGTGCTAAGGAGTTGTAGCGCAGACTCCAGGTGAGTGGGCTTTTGGTTTATATATATATATACACACGTATATATGCTTTACATTTCCCTAGAAATTGTCTTAAATGGATTTACGTTTTTAAATGCCATGTCAATTGCATTATATTTTAGTATATGCATTAGTATAGATATCCGTATTATTGCATGATGCTGCGGACGCCCATGTAAGCTTCAGGTGAGTATATGTTGATGATAGTGATTGTTATGGATATGGGTATGTTTAGATGCATTTAGTGCTCATTATCCTGCACCCCGGTGTTAATGCTCCGCCCGAGGCCAAGGCCTAGCCTTCACGTGATCGTTCACCTCCCGCACTACACGCTCACCTTGGATCCAAGGAGGGTGACAGCCTGTCGTACAAACCACATTAGGTGGTTCCGACTCGTAGGTGACCCGCGATTCATTGCACCGCCTTCACGTGATCGTAGCACTTGAGCGTACTTATTTACACCTAGCCTGTCGTACAGACCATTGTAGGTGGTTCCGACTCGTGTGCAGGAATTGGTAGATGAGCTATAGGTTCAGCCGTATAGGTCACGTTAGGTGACTCTGGCTAACATATCATTTTACATTGATCTATTTCACTTGGCTTACATATTTTATTTTATTGCTGAGATACTTGACATGGCACATACTTTGGTTTTCATTGCTCTCAAGCCTAATTTCTATATACGTATGTATTATTATTTTCTGGAAAATTATACGGGTTTTACAGTGAGGGGTTAGTATGTCTATAAAAACAACTGTGTTTTCAAAAGCTTTGTTTTTGCCCACTCATGTTTTCTGTTTTTTTCGCCCCTCCAGGTTTTAACTGTTGAAAGTTTGTATCGACGAAGATTCTTGGCGAATCTCAGTATAGGTGGCTACCTCTGAAGGTATGATCCTTACCCACACTACTGTACTTTACTTATGCTCTGAGGTCGCGTTTGAAATGAGTTCATTCCCGCTCACAGCGCACTCTTGTCTTTAGACATTATTAGGTTTAAATTTATTCACATTTTCCACATCACTATACTTGATGACTTCGTCACCTTCCAGGTGTCGGCCAGCACAGCTCGATTCGGAGTCTTAGTGGACATTCCGGGTCGGGGTGTGTCAATTGTCCTATGTTGAATTGTACTAATGTTTCACACTATACTTTCTTCTTTTTACATTTTTTTACATGAAGAGAAAACGAGATTGTAAAAATTAAAAGTTAGAATTAGTTTTACTATGATTTGATCTTGTTACACTTTTTTAGGGGAGAGTTTTTAAAATATTTCACCATAGTTAATTAAAGATATCTCAGTAAATTGAATGTGAGGTATTTGTATATAATATTGGAGGGGAGCTTTCGTGGACCCATCCTAGGATATGGATCTCTATATCTCTCTCTCTCTCTCTCTCTCTCTCTCTATACTCACCTAAAAATCGCTGTCTATCAGCCTGTGCACCCATCTCACCCATCCCCTTTATCTTTCCGAAAGCCCTGTCAGCCATGAGAGTGAGAGCCAGCACCACCATAATCTAAAGATCCCTCCCTTACAAAATTTGTCCCAAAAAGCTCACAGTACCATTTGGGATTTTTAGTGCATGATGCTTCCATATTTCTATGCAATGCTTTTCATTCCTGCATGAAAAAAAAAAATCATAATATTATAATTATTCATAGCTCACATCACATATGATGGCCTTCCCTCCTTGTCACAGTTTCATGTTTCAAACCCATGAAGATCCAGACATCCACCTTGCTAATTCCTCTTGCCCTCCTCAGCACTTCCATGGTCTCTCTCTCTTATTTTTTTCTTCATTTGTTCAGTTTGTGATTAATCAAAATTATTTATGAATAAATGGGGTGTTTAATTATTGATTAATTTGTGTGGTTTTTGCAGGCGGTGGGATGCCTTTTATGATGAAGAGATCACTATCGTTTTCAGGTGTTGAGAACAATAAATGCCACCATCACGACCAAGAAGCGGCGCTGCATGGAGGAGGAGAGGATGATTTGTCGGACGACGGATCCCAGATGGGGGAGAAGAAGAAGAGGCTGAATATTGAGCAGGTCAAGACTCTGGAGAAGAGCTTCGAAATGGGGAACAAGCTTGAACCGGAGAGAAAAATGCAGCTCGCTAAGGCGCTTGGTTTGCAACCGAGACAGATTGCTATATGGTTTCAGAACAGGAGGGCGAGGTGGAAGACAAAGCAGTTGGAGAAAGACTATGATGTTTTGAAGAAAAAATTTGATGCTCTTAAGGCTGACAATGATGCTCTTCAGGCTCACAATAAAAAGCTTCAAGCTGAGGTAATTGATTAAGTTTTTAGCTCAAGCTTTTAACTTAATTCTTTCTATAAGCCCTCAGCGCAAGCACTGAGCAAGTTTTGAAGAATAAATTGTTGCATCCTTAGCATAACCAAGCTGGATAGAGCAGATGTACTCTTACTCTGCACTCTAAATGGAATTTCGTCCTATAATCTATATTAGATTAAAATAGAATATCGCAGACTGACTTTCTCTTATATTTCTCATTCTTCTTCTGGGATCAATACAAAATTTACAGTTTGAATCTCCCTCTCTATAATTTCATTGCAGATTGATTTTGTTCTTCCTTCCTCTTGGTTTTCTGAGATGTACATAGAGTTTGAAGTAGCTAGGGAAATGCTAATTTCTCTTTTGAACATTTAATTATTTATTATTGTAAGAGGGATATTTATCTATAGCATCAGCATGGATTATGGTGCACTATGATTACTAGGACATCTTAATCTTAATTCTACTGGTTGCCGGATCAGCTCTTGATCCAATGCACATGAAAATATAAAATTAGCATAAAAAATCGTAGTAATATTCCCTAATTAATTTCTCTTAATCAGTGCCAGTCTGTCAGATGTGCATCTGAATGAACAAAAGTTATTTAATCTCAGTTGCTTCAAAAGTTAACCTAATTCCAATTAGATTATGCTAGATATTATTTACTTAAATCATTTTTTGTAGATCACCTTACTTGATGGTTGAAATTATTTAATTATTTACATAAAGAATCTAACCATCAACCGTCATGTAATGGGGTTTACAAAATACCGTCGAAAAAGATGTTCCTTACATTTTCCATTCCGATTATTTACATATTTATATTTGTCTGGTTTAAAATTAATTATGATGCAGTTATTGGCTCTAAAAAGCAAAGATTCATCAAATGAAGGGGGGTTTAATTTCAAGAAAGAAACTGATCAGGGTTCTTGGAGCAATGGAAGTGAGAACAGTTCAGACCACCACCACCATCTCAACCTAGAAATTTCAAGAACACCGGCAACCACCAGCAGCCCGCCTTCTGATTCTCCTCATGAGATGAAAGGAAAAAACCTCTTCCCACCGTCCTCCTCCTCCCTCAGGTCTGCAAGCATAACCCAACTCCTCCAAGGATCATCGCGGTCAGATCTTCAGTGCCTCAAAGTTGATCAGATGATTCAGGATGAAGGCTTGTGCAGCATGTTCAATGGGATTGATCAAGAGCATCAAGGATTTTGGCCATGGCCTGAGCAGCACCATTTTCATTAATAAATTGATCATCCAATTATTTCCAAACCCTGAAGATTAATTACATTATTCTGAAGCAAGTTTGGCCAAGGCTCTGTGATCAGACAAGTAATTAATTAAAAATTAGGAAATTTTTTCCTATGAGTTTCAATTAAATATTCAAGTTTTTATTTTTTTGCTGTAGATTTATTGATGTACAGAGATCAATATTTTTGCTCCATCAATTTCATCAGTTGGGCTGAAAAATAAGTGTAGGATTTGGCTCTGAATAATACACTTTATAGTTTCTATCCCATACTTTTTCTTGATTGTCTAGGCTTGCTAATTTTCTAGGTTGGGCTTTAGATCATATTAAGAATTTTTCTTGTTCGAGCGATGTTATAGTCTAAATCTAATCTACATGAAGATATTCAATCTTGAGTGCAAAAGAATTAATAACAACTTAGTTACGCTCAATTTCACAAGATGACGTACAGTACACTACTAAATAATTAAGATAAACGGATAAATATACATGTGCCTGTGAGTGGATTTCCAGCACTGACATGGAGCATATGGGATATGAATAAGATCAAAAGGATTCTCTTACCCGGCAAAATTTTCAATTTTACTTTTAATTTCTTTGTTTTTGGTGCTTTGGGAATCATGATATTGTAATATAATTAAAAAAATTCTATATATAGAATTGCTCTGCGAAATTAAGTTGCAGACTTGCAGTGATGAGAAAAAGGCTGACTTCATGTAGCAGATTAGCTACAGAAATATTCATGAAGATTAAGGCCTTAAAGGTAACTCTGAGGAAAATCTCTGTGGGAGGTAAAGGTCGAAGGGCCAATGAAAGAGGTGGAGAAAAAAGGGAGCGGTAGATTCTGAGCACACATTCCAAGTAGAAAGAAGCCAAAGAGATGGGAGGAGAAAGAAAACAAATGGAGTTAGGAAATGGTCATTGGACTGTAAATTTCCATCTGACAAGAGGAAGTATCTAACTGTACATTTCCATCTGACAAGAGAAAGTATCTAACTGTGTACTATCTTATCCATGTGACCTACTGCCACACCATATGTGAATCCTTTCCTATCCTTCATTCAACACAACTACATGCGTTTTAGTTTACACCGCACATTCATACAACGAAAATATCATTACGAAAATACTTCTCTTAAGAGTGTGAGTTTGGCGTCAAAGTAACTAGAAAACTTTGTATGAACTTAAAAATAATTCAAATACTCCTCTATTGCTAGTTGACTTTAAGATGAAACCTCAATTACTTAAATAATTATTTTCGATACGGTTAACTTGTCATGATATATATGAATTTTCAACAGAGTACCCGAGTACTTACTTTTTGAGTGGTCACATCATTCAAGTTCTATATATGTAGTTTTCTTGAGTTAGGCGCTATTACGAAAGATCTCTTTTTCCTGTGTAATCTTCGTATCATTTTTAATAGGATTTAATATAGATTTGTGTTGTTGGGTTGGTGTTTAGGAGACCGAAATGATCATATCAAGTTAACTAATGAAAAAGAGTTCACAACAGTCAACCCACTAATTAACCAATATATATAAGCCTGGGATATGCAGTGAGGGTCGGTGAGTGAATGAGTTAGAATTAGGCTAAATCAATAGTTCGATTTCTCTAAGTCGTAATCGCAAAACTGTTGGACAACACGCAAGTTTTACGATTATGTATACGCTTGGCAAGACATATATTAATATACTCGTACTAGCTTAAGCTTGTGTAGGAGTACATGTGAAAATGTAAGACTTTTGTCTCCTCCAATTTAGACCATAAGAATCGAAGAAAGCTATGGTTTCATCATAAAATTAATTGGGTTTAGAGTGAAATCTCAATTTTTTTTTTTATAGTATTAGAGTAGGTTGTCCCAAATGAAGCCCAACTACCACACATGCTATACGCCACCCCGTTTGTGTTATTCACGTGTTTGGCTTGAAAATTCGCCACATGTGAGAGACATATTGAATCTCACGTAGGGGAAAGAAGGGACCTACATGTGCTTCTAAGTAAGTTGGGCTACTCCTCATATAGCCAACTAGTTTTATGATGGAACCTCAATTTTCTTCAACAATTCAGTTTAGTCACATGTTTCAACTGGCATGAAATTGCAGTATACGATTGACATGATCATCACAACATTAGAGGGGTGCTCATAAATAATATGTATTTCATGTGCATTAAGTCAAACTTTTTAAGCAATTTGGAAGCAGATTTACAGTTTATTGATCAACAAAGGTATATTTAGTAGCATATTTGAGCCGATAACTAAAAAAAAAAGAGAAAAACATAGTAGTGATGTCCAGAACATTGTCAAACGGGGTTCGACACTGAAGAATCTCAACGAAAAGTCTCACCTTAATGTTAAAAACTATAGTGAAGCAATGGTAAAAAAAAATAAAAAAATAGAATGAAAGGTGATTTATGTACGAATTTGCAAAACCGACAGAAAACCGTGAGTGTTAATCCACGTTATTTGTAAAAAAATGCAAATTTTATATTTTCAAAATATTTTCCGTGAGCATTAAGGAAATCTTTAAAATGTATTTGTATAATATTAAAGCCGAAAAGTAAAAAAATAAGTGAAAATACCGAGTGTTAAAATGTATATTTAGTGTAAATTTTTTTTCTCTAAAATTAGAGATGTTAGAATCAGCTGTAGGTGAGTCGTAAACATAAAATAGCAATATTTTGTTTTGTTAAATAGTCATTTACCCTCTTTTGGTTGACAAATAGGGTTCGATTAATATGTAGTGTAGATTTAAATACAAGAAAAATTAACAAAAAAAAAAATTCAAATATCTTCAAATTAAAATTGCACAGAAAAGTATATTTTGAAGAGCATGAGTATGACAATTTCTTGTAGTGGTAAGAGAAATAAAAGAAAAATTAATAAAAATGTACAAAAATACTCAAAGTCTAGGGGTGGCAAAAAGTCACACATGACTTTGTGGGGAAGCCTCTGCCACTCCTAGACTTTGAGTCATTTTTCTACATTTTTGTTAATTTTTCTTTTATTACCATTACAGCAAAAATATAGTTTTGGCGTGCATAGAGACAACCTCGTTTTTCATGTGCATGGCTGCCTCGATTTATGTGTCGTATCCTGCCTCATTTTTCTTATGCGAGCTCCCCTCGATTTGCGTCCCAGAAGCCCGCCCTGTTTTTTATGAGCGGAGGCCGTCTCGTTTTGGGTGATCGGAGGTCGTCTTGTTTTGCGTGCCATATTTTTTTTGACAAAAATGCAAATTTTTTATTTTTGTAAAATATTTTTCATGAGCTAATAATCAAACTTTTTAAGGAATTTGGAAATGATTTTACAATTAATTGAGCATAAAATGTATATTTAGTATAATATTTGAGCCAAAAAACTAAAAAAATAAGTGAAAAACATAGTAGTGAGGCCCATAACATTGTCAAATAGGGTTCGACACTCAGGAATCTCAACGGAAAGTCTTACCTTAATTTTCAAAACTTCATAGTGAGGCGAAAGTGAAAATAAATACATTGAACGGTGATTTATGTACGAATTTGCAAAACCGACCGAAAAACCGTGAGCCTTTATCCAAGTTTTTTTGTAAAAAATGCAAATTTTTTATTTTCTCAAAACATTATCCGCGAGCATTAAGAAAAATCTTTATACTGTATTACTATTTATTGAGTAACAAGTATATATTTAGTAGAATATTTAAGACGAAGTAAAAAAAAAAGTGAAAAATACAGAGTGTGCCCATAAGAAATCGCGTAGCCATGTTAAAATGTATATTTAGTGTATATTTTTAAATTTTTTAAATTATAGATGTTAAAATCACCTGTATGTGAGACTTAAATAAAAAATAGCAAAATTTTGTTTTGTTGAATAGTCTTTCACCCTCTTTTAATTGACAGAATATTCTATTTATATGTATATCAGATTTAAATAAAAGAAAAAATAACAAAAAAGAAAATATTCGAATATCTTTAAATTTATGTTTTAAATCGTTGATTACAGATGCCAAATCTTGAACACCGTGCTTGCAGTGGCATGTTGTTTGTTGATCTGATCAAATCTCTCTCTCTCTCTCTCTCTCTCTCTCTCTCTCTCTCTAATATGTATTATATATTACAATATAAGTTCTGAAGGAGCATGTTTCTAGAGTCTCTGTCGCAGCGGTTTGATGCATTGGCCATTGTACTTTCACGATGCATGTCGAACTAATGAACGGCGGTGTGCAACTCTCTTCCCCCACTCCCGCCGTTGGCTGTACAATCCAACAGAGCTTTTCCTTTTTCTCCCTTTTTTTTTTTCTTTTCTTTTTGGGTAAAGCGGAAAAACCCAAAAATTACAAACTTCATAATTTTGTAGCCCAGATCCATAGATGGAGATGTGGCCTCATTTTGTGTAAGCCCGACTTCATGGGGAGGCATGTGATGATGATTTTAGGGCCCTTTGGAAATAGAAGCATTCGCGATTTTTAAAGTGATTTTATGGAGAAACATCGGAAAAAAGAGTAACCACCAATAGATCCGCCAAAGTATTACTTTTTATGAGAACAAGAAACGAACACGTTGCTGAAATTGACAATGTAGTTTTTATTAATGGCATTAAGAAAGAAAAAAAAAAATATTCATGTCTACTATTGGTTCTTAAAAGATGAAAAAAATTCATTCATGACATTGGTTGACGCGGCGAAGAAAAGGATAGGTAGGATCGATCATCGTTAAATCTTAGAACATAAGCTGAAGTCCATCAACGATCTAGAATCCACTAAAAAAATAGAGAAAACTCTAAAGTTAATTGACAATAATATGAATGAATTGAGGAAAACAACCCTAAAAGTTGTTTATATATCTAAGAGTCTAAGCAAACCGTAGCTTCAAAAGGAAACTAAAATAAGAAATAATTTAATCTAAATTCCACGAAAACAAAAATTAAATTAGAATACATAAAGAGCAAGACATCAATTCTAACCAATATAACTATACCCACATTTTATTTCACAACCTTAAAAGGCACGCAATTAAATTACCAAATTATGTATGGCACTATTATTTTGTTCATAGCCTCATATATTAACCTAACTATTTATTTTTGGAGGGAAATAACTAATTTAGTTTTAACAATTAAAACATACCATTATCTACCAAACTATTACCATTATTTCCAATTTTAATTTGTCCATTAAAAAAAAATATAATTCTAGTTGTTGAGTGGGCCAACGAACAAGTAAACCCAAGAAAGAAAATATGGGCTTCTTTGAAAATGGCCCAAATATAAAAGGAAGGAGGGAAAATCTGAAGAGAACCCGTTACGCGCGCGTGGCGAGTGGCAAAGGGGATTTTTTTTTTCCAACGTTAGTGGCAAAGGGGATTGCATGACAAAAACAAGAACAAAAGTTAAAAAAATCCCACAAAAATGCATTAAAGGGTCCTCAAGAGAAAATTAAAAAAGATAGCAGAAAGTTAATACCATAAAACCACACTACTAAAAGATGGAAAAAGATCTCGCCGGATCCTTTTTCTGGGAATTATAGGGATTCCGCGATCGTGATCATTTATCGTATATCGTGCAGTCAGTTTTCGTTAAATACTATTTATATTTAATTTTTAATTTTGAAATGATTTATAACTGCACGATGTACGTTGAACGAACACGATCACGAGATCCGTAGGATCCCAAAAAAAAAGATCCTGCGAGGATCCTTTTCCCTAAAAGATAAAGTAAAAAGAAAAAATCTCTGTTTTTTTCTTCTAATTTTTTAAAAAGCAATTTAGACACAAAATGTATTTACATTGCTGACACACTATTTAATAAGATGTGACTTATCTAACTGTATTTAATTTGTCATCGAGTGTGTCTAAAGAGTGGTGTTATCTGCACACTCATTTTTAACTCTCACACACCCTTATCAATTTTCGGTTGTCAGATTGAATGAATTAAAGAAGATTAATGAATGAAAATTGGTAAGGGTGTGTGGGAGGTACAATTAGCTGTGAGAATAGCACTATCTATGCCTAAATAGCATTACGACGATGTGAAATTTACCAGTGTGTCATCAAGTGTGTCTAAATAGCATTAGAACAATATGAGACCTCCCAATATTAGACAGTGTGTGAACAATGATGTCAATTTTATGTTTCTAATTGATACACAACTAATCTAGACATATAATAGAATAAATCACCTAGATTAGAGAGTGTGTCAACAAGTCTGTTAATTTTATGTATGTAAACAACATTATTGGTAGCCTGTTTAAGTTACTGTAATTTACAATAAGAGATATTTGAACTCAGTCAACATTGGCCTGATCCAAATTTGCAAAGAAAAACCCTTATGTCAACCGAAAGTGGTATTCACACACCCATTTTACCTCTCTCGCACCTTCTTAATTTTTTGTCATTAATCTTTTTTAGTCTATTCGACCCGACGACCGAAAATTGAGAATGATGTATGGATAGCAGGATCCTATCTCAAAAAGCAACAATAGGACAAATTAAGTCCTAATAACACTATAGTTATGCAATCAAACGACATGTTGAGCATCTGCATGAGCTCCACATCATCATCAAAATTTGTAATTATATTTATAAATTTCTCAAATTTATTTCGTTTTTAACCAAAGAACACATGAATTGTGGCAAACGAGCACTGGCATAGTAACGCTTCAATGTCACAAGTTGGAGGATGCCAAGCAACCGTTTTTTTTCTTTCTGGGGCTCACTCACTGCCTGTTGTTTTACACTTTCCCCTCCTCTCTCTCTCTCTTAAAACGCCTCTCAAACATCCTCCTCAGTCCTCGCCCTTGTCCTTCACTCCTTTTCATGCTTAACGCACGTTTACCTCCTCTCTCTCTCTCTCTCACCAAACTAAACCGCATTGTTCTTTAGGTTTCTGGTTAGCTTAACCTCGACGCGATTTCGCAGTTGTTTTCGTTCTGTCTTTTGTTATGTCACTGTGTCTCTATGTCTTTTTTTGTGTTAGTGAATGCGTGTGCTTTTTCTGTTTTGCCGGGAGAGCCGAAGTGATGATTTTTTAGTGCAAAATGTGTTCTTTCTCTTCGAACTCGTCGCCCTCTGAGATTCTGTTTCTGGGTTTTTTTTGCTCGCTTTGAGTCCGGCATTCTCTTATGTTTTAGCCGCAAATTCTACTAGGTGGTCGTCTTTTTGGCTTGCATGTCGTTTTTCTTGCGAGGGTTCTGTCCGGTGGAGTGATTTGAAGCAAAAAAGCTCGATTTTTCAAGTTGGTTTCTGTGTTTTTTGGGTTTTCTTTGAATTCAGGATTCTCATATCTGAAAAGGGTCCAATGCGTTTCCTAGAATTTTGATTTTTTGGGCAGTTTTTCTCTTTTAAAGTTGTTTTATTTTTTATTTTTTTATCAGAGTTGTTTTCTGAATTCCATATTTGGTTGTCTTCAAAGGGGATTGAAATGTGGTTGATTAATTTAGGGTTTTGACAGCATGGAATTGGGACGTGGTGCTTCTGTTGTATCTAAGAATGTCGGAAAATCGAAGGGAAAGAAGAAAGATGATCAAGATGAAGTGACAGGATGTTGGATGAAGTTAAGGTTCATGGGGATGTGCACGTCTCCAAAGACCAAACTGAATAGGCCTACAAGTGGAACTAGCTCACCAACCGGTATAACTCAATTCATTCCTTAAAATTTAGTTTTGTTTTACGATGTTTTCCTTATACAATTTGTCTCAATCGTTGCGGTTTTACTTTCAGATTAGATTTTGATTGATTCCTTGACAATGTACTATGTGATCATGTTATTTAGCACGTCGGTGCGCCATTGCATATAGATATAGATGTTTGGTTTAAAATAGCTTATTAAGCTCATCAATCTTCATTCGGTTCTGCATTTGTTATTCTGGTTGGATAAATCGATTATTCTGCAATCGTATCTGTTGGTGCATTGTTTCTGGGTTTTGGTTTTATCCAGTGATAAGGTTTCCTTAGTTGGTAGTTTTGTTGCTTCTTAATCAAGAATGGCTAAGAACTTTTGAAAGTTCAACCATGAGTGTTCTAATTAGAATTATACTAATTCTACCAAACATTCCAATGTGCATAAGTATTTCCAGCATGTTTGATTTTGACTTTTAAGTATGTTCTGTTATCTAGATTCGACTTTGACTTGTGTTTTCTGGATGCTCCCAAACATAAGGATATAGGGCTAGATCATTCTTTTGTGGTTTTGGATAAATGCTGTGCACGTGTTTGATTCGCTCAATTCTATATGAAATGTGGCTAGATTTTTTTTACTCGTGTCACTGAGTGCGGGATAAGAGGGATACGCAGGTAGTACCCTTTCATCGTTATGTATAAATTCTGTGCACGTGTTAATTTGGCTGTGCGCTGTGTGAAATGATTATGTTTCCGCATTTAGCGGAAGATTTTAGAGTTGTCTTGACAATTAATGCATCTCTAATGTGATGAGACGTGTCTCTCTGTATGTACATTTTGTATAACGGCAATGCTAGTGTCAATTACTCTCCACGTGGCGTGGGCAACTGACTGAAACAAAACTCTTTCATGAAAGTAATGTAGGTGTGACTCTGTGTTACCTGTGTCCGTTTAACTGTTTAGCAAGCTTATCTTTAGTAGGGAGGGCTCTTATCATGGTCACCTACTCCTTCAAATAGCCTTGTCCAATTTTTTATGATTATCTAGATGTTAATCTGTAAACAATTCCACGTATCCACAAAGTATGCTTCCCATAATAAAAAACAAAATTAGACAAGGCAAACATTTAACGGGATACTCACATTGGCAGAGCATTTTCCTATTACGCGTTCTGGTGCATAAAATACCTTATCAATGGTTGATAATTATGCAGACTTCTCTATCAATGCATCTACATATCCTAGTTGTGCCAAATTTAGAATCTGTGCCTACTCTTTATATAAAACTAAGCTGATTGTCTTAAATCATACCTGATGATTTGACGTGGTGTCGTTTGTAAACCAGGGGAAAGTAAAGGTACAAATGACTCGATCAAAGACCAGCCAGCTGCTCCAGTTGCTTCGTCTTCATCCACCAGTAACACAGGAAGTACTGTGTCTACTCCCAAGGCAGCTGAGGAACTGAAAGTTGCTTCTCAGCTACGAAAATTCACCTTTGATGAGCTTAAGTCTGTAACAAGGAATTTTAGACCTGTGAATCTTCTGGGCGAGGGTGGATTTGGTTGTGTATATAAAGGCTGGATTGACGAACATGGAACTACTCCAGTAAAACCTGGAGCTGGGCTTGCAGTTGCCGTAAAGACTCTGAACCATGAGGGACTTCAAGGTCATAAAGAATGGCTGGTATGGAACCTCATTACCACTTTTTGTCCGTTACCACTAATTAGAATTATGGCATGTTTGTTATTCACTTTTGTGGATGAAAGCTCACATTGTGTCTTTTCCGTGTTGTAGGCTGAAGTTAATTATCTTGGCAACCTACTTCATCCAAATTTAGTCAAGCTATATGGTTATTGCATTGAGGATGATCAAAGGTTACTTGTCTATGAGTTTATGCCTCGAGGAAGCTTGGAGAATCACCTCTTTAGAAGTATGTGCTCAAAACTATATCTCCTCGAAATTTGAATATAGTCTTTCCTTGTGACAAGTGATTAGACGTGTATTTTCTTTTGGCTCGAAGATTTATGCTCACCATTTAATGCTTGCAAGTGATTTGAACTATTGTGACTCCTACTGAATTTAACCTAGGATAGAGTTTAATGTGATGATGAAGGCCATAAGGATGACGATGGTTGTAGTTTTTGGTGACCGGTTTTCTATTAGTATTAGTGTTGACGCGTGGATACTGTTTTAGCACAGGTCCTAGAGGTTTTTTGCGTGTTAATAGTGTGTTTGAAAGTGTTTCTCTTAGGAGAGAAAAGTTCCTATGTTTTAGATGCTATTCATATGCAAAATGTGATACGACAATCTTAAATTCATGTTTGGAGGTTGTGGATTACGATTTATTTCCTGTTAATTTACATCTAAATAAAGAAAGGGGTTAAAACTTACCGAAGTTGGGTGGTAAGAAAGCTAGAGTTCAAATTGCCACACCTCGAAAATTTTTCATGAGATGTTTCCTTAACAAAAAAAAAAAGGGAAGTAAATGTGTATGAGTGTGCAGTACAAGTTCTGGTAGTTTGATTTGTCACATGCTTCAGTAATAATTTTTCCCCCCATTTCAGGGACCTTGCCGCTCCCTTGGCCTATCCGGATGAAAATAGCTCTTGGCGCTGCACAGGGTCTTACCTTTCTTCATGAGGAAGCCAAAAGGCCAGTGATTTATCGAGATTTCAAAACATCTAATATACTGCTGGATGCGGTGCGTTAATGAGCTCAGGTTTGAATGTCATTGTTTTTACCTGATACCTATTCTTCTAATCAATGATTTACTCTTCCAGGACTACACCGCTAAGCTTTCTGATTTTGGGCTAGCGAAAGATGCTCCAGAGGGAGACAAAACTCATGTCTCCACCCGAGTTATGGGCACTTACGGTTATGCAGCCCCTGAGTATGTAATGACAGGTTGGTATCATAAACTATATGAATCTCTTTTTTTGCCTTATTCTCAACAGTTCTGACTGCATCTCGTCATTTATGCTCTTTTGCTTTCATGGAATGTAAAGTAATTTATATAATGCGAGCTATCTTCTATCAGGACACCTCACTTCAAAAAGCGATGTCTATAGCTTCGGGGTGGTTTTGCTTGAAATGTTGGTTGGTAAAAGATCTATGGACAAAAACCGACCCAATGGGGAGCATAACTTGGTTGAGTGGGCACGCCCGCATCTGGGAGACAGGCGAAGGTTCTACCGTCTAATAGATCCTAGACTTGAAGGCCACTTCTCTATCAAAGGTGCTCAGAAGGCGTTTCATTTGGCTGCCCGTTGTCTTAGCCGTGACCCCAAGGCTAGACCTCTGATGAGTGAAGTTGTTGAAATGCTGAAGCCTCTTCCTGACCTCAATGACATGGCCAGATCCTCATCTTACTACCAAGCCTTGCAAGCTCCTGGGTCTAATCCAAATTCTCGAAATGGCGGTAGGGGGCTGGTCGGGGTTTCAAGGAACGGACAACCAACTAGAACCCGATCCATGCCAAATGGTCCGCATGCCTCACCATATCACCTAAATCATCTTAACCGATCACCCAGACCTATTTCGCAATCTGCAAAATCGTAAGATTGAGCTCCTCTTTGATTTCCATTTCGTTTCCTTGCGTTAGAAGTTATCGTTTAAGGGATATGACAGGGGGAAAAGAAAAGACCTCAGTTGTTGTATTGAGTTAAATGTCAATGTGTTCTTCGTAGAGTCGAGTTTATAGGGTTTTGCCATCAAGCTTAACTTGTATGGATAAACATAGATATTGAGCATAGAAATTTACCAAAGGAACATTTAAAGTAGCGAAGGAAAAAAAATCTTATAGGTGGTGGTTGTATGTGAAGTGTAAAAGGTGTCATGTGTTTTCTTGTTGCTTCGTTAGTAACTGTCTTTGTAAGTAATCTGCAATCTGTGTTTCTCATTGATTTATTTGTGTCGAACGTGAACTGCGTGAGCAATTGCCAACCGTTGATGTGCATGAAACTGCCTGAAGTTTCGAAGCAGCAGACACATCCACGGTGGACAATTGTGTACGCACACGTGGTTAATTGTACTTTACATTTGCATTTGGGTTATACATTCTGCTGAAGAAGAAACAGGACTAAAGCAGTACACAAGCAATTTCACGGCGAAAAAATGATCCAGTTATATCAGTTACGTCAGTTACAAATTCAAATAGCTGTAAGAATTCTCGACAAATTTCATGTTTACGTTATCTTCCAATTCTTATTTCTCCACAATGAATTCTTGAATTTCGATTCCTGTATGCCGAGCCCCTCCCTGTAATCTAACTAAAATTTCATCTCCAACTTTAAGCGAAGTCACAGGGATTGCAGTTTTTTGCAGTTCGCTTTCTGCAGCAAGTGTAAGTAAAGGTTCAGCGACTGTAAGATGAACGGAGAATAGGAAAAACAATATAATTCAACTTAAGAAACCGGTTACGAGAGTGAGGAAGACCTTTGGAGGGACAAACCAAGGCAACTGTTTCCGCATTCTGTACAAGGATGCTGTAGAAAGTTTGATCATCCGAATCTCTCTGAAGGCAAAAATATTACCGGTATCAACAATAAAGTTTATTAACCAGCAAAAGTACCCAACTCTAATTAAAAGATTAATCAAATTTTGTGAACGTAGCTGTTGCAGACCTTTGCCTCTACAAGGATTAGCGGTCTAGTCTCTATCTTTACACGCCCAACAATTGCTGTTCGTTGATGGCCTTTCTGATCAACCAGGATCACCTCTTTACCTGCTTTCAATTCTGAGAGGTAGCTCGTTTTTCCGCCTGGAACAGCAACATAAGCATGCACAGGTCCCTGCACATTTCGCACATACATTTTCGTCTCAATTTTTCTAAATAACAAAAGCATGTGATCTCATAGCCTCATGGTACCAAATATATAGAAGGTAAGTGGAAATTGCATGAAACCGAAAGGGTTTATTCTCGACTTCCATTGCATTTTAACAGTTTTTACTTACAAAGGAATCATCTCAATAGTTATTGAAGCGAAAGTGAGCAGGCCTGATCGATATGATATGGAATATAGTATAGCTTTTATAATTATATCATTTATAAATGAAAACCCTTTTACCCAAAATGCTCCGGATAAGTAACATGCAATCAATCTTCTGTAAATATGCGGTGTAATGGACATGATGACTGTTGCAGCAGGCACCAATTTACATGATCACAGTTCTTTATAACATTTCCAGGAAACTCAAAACCAAACTCACCGCATTCACACGAAAAGGCCTGCTCGCAATGTAATTTGATTCCAAGCATTCCGAATGAACGAGGAATAATCCTCTGGCAAAGGAGCCAACCTTGACGATAATATAACATTAGACTATAAGAACGACAATTATTGATAACCAACTCAATCTGATAAAAAGAGCAGCATGATAACAGAAAGTAGAGTGACAGCATACAAGTAGTCCTTCCCCGGGCCTCATGAGACTACAGAGATCAACACAAACTCGATCCCCCATTCCAGCTACTTGGACTCGAGTTACAACGGCTTTTGTCAAGCTCAATATGTTGCTCACTTCATCTCTTCTATCAAAATAGTCCTAATAATAATAACCAATATAAGAAGAAGAAAAAATGGTTTCCATAACCCAAACAAGCCCTTAACCAGTAACTAATTACCTTTAGGTCAAGAACAGCTTTTACTTCTTCAACTTTTAAGACAACTCCACCCAAACCATGCTCGAGGGCCTACAAGCGCAAAATAATGAACACGAACAGTAGTTAAGGATGCATAGAATCTAGGCGATAGTCCGAAGTTCAATCTTGAAAAGTTTGATATATACCTCAAAGAAGACTTGTGCTTCCAATGCAGTTTTCGAAACAGCAAACACTGTTTTCCCACTCCCTTGAAATGCAGCAACTATATTCTCTGCAGGTATGACCTAAGAAACAAAAAACAAGGTAAAAAAAACCCCGGGAAGGTTTAGAAATCCAAATAAAAAGCAACAAACTACATTTTCGTAATCAATAAACAACATACCTGCCAATCTAGCAAATCAACAACTACATTTTGGCCGAGCGCTTTTTCGGGTTGAAGCAGCTCCAACTCCTTGGGGTTGGCGACCTCAAGCATTGTGGCAACTCTTCTGCTCTCACCATCGAAAATCGCTCCCTCTTCGATAAAGAGAGTATCTATCAATGCAATTGCTGCTCACATTCCACACCCAAATCATCAAAAGTGAGAAAAAAAACAAATTCTAAGGTGAAATAATATGGAATTCCACAAAAATCCCCAAATGGGCAACCCTAAAATTGTAAAGTTATCCCCTTTATCTTGAATTAATTACAGCAAAACCCAAAACTTCAAAAGTTTGAATGAGCTTACAGGACCACTCATCGGCAAGTTCACGGCTTTGAGAGGGGAAGACGAAGGTGTTCCAGCCTCTCTCGACGGCAGCCGTCATGACCTGCTTGCTCTCCGTCCACACCCACACCCTCTTCGACTCGCCGTACGTCCCCGAAGACGACGTCGTGGAAAACCCAATAGCGGCGGCGGAGGAAGAGTTCTGGGATACCATTGAGTGTCTGTGCGATGAAATCAATCTGCAAATGTTCCATTTATCTGCAAACATTAATCAGCAAACAAAAAATATAATGAAAATTAATAATTAAATTGGCTGAAAATATTCACTTTTTGATATTTTGGTGGCATGGGAGGCGAGGATGCACAGCAACCTGTGGTGGGAGTGAAGGAGCAGATTCCGGCCAAGGAAGCAGAATGCAGCACACCAGCAGCCATCTTTCTTTTTCGTCTATGGAGTCTTGGAGATATAATCCGGTGCGCGCCAAGGACCTCAACTGCCATCGTTTTAACGGCGTTTTCGAATCGACAGGAAATCACAACAAACTGACGTTTTCAAACTTCTAATAACGACCCGAATTGAACCGGAAACCGGAAAGTTGAGGGTCGACCCAGAACGAGTCACGGTTCAGCTTATGGGTCGTGAAAACAAGCCCATCGGTTGATCGAACTTTGGAGCAATTTTTCATGTACGGGGAACACGGTCCTGTACATTGTATATTAAGTATCATAATACAAATAGATGAATATTTAAAAGAAAAAGAATTTTCAACCACTTACATCATAACATTTAATGTAACAAGTTGTATTCGCGACACACTAAAAAATCTCTCTAAATTTTGGGATAGGGGTTGTTTTAAGAGGCTTTTAATAAGCCGTCCTTTTGTACAATCTTAAGATTATGACAATTTTAGTGTACGATCCTTCAAGGACATGTTTACTTACCTGAAATGAGAATTTAAATTCTTTTCATTCTCAATTCTTAGCGTGTTTATTGATACACGAGTAATAAGCTTTAATTCAAAACTTAAAAGCATACAAGGCTTGTAAGACTTTTTAGGAGTCACAATTGTGGAAGGGAAATTAGGGTGATTAACAGAATCCGGTAACCCTCGAGTCTCCAAACACAACGCTGCATGTGGTTCATACACAAAGGCTCCTTTCCCCTTCACATCCTTGAGAAAGTTTCTCGTGTAGAACTGCAAACCGGGTGCATTCGTTGACAGCTCTAAAACCCTCCCGGACTTCTTGTCGTGCACCACAGCGGCGGGCTTCGGTTTGTTGCCTGTGCAGCTGTTGAGGCAGTTGTTGATCCTGCTTCCCACAGCATCAGGCTTGAGGAAGTCGTACGGGGTTCCTTTTACGGAAGCTATTTTGCCAGTGGGAATGAGGTGGCTAACTTGTTAGACATTAATTAAATCAACAATGTCGTCACTTTAGCATTGCTGTCATGAAAAAAGACAATATTGTGAATGTATTAAAGAAGAAGAAAAATAAAGATACAATAAGTTAGAGGGGACATAAAGTTAAACTCTAATAAGAAGTAGAAAGCTATTAAAAACAAATAACAATTAAGAAAACTCATAAAAGAGACAAAAATTGGGAAGCCACGAAAGATTCTAGATGCGTGTGTTGAGCCGGAAAATCATGGCAACTCAATTCTAGCCCTTGATTTGGACAGCGGCGATATCAAGTGGTACCGTCAGCTGTTGAATTGTAATCTTGTTTTGGCCCAAGACAATTGATCCGGCCCATACACAAAGAAAGATTCATGCACATTTTAGAGAGTTCTAGCAAAGTTCAAGTTAGTGGAATGCATGCATAAATATCTAAGGCTTTTTGTAGAAAGATCTAGAATCTTGTAAAATTGTGTGGTTGTTAAGCATTAGCTAGAAAGTTCTAGCAATGTCAAAGTTGGCAAACCTTGCCTATAAATAGGTGAGGTGCTAAGCTATGTGATGTAACAACCAAGAGAGCAAGTAGTGAGAAGTGAGAGTGCCAAGTGAAAAGTGTGAAGAAGCAACAAAGCTTCTAAGAGTGTTTGAGCGTTTCCTCTTATACTAGTTTGTGTGAGAATAAATTTTTTATATAATACTTCTTTCTTTCTCTTGCCTATCAATTCCGCTGCATTACATTTTTCTTTGTGAGATAAACATATCTCCAAAGTAGTGAAGTCTTTTAAGCCACAACATCAGCTCGGTGGCTACGATGTATGGTTTCTTGTTTGTTTCTTAAACGTTTCAACTTGCCCTACTGGACCAAACGTGGATGCTGACTTCGGAGAAGCACCAATGATGCTCAGTACTCGTGTCAATGGAACCAATAGAGATATAGTTGTTGCCGTTCAGAAAAGTGGGTTTGCTTGGGATCTAGACCGGAATAGTGGCAGCCTTTTGTGATCAACGGTAAGTTGACTTGGACTCACTTATCATTCTCTCATGCACGAGAACCACCAAAACTTACATAGAAAAAGATTGTTTGGTAGAAGGTATCAATTTGCAATATACCTACTTTATACGTTGTTCAATTATGTTGAAGTAATATACCTACTTTATACGTTGTTCAATTATATATGTTGATACTTCATTGGTATTTGTTTGATGTAAATATCGATCAAATATTAAAATTGTAGTGTAGCAGGTACTATAGATTAGTACTCGATTAAAATCACTACATGAATTCCACCTACACATTTGTGTCATCTTTAAATGATATCTATGTGCTATGAAGGAGGCTGGGCCTGGTAGCATTCAAGGAGGAGGAACTTGGGGAGCAGCTACTGACAAGAAAATGGTGTACACCAACATCGGTAAAGCTGATGGTAAAAACTTTACTCTGAAACCATCAAATAACATAACAACTGGTGGCGGATGGGTGGCAATGAATCCTCACAGTGGAAAAATCATATGGTCAACTGCCAGCCCTACTGGTGCAGCTTCTCCTAGCCCAGTCAGTGTTGCCAACGGCGTTCTATTTGCTGGATCTCCAAATCCACAAGGCTCTATATACGCAATGGACACAGGGAGTGGAAAAATCCTGTGGTCTTATGACACCGGAGCAACCGTGTATGGTGGCATGTCAATAAGCAATGCATGCATTTGCGTCGGAAGTGGGTATAAAGTTAATCTCGGATTTATAAATCCAACTTTTACTGCCGGGACCTCACTTTTCGCCTTCTGTGTCAAATGATCGAACCCTTTCATTGAAGAATGTTAATTCATAAGGCATCTTTGTAGTCCACGGAATAAGAAAGCATCACTTGTATGATATTTGATGTTAACCCATGAAGGGAAATGTACCAATTAAACTTTAATTTGAAGAGTAAGAGTAAAACAGATAAGACTATATAGTAAGGTTTTATATCCCACACTTAAATTTCTTTTTATTCAATCCTATACATGCATCTAAGCTATTCGAATCCTCCCGGTAGTTGCATGCTATCAGTCATTCAGGAATACTTAGGCTTAGAGGGTGGTCCTCCTTTCTTGCGTAAAAGTGATCGGAATTCGAACACGCCGCCTTTTACTAAGGAGGGTTGAACTATGGGAGCGAATCTACAGGGCTATCACCTTCTTTGGCCAGATCTTCCAACCTTTTCACAATTACAGTGAAGGCTTATTAGTGAAATAATTCCCCCATCTAGAGAAGCACAGCTTAATAGTGAAATAAAAACAACTTCCCCCTTCTAGAGAAGCACTTAGTAGAACATATGAAGGTTTCTGTGCTGATATTGTATTGGGGTTCTTAGATTTGAGTCCAAAATATGCACATTTCTTGTTTTTTGAGGGCAAAGACTTCCCTCTTAAGCCACTAACAATAAATATTAATCTAATAATCCTGTTCACGTTTTACTTTTTCAACATGCTAGAATAGTACCATACAGACTGATTCAACTTAATTTTTGATCATGATGCCGAGCAATGCGTGCACAGTTTTGCAGTATAATCGTCCAAATCAAGGGATATAGTTCCGGTTACATACATCAACCAATAACAAAAATGATATATATTGAAGACCAAACACCATCCACATCTCTTACTAACTTATATTGGAAGTCTCGGAAGATATCTAATTAGCAAAGCAGAAAGTCTTATATCATGTTAACTAGATAAGCCAAAATTTCTTGCCTAATTAGTTTGTTTTGGAATATATTATATATTGTAGGGAAGCGGAGAAGGTGTGGCACATGGAGAGAGAAGAAAAAAGAGTAAAGAAATTCTTATGATAATATTCCTCGTGCCTTTATCTATATATGTTGTAGGCCTATTTTAGTGAGGGAAGATGAGAGAGTGCGACACTGAGAGAGAGAACAGAGGGTTGATAAATCTATGTCATAATATTCCTCATGCCTTGTGTCTTCATTTATACTAGTAAGAAAAAGAAAAATTTTCTCTCCAAGTAATACAAACACTAATAGATCTTCTAGATGTTATAGAATTCCTAATCTACTCATGATTTACACAATTACATTCATAATTAATATAAACTGAAACAATATGGATATATATACACACACACACATATACATGATGTGAGATCCCACATCGCCCAGGGGAGTGATCCTTATATGTATATTCCCATCCCTACCTAGCGCGAGGCCTTTTGGGAGCTCACTGGCTTCGGGTTCCATGGGAACTCCGAAGTTAAGCGAGTAGCGCACGAGAGCACTCCCATGATGGGTGACCCACTGGGAAGTTCTCGTGTGAGTTCCCAGAAACAAAACCGTGAGGGCGTAGTCGGGGCCCAAAGCGGACAATATCGTGCTACGGTGGTGGAGCGGGCCCGGGATGTGGTGGACCCCGGGTCGGGATGTGACAATTTGGTATCAGAGCCTAACCCTGGCCGTGGTGTGTCGACGAGGACGTCGGGCCCCTAAGGGGGGTGGATTGTGAGATCCCACATCGCCCAGGGGAGTGATCCTTATATGTATATTCCCATCCCTACCTAGCGCGAGGCCTTTTGGGAGCTCACTGGCTTCGGGTTCCATGGGAACTCCGAAGTTAAGCGAGTAGCGCACGAGAGCACTCCCATGATGGGTGACCCACTGGGAAGTTCTCGTGTGAGTTCCCAGAAACAAAACCGTGAGGGCGTAGTCGGGGCCCAAAGCGGACAATATCGTGCTACGGTGGTGGAGCGGGCCCGGGATGTGGTGGACCCCGGGTCGGGATGTGACACATGATGAGTCTAGCCATTTAGTTTGACTTGATAACGTGCCGTGTTCATGTGTTAACCCATTATCTCAATAAGTCGTGTCAATGGGTTATAAAATTCAAACACAAACCCAACTCAGTTTTTTTTTTTTTTTTTTTTTAAGAAAACCTGATGGTACAAGCGAATTTTTATTGAATCAGAGAGAAGTTACACCTAGTCGGAAGATATAAACCTTACCCCTCATAATACAAAAAGAAATAATAAAGTGCAAAATACTAGACCATTTGTCACATCCCGACCCGGGGCGGATCACTTCCCGGGCCCGCTCCACCACCGTAGCACGATATTGTCCGCTTTGGGCCCCGACTACGCCCTCACGGTTTTGTTTCTGGGAACTCACACGAGAACTTCCCAGTGGGTCACCCATCATGGGAGTGCTCTCGCGCGATACTCGCTTAACTTCGGAGTTCCCATGGAACCCGAAGCCAGTGAGCTCCCAAAAGGCCTCGTGCTAGGTGAGGATGGGAATATACATATAAGGATCACTCCCCTGGGCGATGTGGGATCTCACACCATTGTGTCACTTGTTAAGAACTCAACTATTGTGTCACTTGTTAAGAACCCGACTATTATGTCACCTGTTAAGGAACATTTTTCTTAGTGAAAATGGAACTTGAAACTTCATTTTAAAGGGGCAACGCCTACCATTAATCAACAAAAGACAAAGATCTAGCTATAATCTTATAATCATTCACAACATTTGTCTTCTCGAGATTTAAAAGTCAATGTTGGAGATTGTCTGAATGAGCTTGATAGGGGGACGCATGTAAGATTATTAAAAGAACCGTGCTCTTAATGGGTTGAAAATGAATACCCATGGATAGCCTTCAAAACAAAAAAAAATGAATACCCATGGATATGTAACACTGAACTGCCAAGAATCTCACAGATCTCAGCTATTACAAGTTCCAAAAATAAAATAATAAAAACAAATAAACAAAAACGGTTTCAACATTCATACCGTGTGGGAAATATATATAATCTCATTCAAGCAACAATTTTATATTTGGATTACGTAACATAAGATAAGACTATGAGATCATTAAAGTATGAACGTGAATCAATGAATGGTATTCAAGCCCTTGCATCTTATAAGAACATATATATGTAGTTTAGGTAATACCTAAATCTGATCACACATATACCTATCTATATAGTTCGCATATGGCAGCTTTAAGATCGATATGCCACAATCTAATTTTAGTCTTTTCTCTATACACATGTAATCTACTAATTACTAGCACAGCCAGTGCAGGAGGCCATTCACATGATGTGAACCCAGCAGTACAAAACTGGTTCAACCACGGCGGAGATTTGTCAAACAGAAGATACGCCAACAGGGAGACCAAGATCAGCCGTAGAACAGTTTCCAAACTGAGCTTGAATTGGGAGTTCTACGCGGGCGACGATATATCTGCAACGCCATCAATTTACGGCGGCACCCTTTATTTTCCGAGCTGGAATGGGGAAATCTATGCTGTTCAAGCTTCCAATGGGTCTCTGGTTTGGAAGAAGAACTTGCATGAACTGACTGGGCTTAATGCAACCGGTTTTTCTGGTGTCAACTGGACGGTAGCAAGAGCAACCCCAACAGTCGTTGATGATCAAGACCTTCTTATTTTTGGAATCTATGGACCTGCTGTTGTTATTGCACTTGAACTATCAACGGGGAATCTCATATGGTCAACCCTACTTGATACTCATGCCGCAGGTGTTATCACCATGTCCGGAACCTACTACAATGGGTTAGTCCATAGTTTCCATTAATTTCACGAGTTTTTATTTTTTATTTTTTATAATTTTATTATTTCACTATATAAGAGGAATTACTACTAACTGTTCTGAGGTAGAAACCCTAAAAAGATCTCCGAATATCAAGCTTGTCAGCCACAAATGAAAGTTTATAAACATATTTTGAATTTTTATGAGATTTTGCAAGATATAATTGACTTTCTTTTATTTATTTGTGCCAATCAATCTAACCTCTACCCGATTTAGTCTGACTAATTTTGAGGTACAAGTTGGATAAAATTTATATGAAAAAAGTCTTATAGATGTATTATGGTAAAGTGATGTTTATTTTCACTTATAAGTTGGAAGTCTTAAGTTCGACTCTACTATACGTTTATATTTAACAATAAAAAATCAATTCTCACGTATATATATGTTCTTAATTAACTTCATTATAATTACAGGAGTATATACATTGGAACGTCATCACTAGAAGAAACCGTGAGCCCTGAGGAATGTTGTACCTTCCGTGGCAGCCTTGCCAAGTTGGATGCCAAATCCGGCACCGTATTATGGAAGACCTTCATGCTGCCTGATAATCATGGACAGCTAGGGAGTTATTCCGATGCAGCTATCTGGGGCAGCAGTCCATCCATCGACGTCTATAGAAAACATGTTTATATTGCTACTGGCAATGTGTACTCAGTCCCAGAAAATGTAAGTCAATGCCAAGAAAAACAGAACAATTCAACTCAACCCACTCATCCAGATGCATGGGTTGAGCCTGATAACCGCGGCAACTCAATCCTAGCCCTTGATCTGGACAGCGGCGATATTAAGTGGAACCACCATTTGGGCGGCTACGATGTTTGGTTCCTTGAGTGTTTCCTTAATACTTCAACCTGCCCAACCGGACCAAACGTGGATGATGACTTTGGGGAGGCACCGATGATGCTCAATACCAGTGTCAATGGAACCAAGCGAGATTTAGTTGTTGCTGTCCAAAAAAGTGGCTTTGCTTGGGCCCTAGATCGGAATAATGGCACCCTTATTTGGTCAACGGTAAATTTTGACTTTGGACACACTGATCATTTTATTTTACACTCTTAATTGTTGTTTATTCTGCAATGCATGAGCTTGAATTTTATTATTGACCACATGTCTAATAGAGATATGCATATACACATTTTGCGTAGTTAAGGTTCAATTCTATTTGCAAATGGTCGACAAAATAATCAATAAACACGGTACAAATTAATAATTTTATTGTTTTTCGATCTAATGTTGATATCTGCTCGATATCTTGTTACTTAAAGGGATTGCACTTGTATATAATGCGGTTAATAACGGTATGGTTAACTGAATAGTACATACCTGTATGATAATATGTAGGAAGTCGGACCTGGTGGCGTTGGCGGAGGAGGAATATGGGGGAGCAGCTACAGACAAGAAAAAGGTGTACACCAACATTGCTAACTCTGAGTCCAGAAACTTTACTCTAAAACCATCTAGTAACATAACAACTTGGGGTGGATGGGTTGCAATGGCTCCTGAAAATGGCAAAATCTTATGGTCAACTGCCAATCCCAGCAATTCAACTTCTTCTGGTCCAGTTAGTGTCGCGAATGGTATTTTATTTGCTGGTTCTACTAATCCGCGTGGCTCCATCTACGCAATGAACACTGAAAACGGAAAAATTTTGTGGTCCTATGACACTGGAGCATCCGTGTACGGTGGCATGTCAATTAGTGATGGCTGCATTTACGTTGGCAATGGATATAAACGTCAGCAGTATACCGCCGGAACTTCACTCTTCGCCTTCTGTGTCACATGAAATAATGTAGTTTTGATTGAATAATGCTATATATGTAATGGCTTTTCTATTGAATAAATAAGTCTTCGTCATGGGATGTTTTTCACCCCAATATTAATAAAAGAGGTCTCACATTTATGTCTTTACAAGACGTTGTAAGGTGCGAATCATGTTTGCGTTACTTATAACCCCATGGAAATGTAGTGTCTCAACAGAAACAACTTTAAGTATATTATCTACATACTTGGATAGAAATATTTTGTAGTACAATCATTAGAGAAACTTCTATAATAAACCGTGTCGTGTATCATTTTACGTATTATAATAAAGATAGACAACATAATTAATAGTAAAATGCAAGGAATATCAAATATTTTGACCAAATTTTGTAGACCATATGATGGCGTTTGATGGTTGAACTTTTTTTTTTATTTTTTTTATTTTTAAAGGAGCTTTAATGAAAAGAGCTTGGGCTAAGTTTATTTTAACAAAAAATCATCCTATAACTTTATTTAATGAAAAATGCTTAAATTTTAATGAAAAAACTTAAATTTTAATGAAAATGACAAAAGCTTAATATAATAATAATAAAAAACTAATGTGCAGGACCGCACGTCAATCACACACACTATTTTTGAAACTGAATGGTACTACACTGTTTCTGAAACTGACAGTACTTCATTATTTTCGAAACTGAACGGTACTACACTATTTTTGAAACTAAATACGAATACTATATTATTTCTGAAATTGAACAGGTACTACACTATTTCTAAAATTGGACACACATTATTTCTGAAACTAAACAAGGTTGGCGTGCACTAATTATTTATTAAACTTAATATTGTATCTTTCCAAGAAGTCTAACGACCATTCTTCTCTATCCTCTTCTTGAATTTTCTCGGCACTTTCTCACCTTCCAAGCACCTTATCTTCTTCTAATTTTCTTCGATTCTCATCAAATTTTTTTTTTATGAATCTCTTCAACTTCTTAGCTTTCTACACCAATTACTTAATTTTCTTCCATTATCAGCACATCTACGACTTCCTCTTCTCCATATGCAAAATTGAAAAATAATGCAAATTAAATCAAAAAAATTGAATATAAAAATATCCATCAGATCAGAAGTCCAAAAGCCTTCCCAGTTGGTTTGTGGTATTGTTATTAATTAAGAGAACACCAAGTCCTCTCAACCTGCAAACAAATCAGAGAAAGCAAATATCCAATATCCAATTTGAAGATGCCAACAAGAACAAAACTAAGCAGCAGCGTGGAAGAAGAAGTCTTCCTGGCCTGAAGTTCCTTGCACGCGCGGTTTTTTTTTTGTTTTTTTATTTTTTCTCTTATCCTTATCATCACTAAATAAAGTATTAGATGATTTTTTTTTATTAAAATTCAAAGTTTTAAAAATCCTTTTCATTAGTTTTTTTTTTTTTTTTTTATTTTATGGAGTCCAACCACCAATTGTCACGTCACGGTGTTTATAAAATTAAAAAAAATGATTTGAAAAATTAATCTCTCTTACCGTAAATAATATCGATTGTCCAAAAAATATGTCTCATTTTTAGAATATATTTATTAAAAAAAAACAACTTTATATATTATAATTTGAGTGAGACGATAGCGCCACATGATACCCCGATAATTAAATTGTTCATTTTGTTCAAGTCTGCATGATGATTTCCATTATTGAGAGAGCAAACAAAATAAGGCCGTAAATAGTTACGTACATTTTAGGGAAAACAGACAGAATCAACATATTCCAAATAGTATAATATAGCAGGTTTATTGACCCAATAAACCAATAAATATGTTATATATCTTTGAATTCTTCCAATATGAGTTCAAGGTCTGCTAAAAATTAAGTAACAAAGAGCTGATATACAATCATGCATGACGACAACTGCGTGCATAATAATCCACAAACAATTAATTATTAATATATATGAAAGGAATAAACACCATGTGATGAATTTCGTAAACGGATGTAATAGGTAATATAGTCTTATTTTATCACCATCACCATCCACATCACCTTCAACTATATATTTCCTGTGTCATCAAATCCATAGTCTTTCTGTTAGTTAAAGCAAAATTTCTAAGGCGTATTCTATAATCTACGATAATTTACTCTCTATTTTTCGAGCTTGTTCTATTTATATAACTAATAACTACTGTCCTTCCTTTTCTGGGATATATAGTTTCTCTGCAGATATTTTAACACTGTAAGATTAAAAAAAGTGGAGGGTTTGATAATAAAAATAATTGAAAATATAGAAAGTAGCTCAACCCTTTGTAGTACATGCAAGGCATTTTAACTTTTCAATGTGAGACCATATTCTCATACTGTTCCTGATGTGTGACAGCACTCAAACCAAACACGTAGACACCACATATTGGATAACATGAAACACATGTAACTGTTTAACTTTTACACATGAGCCAACTTGCTTTGATAAGATGAAACAAGTTGAGGTTTGACTATATATGAAACCAATTGACAATAGTGCAACTCTTTTTTTTATAGGAAAAAAAGTCAAATTACAAAAAGAAGGCCCTAGGGCAGCTAAAATCACAAAACCTAGCATATTTCGCCTCTTAAGGAAGAGTCTGCCACCAAATCACATTAGAAGAGGAAGACCAACCCACACAAGCAAGAGCATCCGCCAAAAAAATTGTTTCACAGTAAATGATTGTTGGACCTAGATTTGTCATCCCTCGTTCAAGTCGAGGAGCGCACTTCCAAGTCGGCCCGTTCGAAGTCGAACACCCCGAATACACCCTCCCATTTGAGGTTGAAGACCCCGAACGTACTTCCAGCCGGCGTAGCTCACTTCCAAGTCGGCCTATTCGAGGTCAAACACCCCGAATGCACTTTCAGCCAAGTCGGAGGAGCTCACTCTCAGCCGAGGTCGGACGAGCGCAAGTCGCGGTCGCTGTAATCTGCGCAAAATTAGTGCACATGACAAAGATACCAAAGGAAAATTGAGTTCCAAATTTCAATTTTCAGCATCAAATATGAGATCAGATAAAAGTCAAACCTGCATTAAATTGGTGACAATCAAGGCTGAGAATATTTAGTGACGGACGTAACTCATTGATCATGAGTAGCTTCGACCACTATATACATATGACCTTCTAGGTCATTGTTAGAGGTCCCAGACGAACACATTCAACTTATCGTTTTTGCCACTTCGTACTACAGTCTAGTAGTATTTTTCTTTATTTGTTAGTGAGAGGTCTAGGTTCGATTCTCGTTCAAGACAAATTTGAACCACATTATTGGTAGCCCATTAAGAGGCTAAGCTCACCCATTTCCCCTTAATGTAGAGAATACCATTTGTTTAAAATTAAAAAAAAAAAAGAAGAAGATATCACTCCTTTTCTAACAACGAAAAAATAAAGCTGAATTATTGCGTACACATCTGTGCCTTTTTGGGAAATCTCTTCGTATCTCCACACATCATACGTGTATATTAGGGTTCGTGACTCATAATTAGACATCGTAATCTATAGCCCTCTTGCGTCTGTAAGAGCTTATATATAGTACTATGGCTATCTGGCTTAGTTCTCTCATATACAGTTCTGATACATACCAGATACATACATGGCAGCTTTTAAATCCCACAACCATCTTTCAGCCCTTTCTCTCTTCACCATTTGTCTACTTACCACCACAGCCAGTGCAAATCCACATGTGCAGGCTACACAAAATTGGTTAAACCACGGCGGAGATCTGTACAATAGAAGATATGCCAACAAGGAGACCAAGATCAGCCCTAAAACAGTTTCCAACCTAAGCTTGAAGTGGGAGTTCTATGCCGGCAGAGACATAACTGCAACACCGGCAATTTACGATGGTACTCTTTATTTCCCGTGCTGGAACGGATTCATCTATGCCGTTAAAGCTTCTGATGGGTCTCTTGTTTGGGAAAAGAATTTGGAAACGTTAACTGGGGTTAATACCACTGGTTGGGTTACTAATGTCAATACAACAGTCTCAAGATCAACTCCAACAATTGCTGGTGGCCTGTTAATTGTCGGAATCTATGGACCGGCTCTTGTTATCGCTGTGGAACGGTGGACCGGTAAGCTCGTATGGTCGACGTTGCTTGATCGCCATTCTGCAAGTGTCATAACCATGTCCGGAACATACTACAACGGGTGAGTCATATATATATATATATATATATATATATATCGTTAATTCATCGGTGTTTTTAACTAACACACTATTAGGCCATTAGAATTAGGAAAATTTTATTTGAACTATAACCTCTTTCTACACCCAACTTACTCTTTTCACCCATATTGTTTTTTATTAAAGAATTAATCTATCTTTAAACCCAAATTTATTACCAAAACTATCCTCTCAAACCCAATTCAAAATGTTAAGTTATTTTTACACCAATTCTCTTTATAAAATAACATATATAATTGAATTTAAAAAATAAAAAAATAAAAAAAAGAGGCGTCCTTGCCCCACCCCACCCCTCTTCCGAATAGCATTTTGATGGCTATTTTTTTCTGCTACCAAACCCAAACATTTGCCTTTTTTATTTCTATTGATGTGCATAAGCAACAAATCAAACAATTCATCCCCTTATATTTATCAACAAGCAAGGAAGTTTATAATCTAAGAATATTGGTAAGAAGTTTTTTTTTAGAATTTTTCAATTGCAGAAAATTTAACAAACTATTCGGGATTGATGAAAAAAATTGAAATCCAAATACTTATCTTCTAAACTTAAAAAAAAATTGAAATCAAATGAACAAAATATTCATAAATTGAGTCACCTTAGTTGGATGATTCAAAACTTCAAAATCACCATCCATCAATAAAAAAGTTTGTTTTTCTCTACAAGACCTATTAGGATTTTAGCTAGAATGAACGTAAGATAAACAAGAAGTGATGGTAGGGTTTAATGGGTTTATTGATAAATTTGAATTTTATTATTAATTTCATTTTGTAATTAATAGTAATTATGCAATAGGGTAAAATAGACAATTAACAATTTAAATTAAAGTTGGGTGTAAAAAAAGGTTACATGGGTTCAAATAAAATTTTCCTCATTAGTTGTTTGTATGTGTGTGTATATATATGTTTTTAGGTGAATTAACTTATCAAAAACATAAGGTAACATGTTAAGCTCATGAACCACAAAGTATTTAAGTATCAAAACTACAATTTGATAAACACAAGAATCAAACTGACCTAGAGAAACAGTTGGAGCTATAATGCATTGTTCCATGTAGAGGTCGATGATGATGAAGCCATCAATCTTCTATAGCAATCTTTTTCCTTATAAAACCTTAATGCTCAAATCAACAATAAACCTTTGATTCAATATAGAGCGTGTATTTTGCGTAAGCAGAGGCCTACTATATATACATGTTCAATTCACATTTCTCCTATATATTGGAATCCAAGTGGAACACTGACAAGAAATCCTTGTCCAACAATGAGTGCAAAAATTAGGATGGAAGCCATGTTACAATCCTATAATGTTTAGAATAACTCAAAACTTCTTTCTATTAGACTTCTTTGCACCAATTTAAACCATAATGTAATATATATTATCATACTCAGGTAATGTGTATCACTATTGCGTATGAAATATTGATAAAACATTACAGCTCTAAAATTCGTCAAATTCATTATTTTTAGGACCGTTGTTGACACTAAAAAGTCATTACGCACTTTGATGTGCAAAGATATAAGGAGTTCAAATTAACATTTTCAGAATGTAAATAACATTCTCTTTTCAATAAAGAAGGCGAAAATCTTGAACTAGTTGACTGACATCTCTCGTTTTAACGATGTCTATTTTCTTATTAGAGTAGCCTATATTGGTGTTGAACATGAACTAAGAACTAGTTTGAAAGTTCTTTAAATAATTGAAAGTGTTTTTGGTAATAAAAAAAAAATTGACATCAATCTTTAGTAAAAATCTAAATAGATTTTGGAAAGACACTTTATATGCTTCCTGAAAGAAACCACATATCTGATGCTTCTTCCAAAAGACAATTACTTTTAAAACTCAAAATTAATTTCATCAGAAGGTTTTCTATTATTTAAAGTTCTTCTAAACAGGCCTAAGTCAATGTAGAACGCAGCGGTCGGTGGTTTTCTTTAAAGAAATTAGTTGGCAAAAGCTATATTTGCTCTATTTTATTTGCAAGTTATCTGGTTCTTGCTTTGCCAAAGTATAAAAATCAAGAAAGTCAAACTAATTAATAACTTGCCAAGATCTGAATCACGGTGTACTTTGTGTGTATAGATAAATATTGATATTTTGTCTCATTTCGATTCGTATTTTAAACTCAACGAAAATGTTTTTTTTAGAAGAACGATACCGGTTTTATTAGCATCCTAAAATATGTACAAATTTTAAATAAAATATTCTAGTTAAATTCGAAGACTTCTCAAACAAATATAACTCTGGAAAAAAAAAAAAATTGTCAACTAGGCCAATTTAATAGCCATCATCGGGCAGATCTTAGTGTTACAAGCACAAGAACATTAATAGCACTACAAAGCCAAACGAACTTCAATTCCGGCAACTAGAAATTCAATCACTTCATAAGCTACCACATGAGAGACTTTGCACACAAAATCATCAAAACAACGGGTAAGGAAACACTCTTTGCGTACAGGCAGAGTCGACTCCGATAACTGCAAAAGAAATAAATAGTGACCCTACAATAGGGATTTTGGGCACAAAACCACTAAGCTACCAGTTACATCATGATAAACCGCATCAATGCCATCATGATACATGAAAAAAACAGACACAAATCCAAAAAAAAAAAAATAAAAAATAAAAATAAAAAATATATATATATATAGCACAGACAGAAATCGCACTATAATATAGAAAACCCACGTCACAAAAAAATTAGCCCCCATCTCTTGCCAAACCCACACTACCCGAAAAACCAAAGTGAGGGGATTTGTGGAAAAGAATTGGATTGAAAAGGGACAAAAACATAAGTGATGGAGAACTCAAATTCAAGAGGAAGACTTAGTCAGTCACCACAAAGGGGACTAGTATCCACCACAATAGATTAAAAAAATAAAAAGATGGAGCAGAGGAGAGAGGAGAGTGGAGAGTGGAGGGAAGGAGGAAAAGCAGAAGTGCTTCTCCTTCCACCTACGACGACTTTTGCTATAGGTTTTCTCTGGAGGCCAGAGTTTCGCAGGGAGAGTCAACGAATCCATAATTTTTAAACAAGTTTTTATTCATCATGAATTTGAATGGTTCCTAAAACTGTGAACTATAAATTTGACAATAGTATCTAGCTAGTACTGCAGGAAAAATGTCGTAAGATGGTACATGTAGCTAGGGATCATTTGTAATATTTATGAAATGCTTTTACTTTTTACAGGAGTTATTACGTTGGAACGTCGTCGCTAGAAGAAACTGCCAGCGTTGTGGAATGTTGTACCTTCCGTGGCAGCTTTGTTAAATTAGATGCAACATCCGGCGCCGTCCTATGGCAAACGTTCATGCTGCCCGATAATCATGAAACCACAGGACTATATTCCGGGGCAGCTATTTGGGGCAGTAGTCCATCCATCGATGTTCATAGGAGACATGTGTACATTGCTACTGGGAATGTGTACTCGGTCCCTGAAAATGTAAGCCAATGCCAAGAAAATCAGAACAATTCAACACTACCCACTAGCCCAGATGCCTGCGTCGAGCCCGAAAATCACGGCAACTCAATCCTAGCCCTTGATTTGGATGGTGGCGATATCAAGTGGTACCACCAGCTGGGCGGTTACGATGTATGGTTTGTTGCCTGTTTACTTGATCCTTCAACCTGCCCCACTGGACCAAATGTTGATGCTGATTTTGGAGAAGCACCAATGATGCTCAGAACTTATGTGAATGGAACCAAGCGAGATATAGTTGTTGCTGTGCAGAAAAGTGGGTTGCATGGGCTTTGGATCGGAATAATGGCAGCCTTGTGTGGTCTACGGTATGTTAATTGGCTTTGAACTCTCCTTTTATTTTATAACAGCTTCATTCCAATGGAGGAACTAGGATACATATACATATATACATATATATATATATATATATATATATATATATATAGAGGACACTTACCAAGAGGGATCCCTATTTTTCTAAAAAACACCCTCTTGACCGTTGGATTGACTTTAATGAAATTGTGTGGTTGGGATTAAAACACAGGCCACACAATCTCAACCACACAATTTCATTAAAGTCAAATCCACCGGTCAAGAGGGTGTCCCCATTTTTAAGAAAAATGGGGATCCCTTCCTTAAAATGGGGACATTCTTTTGACCGTTAGATTTGACTTTAATGAAATTATGTGGATGAGATTCTGAGACCTGTGATTTAATCTCAACCACAGAATTTCATTAAAGTCAAATCTAACGGTCAAAAAGGGTATCCTCACTTTTTTTGAAAATTGAGGATCTCTCCCCTTAAAGGGCCTGATATATATATCCTTAATGATAATACTTACTAGGACAAAAAATTTAGACCATAAACCCTTAATGGTGAACTTGAGACCTAGTACGCTTGTTGAGCAAAATTCTAAAAGATTGTTTGATAACAAATTTGTCTTTTGCTTTTGCATTTTTTCTTTTTCTGTTATTGATAGAGGGAAATACAATAAGAAAAATAAAAGATGAAGAAGAGTGAGTGAATAATGGCGGGACCGTGGGAGAGATATGTAGAAGAAATGGTGGGATTGTGTATTCTTATGATTTGTTCCTCTCTCTCCCAAGCCCCTTTTTCTTCATTCATTTTCTCCATATATTTCCCTCTCTCCATCTAGGGATGGGCAAATACCCATTGGTTATGGGTAACCGCGGTTACCCGCCCATTTAAATTAAACGGTTACGGTTATGGGTAACCGTTTAGATAAATAAACGGTTATGGGTATAACCGTTTACCCGCAAAATTTAAATGGGCGGTTATGGGTATTAACCGCGGTTATAAACGAGTAACCGTTTACCCATTTATTTTATATATGTAAAATTAACACAAACCATATTCCTTATCGGACAAAACTTAGATCAATGTTATTGACTATAGTGCATGATTTCATGGTCCATTATATATATATATTATGTTAATACTTTACATTCCGAGTTAAATAACCAAATAATATTGTCTTTTAACAGTTTTCGTAACCCAAGAATACCTAACCAATTTTATATTACCTTCATTGTTAACTAAAAAATATCGTCTATAAACTATTATTTCAATTATTGGAATGGTATAAGGACTTAAAAAATTAAAATGCGGAAATGTATGATGAATGTACCTATAACGGTGTTTAATTGTTAGAAAAAAAAAATTATGACAAATTTTTCTTTTTTAATTTTCAAGTTGTTAAAAAACACGTAGATGAGTGAAAAAGGAGTAAATGGTAAAAAAAGAAAGGATAAACGGGTTAAAAAAAGATAAATGGGTAAACGGGTATTAAACGGTTACGGTTAAATAGGTACGCGGTTATGGGTATGGTTAACCGTTTATAAACGGTTATGGGTATGGGTATAACCGTTTAGGCAATTACCCAACGGGTAAACGGTTATGCGGGTATGAGAATAAACGGTTATGAATAAATAACCGCGGTTACCCGCCCGCCATAACCGTTGCCCATCCCTATTAACAGCAGCCAATACTTCGTACCAAATCATGGCCCAAATCATCCCTATTAACAGCAGCCAATACTTCGTACTTGCATGTCTTTAGATTGCAAGTCTTTGCTAACCTCATTAACAGCAGCCAATACTTCGTACCAAATAGTCATGCCCAATAAAAACTCAAAATTCCCAATCTCATATGTTGCCAAAGATTTAGCTGCACTTCTTGTTACTAAGTCATTGTCACTTTCTGCTGGTTGGAGTAAAGCTTTTTTTATTTGTACAGGTTGGGATTGAATTGCTTTAACACTCGCAACACGGCTTTCCCATCGTGTGGCCGACAATGATTTAAGAGTCAGTCCTTTTATATTTTCTTTCAGAATCTGCCATCGTTTTGTAGAATTAGCGAACAAGCTGTAAATACGTTGTACTGTTCCAAAAAAGTCTTTAGCTTTGCCACAAGAGTTTGCCATATCACAAAGTGTTAAGTTGAGACTATGGCAACCGCATGGAGTGTACATTGCCCTAGGATTTATATCCAAAAGCCTCTTCTGTACACCTTGGTGTCTCCCTCTCATATTTGATCCATTATCATATCCTTGCCTCTCACATCATCAATATCAAGATCAAGAGCTTTTAATACATTCTGTAACTCTTCAAACAATCCTTGTCCGGATGTGTTATTCACATTCAGATACTGCAAAAAATATTCTTCTACTTTTACTGGAGTACTATTCACATCCACACATCTTAAGATCAAAGTCATCTGTTCTTGGTGGCTAATATCAGGAGTACAATCAAGTATCACAGTAAAATATTTAGCTTCTTTTATTTTCTGAATGATTGCAGCTTTGATTTCACAAGATATCAACAATATCAATTCATTCTGGATGGTATGACTAAGATAATGGTAACGAATCTCATTTTTTTGAAAACGTTGAAGATGTTTCTTTATCAGTGGATCAGATTCAGCCATCATTTGAACAAGACCCATAAAATTTCCATTACTTTCTTCATAAAGCGTATCGTTCGTTCCACGAAATGCCAAAGTGTATTTAGCTAGATATTTCACAATGGAAATCAACCTTCGTAGTAACTCCCTCCAATGCTCTTTTTCTTTCTTGATTTGGTCCTGCACAGCTTTGTCAATTGTTTTATTTGTTTCCAATCTAAGACGCAAATCAATCCAAGTGGTCATGTTCGAGATGTGATCAGAACTAATTTCATGCTCTTTAAGCCTCACACTGAGATGTGTCCAATCTTTGTAGCCCTCATTTGCTAATTGGCCTTTGAGAGGCCCTTTCTTGAACAATTTGCAACAAAAACAGAACACTTTATCAATATCTTTTGAATACACTAGCCAATCTCTATCATGTTTCTCTCCATTGGACAAGTATCGAGTGTAAAAGGCTGCATTAAAACGCCTATTAAACTGATCTTTAGGACCTTTCTCAATTGATAGATCTCTTACAGGACCTTTTTCTGCTAACAAATCAATCCATTTGGGATCAAGACTATCCCAAATTTGAGGATCATAAATGTTCGAGGGAATGGACTCACTCGGTTGTCCAGTGAAGGCATTAGGAGCATCCTCGTAATTATCATTCTCTTCAAGAATGTCATCAATTTCATCATGGCCCAAATCATCAACTAATTTTTCATTATCAATGTGCTGTTCATTAACTAAATCATCCACTGAACTTTGTGGTTCTTTTTCTTTAACAAAAAACCTATCAATAGCTCCTTTTTGAGACTGAGTCAATTGTTCAACCCTTCTTTTTCTTTGACGCTTCAAGTATCCAGATGGATATTTTCTAGTAGGTGCCATATTTTATATCTCAAACAAGATCACAATTAAATTATAGTAAGTATGAACAATAAAACCTGATAGTCCGCAATGCGTGTGCGTCTAGTTTTTGCGATTGCTCCCTCTTGTTGTGATGATTACTTGATTAATTTCTATGAGTTTTGCCCTGAAAAGTATAAAAGACAAAACTTCATTATAGATGAGAAATATCTAAATTTTCAAATTCCAACTTCATACATATACTTAAATTTATAAATTACTTACTTTAATCGAAGTCTGCATCACCTTGATCACTTGAATTGTCTTCACAATTTGAAAATTTCTATTCAATTGGATGAAATTATGAACTAGGGTTTAGTGGTTTGTGGGGGAAAAGGGCAGCGAAGAGAGGACTCGGATGCAACAGGAGGGATGAGGCGTCAGATTAAAAAAAGGACTATGATCAGACTTTAGCGTGAAAAATAAGATAAAAAGTGATGTAGTTTTATAAAATATATAATTTCATACGGAATTGATGGGTGTGTGTGTGGGATTATAGGAATGTAGACAGTAGACTTGTGGGCCCACTCCTATTTATATATATTATATCTATTGTGTTGATTAGATTTTTATATGATATTTTTATATAATATTTTTTTAATATAACTACATTTAATATAAAATTATTTTGGGGGCCCCTCAAATTATGGGGCCCTGTGCAAAGGAACCTATCAGACTCCTCCAAAGCCGGCACTGGCTCCAACTAGCATGAAAAACTATTTCGAGCTTGAGTGCAAGAGAACGAAGATATTGCCCTAACTAACCGACCTAATCCACACATAGTAATTATGTTGGTTAAATGACTCAAATTTCTTCAAATTTGAAACCAAAGACCTGTGGCTTGAAGAAACTAATTAGGGCACCCTTCAAAACTTACCAGACTGCGTAAGAAAGAGAGCAGCTTTTATCCACTTTCCTAGAGATCCTCCCTTACAATCGACCTTGGCCAAGATAAGTGATTTTCGCACTTTCATTTTCTCCTCATCTAACTCTTCTCATTATTTGTTAGCCGCCAAAATTAAGGGAAACTAAAAAGAGTGTGGAAATCACTACCGCCAAAACATAACATGTACGGAGATCAAGTAAAAAAAAAGTTAAGTTGGGTCTGGCTACTCCAGCCCAGTCAACCCAATTGAACCTAACTGGCCCAACCCACTCAATCCTACCCAAAACGGCGTCGTTCTCCTATGAACACATTCGCCAACCGAAGTTTTCAGAATTTTACCTCCGCCGCAGAGATCACTCGTCGTCTCTGCTCCTCCTCCACAGAGCTCCTTAATGGGTTTTCTGAGAAGAGCTTCCAAAACCCTGAAACCCTCCAAGTACTCGTCTTTGCTGCAGAACAACTCGCTCTCTAGCATTTCCAGACGCAACCCACCTCGAAACGACTTCGATTACTGCCGTTTCGGGCTGAGCCATGCGTTTTGCTCCTACTCTCGCCAAAACAGCAAAGAGAACGCCGTAGATTTGAGCCAGTATCCAACGGAGAGGATTCGGAACTTCTCGATAATCGCGCATGTCGATCACGGCAAGTCTACTCTTGCCGACAGGCTTCTGGAGCTCACTGGGACTATCAAGAGAGGCCATGGCCAGCCCCAGTACCTCGACAAATTGCAGGTGTAATACCAATCTTTTTAGAGAGAGAGAGAGAGAGAGAGAGAGAGTCAGAAGAGAGAAAATGAGAGATGGGTTTTCTTTGGAATGTTGTTTGGTATATGGGATTGGCTTTTTTCGCTCAATGAGCATGATAATTTGGTTTGCTAGCAATTTTTATGCTTAAAGTTCAACTTTTTGGTTGCATTTGAAGCTCTTGCATTCTTTTCATAGTTCAGAAATGAGAGCTTGAGAGAGAGAGGGAGGGAGAGAGAGAGGGAGGGAGAGAGAGAGAGAGAGAGAGAGAATTGGGTATTCGTTGGAATGTTTTTTGGTGTATTTTCTGCTTCTATGAACCTATGAACATGTTAATGTTGTTTGCTTGCATTTGAAGCTCTTCTCATACTTTTCGTAGTTCAGGAACGAGGTGCATTTACAATTAATTTTGCTTTGTATCTCAGCTTGTCCATTTTTGTCGTGGAAAATTGTTTACATTGTTGGTTCTAGTTTATGTGCCAGTCATTTTGATTTGGGGTTTATTAGGTGGAGAGAGAAAGGGGAATTACTGTTAAAGCGCAGACAGCTACCATGTTCTACAACTACAAGCAGAGTCTTAACAGTGCGAAAGACAACAATGGTGACCAGAAAGAACAAAGCTTTTTATTGAATCTGATTGACACGCCTGGTCATGTGGATTTTAGCTATGAAGTATCAAGATCTCTAGCTGCTTGCCAAGGTGCCCTTTTGGTTGTTGATGCTGCACAGGGTGTTCAAGCACAAACTGTTGCAAACTTCTATCTTGCCTTTGAATCCAACCTGACAATAATACCCGTTATTAACAAGATTGACCAGCCAACTGCTGATCCTGATCGTGTTAAAGCTCAACTAAAATCAATGTTTGATCTTGACGCCAGTGATGCTCTTTTAACATCAGCCAAAACAGGCCAGGGTCTTGAGCATGTCCTTCCCGCAGTTATAGAACGCATTCCACCGCCTCCTGGGAAGAGTGGTTCACCCTTACGTATGCTTTTACTGGATTCATACTACGACGAATATAAGGGAGTTATATGCCATGTTGCAGTTGTTGATGGCATGCTGCGCAAGGGGGACAAAATTTTATCTGCTGCAACTGGCCAAGGTTATGAAATTTTGGATGTCGGGTTCATGCATCCTGAGCTAACTCCTACTGGAGTTCTTCATACTGGACAAGTGGGGTATGTTGTTACTGGTATGCGCTCAACCAAAGAGGCGCGAATTGGAGACACACTTTATCATAATCGAACCACTGTCGAGCCCCTTCCAGGTATATGCATCACGTTCTTTTTCTTCACCAGTAGGTAGTTTTATTTCCTGAATCTCCTTTAACGGAAGTAATAGAAGCTCCAGAACGAATGTCAAAACCTAGCTCACTTTTATTGTCACTGATAGTGATCAACCTGTAGGGTTCAAGGCTGCAAAACATATGGTATTCTCTGGTCTTTACCCTGCTGATGGATCTGATTTTGAAGCACTCAACCATGCGATTGAGAGACTGACCTGCAATGATGCCAGCGTAGCTGTTGTCAAGGAGAGTAGCACAGCACTAGGTATGGGTTTTAGGTATGGCATTTACTACTAATAGCTCTTCTTTTTAACTTCAAAATAAAGGATTTGGCCTCTACCACAGGTCCACGCTTTATATTCAATAAGCTTCATATGAAGTGGACATGTTATGCTTACTGTGTCCAACTACAGGTGTGGTTTCTTAGGATTACTCCACATGGATGTTTTTCACCAACGGCTTGAACAGGTAACGGTTGTAGTTTATGGGATATGTTAAAAGAATTTTCTTAATGGAGGTATTAGTTTCTGTGCGAGAACAATAGAAATGTTTTCTTCCCTTTATTTGTGAGTAAAAAGAAAACTATAAGATGCTTTTTCTTAATCAGAATGGGGAAATATATTTTTTATCTGAAAAATGTTGTTTAGAAAAAAGGAATCATCATTAAGAACTTTGTGATTTGCTTGTTTCACAATTTTCTTGTAGTGATTGACAAAATAAGAATTCATGTCTCTTTTATGGATAATAGGAGCATGGAGCTCATGTTATTTCTACCATTCCAACTGTTCCTTACATTTTTGAGTATTCTGATGGAAGGTATGTATTTAGTGTTATTCTTGTAAGATTGTCTTCTTGTATGGTTTTTAAATAATGTTGATTCTGGTCTAGCAAACTTGAAGTTCAGAATCCCGCCACATTGCCCTCGAACCCCAAGCAACGAGTAACAGCTTGTTGGGAACCCACAGTTCTAGCTACCATCATTATTCCTAGTGAGTAAGCTCTCGCGCACCCTTAGCATGTTTTTTTTCCCCTCTCAACACTGAAGCATTTATTCATCCATACTCCAGAGGTAATTTGTTCTCCAATTGAAGGTATGTGGGGCCTGTCATCACCCTTTGCTCTGAGCGGAGAGGGGAGCAGTTGGAGTATTCATTCATAGACAGGTAATTCTTTAATCATTGGGCCAAATTGGCCCTTTGTTTTGGAGGTGTTTCACCTTCATCGCGTTTACTTTGCCACTCATATTTTGTTGAAGTGGATTAGTGTTTTCCAAATGATATTGTGAACTCATCTCTAATTGAGATGCTGATTCTGTGTAGTTTGATGCATGCAGTCTACGAGTCTTTATGAAATATCGCTTGCCTCTGAGGGAAATTGTCGTCGACTTTTACAATGAATTGAAGAGTATTACATCAGGATATGCATCATTTGATTACGAGGATGCAGAGTAAGTTTTCAGCCCACGCCTCTCTTTCTCTATTTGGTTGATCCTCCTAGTGTGAAAGCTTGGTAGGATCAAATCCTGCTCTTGATGATTTAAACTCAAAGAAGAAACCACAGCGATATTGTATTATATTGTTGTAATTTATTTTAAGCCTTATGCTTGACTGCTTTTGTTTACTTCATGACTCATTAGGTGTAATAGACAAGTGACGACTGTTGTTGTTTTTTATTTGATACGTCCTGATGCAAATTTTTCGTTGAATGTAATATAGATACCAACAATCTGATATGGTCAAACTTGATATCCTTTTGAATGGACAACCGGTTGATGCAATGGCAACAATAGTTCATAACTTGAAGGCGCAACGCGTTGGTCGAGAACTGGTGGAGAAGTTGAAGAAACACATAGACAGGTCTGTTTATCTATAGGCTATACTAAATGGTAAATTCTGAATAATTTTTTGTTCGATTCTTTCTTAAGCAACTCAAAGTTTTGATTTGGAGCAGGCAAATGTTTGAGATAATAGTACAAGCTGCAATTGGCTCAAAGATTATTGCAAGAGAGACGTAAGTACTTGTTAAATTTTTGTTTGTCATGTTATAGCTCTTGAAACATTTATCGTTCACCTAAACTTCTCTGTGTGTTTTTAGGATATCGGCCATGAGGAAAAATGTTCTGGCCAAGTGTTATGGTGGAGATGTCACTCGAAAGAAGAAGCTGTTAGAAAAGCAAAAGGAAGGAAAGAAACGAATGAAGCGTGTCGGTTCTGTTGATATACCTCAGGAGGCATTTCATGATCTACTAAAGAGTTCATAGAAAGAAATCCAAAATAATAGCGTATGTCTGTGACCGCGAAATTGGTAATTACAGTTTCTCCTTTCATGCTCCGCAAGCATTATAAGATTTTGGTCTTTTACGTGACTAACATATTGTAGCAGCGGCACTTCAGCAGCTCAGCGGCTAATCCACTCCTTGTTTTATGGTCGTCAGATGAAAGATTGTTTTGCGAATCTCCACGGTGAGGAAATAACCAGGGAACAGGGCCGTCTCATGATTTATGAAAGGCTCAATGTAGAGGAAAAATCACTTGTGCGGTTGTCAATGATAGCATTGTCCTCGTTACGGTTCACGCAGAACTGAATTGTAATACGTTAATGTTGTAGGTGCTGATAAAATAACAACACTTTGTGGTTTATTTGGTGGGAATTGAAAGCTTGTATTGGAAAAGAACCCTCTTGGAATGGAAATTTCTGAATTTTCGAAGTTCAGTTCTGATGTTGCGATATATACATAAGATGCCTTTTATTCCAGAGATTGTGAGCCGTTGTTTGCGCTCTGTAATCCTACGCCTGCAGGAATATTATATGCAAACTTGTGTTTTGCTACAGTCAAATATTCATTACAATAACTGCGGATAATGTCTTTGCAAGGCATATTGTGTTGCTAGACTGTCAATCTGAATCTCGCCATTGAACAATGGTCAAGATTGATAGTTTGGCAACACAACATCTGCGACTTTCCGGCTGTAAAAGAGAATTCCGAGTGGTTCATATCGTAATTTATAAATTTTCTATCCCTGATAGCAGAGATAGCAGAGGTAGTTTAACTTGCGGAAGCTTCAAGTTTCACTTTTGAGAAGTAAACTGATGAGCAGCTTCACCCCACTTCCACTGTTGTCCCATTCTTTAGCCGCCTTCGCCTTGGTTCCTATGGGTGGCGCCACCACCACCTCCCACCATAGATGAAAGTGCTACTGCAATTACCGACTTGAAATTCGGGTCGGACGTGATTGCCTTGGTTAGTGATTCTGTCAAAGACACCTGGGAAGAAGCTTGATGGATCTTTTCTGCATAAGTTTGATGGAAATACTCTTGGGATGCCCTTCCAAGATTGTAGGATCCAACTTGAGTTTTGTCGGACAGTGGCAAGCCATATCTAAGGTATTCATTGCCCCAACTTATGGGCAAAATGTTGGAATCTGACGGGGAGCAAAAGCTTAGACTTGAAGGAAATGTGCTAGAAGAGGATGTAGAGGCAGTGAGGTCGAGAGTGATTGTGGGGAGCAAATAGTGGGAAGATTTGGGCATGTAGAGTTGTGTTCTTGAGTTATCGAAGGCACCAAATTCTGATCCATTGATTAGGGTGGCTGTGGAACCGAAACCCGGGTGAGATGTGGAAGAGCCGGACAATAGCATGGAAGCTGCGGCCGAGGTGGTGGAAGCCATGGAAGTGGCTGTGAATGGAAGTGGGTGGTTGTGAGTTCCTTCATAGGTGGTGATTAAGATGGACATATCCTCATAACATCTTTGCACCTGACATCGTTTACAGGAGTAACATATTAGGTAATATTTCAAAAACAGTTTGGTACCACTTCTAAACATATAGCTCAAGTGGTTAAGAGCGTTTAGCCTTCTACATCTAAGACCATGTGTTCAAATCTTCCTCCCAACATCGCTTGTATCAAAAAATAAAAAAAATAAACCGAATCTATGAACTAAGGACCTGTTTGGACAACTCATGGTTGCAATAATTTACTTTCATAACAAAGATATATATGCGCACCTGCTTTCTCACAGGGCACGCTGGTGCAACTGTGCAGCGATAGTATGCTCTCGGGCATGGATTTCCTTTTGCAGTCTTCTGTCCATACTTTCTCCATTGGCATCCATCATTCATCTATGTATAGGAAATCAAGTAGATATATTCATTAGATTTATTTTTTCTTACAAGACTATATTATATGGGAGGGTGATTCGGAATTGAGTGTAAGAGACGAGCACACTACTCTAATCAACTAACCTAACCTACGTCTAAAAGTAAAAAACCAAAATTATTGTAACAAAATGGATGTAGTTAAGTAAGAAGAATTGAAGAAATTATATACCGTTGGGGCATCACATCTAGTTCTCACAGAAACCCTAGCTCGTTTTGCATTGACCTGCGGTGGAGGTTCACCGTCTTCATTCCTCATCGTCTTCGGCGTTTTACTCGATGGCAACGATGCTTCTCCACCTCCAGCTTCTGCATGATTCTTATTAGGTTCTTCCAAACTAGTCTCATCAGAACCTAATCCAAGAGTAAGATTGGCCTTCAAGTTCTCTTCACCATCACCAACTTGTGCAAGTTTTGTGAAGTTGCTGCTGGCAGTAGTTTCACGATCACTTTTAGGCTCCCTTGGACTTCTTCCAAGACAAAGAGACAAGAGCTTCTCCGGTTCTTCGATTATTCGATGACCCGCGACATTTACAGCTTTTTTGGAAGCCTCTTGCTTGAGGATGTCGAAAAACCGCAGCTGGAGAGAATGGTAATCCTTCTCCATATGATTTAACGTCATTTTTAACCTAGCATTTTCTTCCATCACCTCTCCCAAGTCAGCTTTGGCATTATCAAGTTCACTCTCCTATGTTGGTCATATATAAAACCGAAGGAATAATCACTTGACTGAAAATCAAAATTAAATGGATATATACAACTTGATATTTGAAGAAATTAGTTGCTTGTTTGGAAATGTTTTTAAAATAGCTGAAAGCGCTTTTGATGAAAATGTTTTCGGAACAAATTCTTAATAAAAATGCAAGTTCTTTGGGAACCCAAAAACATGTTCTCTAAAAGCGTTTTCAATCATTTAAAAATATTTTCAATTGAACCTAAGACTAAAGCATAGTTCCCAAAATTTAATCAGAAATTAGTGACAACAATATGACCAGTTTATGATATGATCAGAAACTCTAAGTAAAAATGCATAATTAAGAAAACTGAAAATAAAAGAAAGATTCTATTCTAAAAACTAGAATTTTCATAGAAAATGATGATCATATTCAACAACCTCAACCATAATCCTAGCTAGCTAGAACAACTGATCTTTTGAGAAAACATACAGAAATTAATCAAAACCAAAATTAATTTGCAACAAAGAGAAGAAGGTATAACTGTATATTTACTTACCTTTCTTAAATCCCGACTGTGAACCTCCTGATATCCAACAGATTGATCAACTTTCTTTTCTGCAGATGATGATCTGCTATTGGAGTTCAGCATTCTCAATTGCTTTTTATTTTAATAGATGGGGGTTAAGCTATAACTTTCAGACTTGGTATAAAAGCAAATTTGAAATCCAGCGATCATCTGTTTGTCCCATTGCGTAGGCACACACAAAATGTCAACTCTCTGCAACCCTTTTTTTATGTTACTTTTTCTAGATTAAACTAACAAATAAATTAACAATAAGATTTTAATAAGTTTCAACATTTTCCACAGTAGATGAACAAATTAATGTGCTTAGAGAGAGCTGAATTTACGGGCACCGATTGTACAGATAATTTATATCAGAATTGTTATTTAAAAAACTCATTTGGCACTACAATTTTTTTTTATAATTAGAAAGGAAAATGCACATACAAAGAGTATATAATGAGATTTTTAAAATGCTAATAACAGTTCTCGTTTATATACATATACACACACACAAATGAGTAGTGCAGTTCATCTTTGAAACATACAAGGGAGACGTCACATGGCAAAGAGTCAAGGTATACGAATTTTAAGTATTTGAGTGTGAGTCGTCAGCCGTGTGAGGTGTGACCTTCTAGACTTCTAATATATTGAGGCTGCAGTGTAGACGGTAACCTCTACATTTAAAGACTGTATTATAACCTAATATAATATAAATTCGTTGTCTGCAATCAATTGTCATACACGGTGAGAGACTTGAGAATTCACTCATCTATAAATTTCCATTTAATTGACCTATTTGGGTTGATATGTCGTCGTGGATGACAATGTTACCAATCCATTTTCTTCGTTGAACGGAAGGTTGATAAATCGTCGGTATATAATATTTCATTGGTTTTTGAGATATACATTCATAATTTTGATCTAATAAAAACTTATATATTAATTGCAAGCATCCTATATATGACCAATTTCCTATGAAGTGAGAAATGGTTTAATTTTCACGTAGCTGCTAAAATTGCATAGGGAAATTTTATTTGAATCCTTACAACCTCTTTCTATACCCAACTAATTTTTTATATTCATATTATTTTTAATTAAATATCTCTTTAATCTCATCTTCTAAACTTAAATCAAACGAAAAAATTGCATAAATCAATTCATATCTTAATTGGAAGATTTAAAACTTCAAAATCATCATTCATCGATTAAAAAAATAAAAAAAAATTGTTTTCTCTATAAGAGCTCTTATGGTTTTAGCCAGAATGAACATAAGATAAACATTGTGTGAAGCTAGAGTTTAATTATTGAGTGTGGGTTTATGGATAAATTTTATTTTAATTGTTGATCTTTTTGTGTACTTGATGGTAATTATGCAATAGGTAATAAAGATAATTCACATTTAAAGTTTAAATTGAGTGTAAAAAAAGATTATATGAGTTCAAATTAAATTTTCCTATTGCATTATGATTATGTCAAACTAAGCTTAAAACGTACATGTTTCAACTCTTCTGGCCAAAATTTAATTAATTATCTCGGGATCTGAGTACCAGGAGTACTTTTAATAATTGGTTTGGGTCTATGCGTACAAATCTCATCCATTGAAGATTGACAGATAAGTGAACATTATATGTGTGTGATCTTTTGAAACTGTAACCCTAAAAATATATATTGATCTTTTGAAACTATAAGATGACTGCTGTATTAAAAATTAAACCGATTGTTATGGTTGATCTTAAATAATCAAATAATTAAACTTATCTGAAACGAAATTGTGTTTGTACACACATGACTTTGAGGCTTTGTATTTATTGCACACCCAAACGATATGGTTACCTAAAATCATTTTATATAAAACAATCAGATTCAGATCCTATCACCACCATTGATCAGCTGAATTTATATGACTATGAGAGGATTCTAAATATTTAAGAAGTGCTTATAATTAAGGATGGAGTTTTTAGGTCATCTGGGTAATCAGCAGGGCAAGCCAGCCATTTCAGAAATTCAGAATGGAACAAATCAATCGTGCTTGTGAGCTTTTCATCTCAAGGTTAATCTCAATGATTTGAAATTTGAACTACCCCAAAGGCAAAACCTCATTATTGGAAGGTTCTTAATTACCTCCTAAAATTTACCTTCTAATCATTATTTTAGGATGTTAACAACCTTCTTACTACCTTCTTGTTTCACTTTCTCAGCTCTTCTTTTTATCTTGAAATTTTGTTTGATGATTGGAACGTGTAATTTGTAGTCAAAGATTAACTCTGCAAAAAATTAACTAAATAAAAATCGTTTAACCATTATATTAATGTTGTCCAAAATTTCAGTGTTTAAGTCGAAAACATAATTTATATATTTATTGGATAACTGTTTAGATGACTAAACAATTTCAAATTTAGTAAAATGAAAAACTTCGAATAAGAAGTTGCTAACATTCCTCTTATAGTTTAATGCAATACAAATTTGTGATTGGTTTTGATATAACAAGTCGTAGAACTGCTCTCCTAAGTCCTCAAAATAAGGACGTGTGAGATCATTTTTATATGAGCCTTCAGATTAATCTTATGGTAAATTAAACTATCAACTTAAATAATCTCTGTTACACCGAAACACAATAATTTTGCGAAGAGATTAAATTAAAAAAAAATATTCTTGCGCAAAACCTTATGTCTTCTTCCCCTACCGTCTCTCTCCTCGGATCCACACATCTCCTTCCTCTCTCCATCTCTCCCTCTCGATCATTCACTCCCCTTCTCTCCACCCGAGTTTTTTGTTTTTTCCTTTTAATGTATGAAAAATGGAGAGGGACCCGTTTCAATTTTTTTACCGTCGTCTAAAAGTTTCATTATGAGAAAAGGTTTCAAGTGTTCAAGAAGAAAGGGATCCCATTTCTTGAAACCACACAATCTCAAATGTTTTGGTGCTTGTAACTAGCTGGGTTTGAATATTATTAATCAAAGATTGGCTGAAATTTGTTGTGTAAAATTATTAGGGTTTTATGCAATTAGATTTGCTGGGTTTAGATATTCGATGAGAAGACTAAATTTTGCAGAAAAAATGATTCGATATGACGTGAAACCTTCTTCTCACAAGTTCTCAAAATAAAGACCTTATGAGAGCAGCTTTCTAACAAGTCGTGGTAGCACCACTTAGTACTACGGTATAGTGATATTTCTCTTCACTTGTAAGTGAGAGGTCTTAGGTTTGATTCTCGCCAAAGGCAAAATTGAACGACATTATTGCTAGCCTATTGTGAGGCTAAGCCAACCTCCCTCCCCTTTAGTGTAAATAATATCATTTGTTCAAAAAAAAAAAAGTTGTGATAGCATGCATGCAAAGCATGATGTCTCCAATCTTTTTATTTTTTTATATTTCGAATAGGGTTTATGGAGTCACCACTTTGATATGACGTAAGGAGCCATTCACCCCCCTTAATTAACTTTAAACAATTTATTTTGATAAGGAAAGGGAAAGGAAATAATTTCGAATAGGGTTTATGGAGTCACCACTTTGATATAGCGTAAGAAGCCACTCACCCCCCCTTAATTAACTTTAAACAATTTACTTTGATAAGGAAAGGGAAAGGAATATAATGGAGGCAACTCTTCAAGGTCTGTAGGTATGTCGTGGATTAATTGGGTCTTGAAACAACATAAAAATCGGTTTGTCAGTTTGCTCTGCCTCGTTAAAAAGTTTCAATCGTACGGCCATGAAAGATGTAAAAACGCATGCGCCAACATGTATATATACTACTATTATATGCATATGAGGACAGATTCATCGTACTATTTTTTTACACAATTTTTAATTCACGCTGTGAGACTCATTTCGTAATGTATTCAACAATTCAAACCGTTTATCTTTTAGGTTTTTCCTCAAAGCTATATCTACAAAAAATCGTCTAAATCTGAAACCATGTTACCATTCGATTAATGGTTTAGGAGTTATTTGTAAAACCGTATTAGTTCATTTTCTTCACTACAAATAAATGTTCTAATAGTTTTGGATTTCTCTAATTTTTTCAAGAATAATCTATACGAATAGATTTCTAAAAGATAGCTTAGGTTGTTAAATTAAATTACTAAATGAGCCCTATAAAAAATGTGTGTTAAAAATATATAAAAGTAAGTAGTGCTACTTCATATATATATATATATATATATATATATATATATATATATATATATAAACCGATAGTCTTGCACATAAGGGGAGCATGAAGTTTACTGGCACTTGCATACAAATTGACTCTGTAAATCAGACTGAAGACTGAAGAGAGAGAGAGAGAGAGAGAGAGAGAGAGAGAGAGAGAGAGAGGTCACATTAGTTTAATTGCACTAGGTTGTCAAGACATAAGATTTTTTAAGTCTTACTGGTTGATGTATGGAAAGAGACTTAAAGGCCATGGGGTGCTTATTATAAATTTATAATCATCTAGGTCAATGCTCTCAATTAGCTAGCTAGCCATCTTGAATTAATCAATCAACTTCTGATTTAATATTAATCTGCATTTTTGTATTCCATATGCATTGCCTAAGCAACTGGAGGCGTTTAACTTTATCACTAATATATGACTAATTTTATTAAAAAGTAGCTTTCATTGCATATTATCTGGTTTGGAATTGGTGAACGTGTTATATTGAAACGTTGATGATGCTATAGATTTTGAAAAGTAATACAACAACAAAGTTTTATCTTATTAAGTGGATTCGGCTGTATGAATTCTAGCACGTCACTGCGCTCGGTTTTACGTCAAGTTTTTCATTAACTCCAAATACTTCATGTTTTTTTTTCTTAAAGTCTTTTTCAAAATCATCTTAGCTAGGTCTTCCTCTACTCCTTGTGGTACTATGTATCATTTTTGTTTTTACACAATCAGTAAACACTGGAGTAACCTGTAGTCCAAACAAACTCCTTATTTTATTTTCGATTACGAATTACTAAACATGCTATTGATATTGTAGATATTTGAACTCTCTAGTTTTTCCTCTTGCAAGCTAAATTAGCAGAGTTTATAGATTTTGTATCTGGTCTAGAGTTGTGGGCTTAGCCGGTCAAGAAGTGGGGCTATCACCTTGGCAAGTTGGTAACTCTTGTTTCAGTCTTAAACACAGTAGCTTGGTCACTAATCTGCGAAGTGTGAACCCATTGGGCCCAAATGCATGCAGCATGCCTAAAAAGTGAAGACACGTGAAACGTAGACGAGATACAGTTTGAATGCGATATGCAGTGAGGAATGTTCTGACAATCAAGATATTCTACAGTCATACCACTTGCTGATTCCAGTGTTTCTTCTTAACTCTTCTTGTAGTACTGCCAAGCTTAATCAATCGATGTCTATAAATTATATAATATATATAGCACAGATAAATACTGTTAAGTGCAGGAATCTTGTACCTTGATAAAAATAATATTCTCAAAGAAACTTCCGAGTCATTGCAGACATGCAGATAACCTACTTCTGAATGATATGATCACGAGTCTCTGTGACGCGCGCGCAAACTTACAAACCCTAATATAGGTTTAGCAGACAGAGAGAGAGAGAGAGAATATGATATGTACGGGCTTTTCCAACAGCTCAACAAAATTAGAAATATCATCTTTCTGGAAACAGCTTTGTAATTGCTAGCTAATTAGTAATTTAACCAGTTTAAATTACTTTAATACTCCTGGTAAGGGTAATTTATATGCAAAACATGTTCGCTAGCTTTTCGATTTCAAGAAACCCTTTGTGTCTTATCCGTTCTTCATATTTCTCTACACATGCATGCAGATGCAGCTCTCTCTGGTGCTGGTGCTTCCCCATGGAAACACGTCACAGCTGCTTGCTTTGTACTTGTTTTCCTTGAAGCTGTCTCCAAAGGCATAGACATGTCCCAATCTTCCAAGGGCAGGTCCGACAAATCACTCCCATCAGAGATCATCAACATCATCATGTCGTTTTCCCGTTGATATATTACCTAAGAATAAGATTATTCATATTCATATATATATGACGTATGACCCACGCTACACCAACAACTTCACTTTTGACTTTAATTATCGTTTACCACAAATGTCATCCACACGTCACGTTGTCTAGCCAAAAAGTATTGGAGCGAGATCACTTACCTACACCGAGTACTTTGAATACACATTAGAGACTTACGTGCACCAGACACTACACGTACACGAAGAAAACTTACATGCAAGATATGCCCTTATGACAGCCTCTCAAACTACCATCACAAAGTCATCGAAAATCGACTACATCCATGACTGCTGTTCTGTAGGCTTACCTAGTTAACAATCACTGGTAATTTCTCAAACTAATAACACGCCGAGAAACCTAAGACACATAGTACTTTGAACCACCGCTACACTCGCACTTTGAAATACCACTGCTGTAATACTTTGAAATACTGCTACTGTAGCATCTAGGATCTAGGATACATGTCGGTATCTCTTCAACGGAATAGGATCTTCTCCGGATTCTCTTTGTGGGGATCCGGATGATCAATCAATCTTGTCTGTTCATTGTACATTATGCGGTTAGAAATCATTTTAAATTTTAAATTAAATGTAAATAATACCTAACGAAAATTAACCGCACGATGTACGATGAACAGACACGATTAATTGATCTTCGGATTCCCACAAAGAGGATTCGAAGTAGATCCTTGTCCCTCCCCAACTACACCCCCTATAAGCATACCTACACCGGAGGGACTCTCTACAAGCTGGAAAATGATCCTCTCCGGATCCCTTCCACTAAATCCTCATCATCCATTAATCCGAGTTCTTGAAATTTGATCCAACGATTACAAACAAAAGTCCACTTTAAAAGTTATAATAACTTTAACGGCTTGATCAAATTTCGAAGGTTCGAATTGTATAATGGGGAGGATTTGATAAAAGAAATCCGGAGATGATCAATTTCCCTACAAGCTAATGGCTAGGGCGGGCGGCACACACTCTTTTCCTCTTGACAAGTGACAACAAAACAATCCCAACCACAAGTACCCTTTCATGAAAACAAGACAAACTACAGATCTTCAGATTTGGACTGCAACTGAAAATTGCATCATCTCTGACAGAAAATTGAACAATAACATCATCGTAAAGTATAACCTAACCAAGTAAATATTTGGGGGAGAGAGAGTTTAAAATTTAAAAAGCCAATCATGAAAAGAGTGCTAATGCACGCTTAGAACAAAGAGCACTTCTCTTCTTTTTGTTGCTTTTCTTTTTTGGGTATGTACATTAACTGTAGAAAGAAGAAAAAATAAGGCACCAAGTGCCTCCTCATGTCCCACCAAAAAGAAGAAGAAAAAAGAACAAAACATAGAGCTAAAAAAAGAACATAACGAGACAAAAGCGCTACTACTGCTGCCCTGAATTGAGCAGCAGCCACTGATGGCATCGATGGAAGCGACGGAACTGTGGTGCGGAGGCGGCTGCAGATGGATGAATGGGGAAAATGGAATGGAGATGCATACAAGTGAAATGGAACGACGACGGAGATATAGATTGGTGAGATCATCAATTCTCCTGTATTCTGGGACCTCTGTATATGGCTCCAACTACAGCTAAGTCCTCAGGTTTCTCTATCTCTTCAAGCCAAGCATAGCCGTCCTTCTCATCTTCTGGCACCGATACTGCCCCATCTGAAATTCAAAAACAGCACCGTCATCGAGATTTCTCAAAGTTCTAACAAGATGCGCTCTCGGTTTTGAGCTGGAAAGGAAAATCTAACCACATTGATACCTGGGAAACGAGAGAATGGGTGATCAATGTAGTATTGGCAGTGCCGACCGTCAGGATCAGAATATGGAGGGCCAAGCACATCGAGCACTGCGCATGCTGTCACTGCTGTGAAGCAATGCATGTTGCCTCCATCAGCTGGATAGAGGATGGAAGGGTCGCAAGAAGCAGTGAAATCGGCATCAACCTTAACTTTAGCCAGACGAACACCAGGCGGTGCTTGAACGAGAGAACATCCAACTGTATATTTTTTGTACGAATAAAATAGTTTCACAACTGAAGGTCCTCGTGACATAATTTTATAACATTACCAGTCAAAAGTTCAAGATGCCACAAGCAATTACTCTTCGAAAGATCAAATAGGCCGGTAGATTTCTCTTCAAGTCCCACAGGTTATCTCAAGGAAGATGCAATACAACGCAATAACTCATATTGCGTCTTTAATATAGAGAAAAACTTGTGTAGGGGCCACATCAACGGTAGGGAAGGAGAGATTTTTCAGTGTTCCGCCACACGAGACGGTACACCAAGTGTCTTTATGTAAATGGTTGGATATGTGTGTTAAAAAATTAATAACTTAAAAATTAAAATTTTCCACCACTTACATAAAAACAAGTGGTGTACCATCCGTGTTCCCGTCACAACTAAAAAATTTCCGTAGGGAAGCTCACAAAAGCACGTGGCCCCTATATTTTGGTCTCATCCGACCTCACGTTGGTCCCACCCAAACCCAGCGTAAGAACTGCCCTGATCGGGCATCCTTCCACAAGTTTTTCTCTTTTATTATCTCTCTCTATCTTTAAGGTTACCTAGCTTTTATAGCAAATACCAATAAAAAAACGTATTATCAACTAATCAAGTCCGCACTTTCTACATACAAGTTAAGAATAATACAAATTTCAGAGGAGGAATTTACCTAATGAAGGATTCGCACTTGCCAATGTTTTCTCCGGGGCAATTTCCAATGTTTTCTCCGGGGAACTTTCCAACGTTTTCTCCGGGGCACTTGCCAACGTTTCCTCCGGGGCACTTGCCAATGTCTTCTCCGAGGCACCAGCCACCCAATCATAGGACTTGATGTGCATTGTCCCAAACAGAAGCTTACTGAAAACCGTCATTCCAGGGTGGTTATGAAGCGGTAGGACACCGGAAGGCGGCAAGCAAAATATCCCCATCTGCATATCGGCAACACATTATAAGAACAAAAGCCACGCTGACTGATTTCGCTTCGTAGATTGCGAAAATGAACCAGGAAGAAACTTACTGAAAATTTTTCGCTCTCGTAAAGGTGCAGGTAGGTTATTGCCGGGGTTCGTCTAGCTACTGTCATCCTGAAGTACGGCAAATCAGGAGTCAGGCCGACATCAGCAGGATTAATGGCACCTGCATCAAAACAACCAAACCCTATAAGCCACATTGGGGAATAAATCCGAAAAGGAAAGAAAAACGATTGCAAACAACATCGGAAGACAAGTTTTTTTCTCTCAAAATCTCGAATTGCATAGGTTAAATGCAAACAATGTACCATTTGTGCAACAAAAACAGAATCCAGATGTAAAGAAATGAAACCATGCAAATATGGATGACCTCCTCCCGCATGAAAACACACATGCCCTGTCACAAACATTTTTTTTATCCAGTATATTGTATCCCAAACCCCGAGGAGATATAGACACACATATATATACACACACATATATACATACACATATCTGCATGCATACAGCCGCAAAACTGAATGTATCAGATGCAAGGACAGAGATATGATTAAAAAATTTAAAAAGAAAAGGCACTGGCCGATAACAGACAACCTACAAGATAATGCAAATTCCACACAGAAGAATGATTAATTCAATCCAATTTTCAAAATTCATTAAAAAAGAACCAAAATTGAGCTTTTATCCAATCAAATTATGAAATTCTGAGACACCCCACATGAACAAAGCATTAATTGGAGCAAGAACAAATTTGAATTCAGCCAATCATGCAAAAGCAGAGAAAAAAGTATATACCCAAAACAGAGGATAGCCGTTGGATATCATCAGCCGGGGGTATAACCCCGGCCCCACCAGACGAAAAGACTTCCTTGCAAGTCTCGTACAGCTTCTGAATCGGTGACATCTTCCGCTGACGCCGCCGGCACTTTCTGGTCTTGCTTTTCGAATTCGTCACCTCCGCCAATTCCAGAAACTCCTTATTGCCTTTGCGATTGGGCGCCACCGTCTCAATCCCCATTCACACCCAAAATTCCCCCTTTAATCAAAACACAAAAACCCAACTGAAAGAAACGAAATTTTCGATCTGGGTATTTCAAAAAACTCAAAAAAAATTCAAACTTTCAATCTGGGTACATACCCAATTGAGAAAAACGTACGAAACTGGATTAGAACTACCAAAAAAAGGAGCAGGGGAACAGGGGAGGAGAGAGACAGAGATAGGGGTTTAGAGAGAGAGTGGGGAGTGATGATAAAAGTTAGTTTGTACTGCAGAATGATGGGTGGTAAAAGGAGGACATCGATGTGAAATCTGGCAGCTCTGTGGAGGGAAGAGAACTCCTGGAGAAGGGGGCAGAGGGTTGAATGCCTATAAAAGAAGGGGACCAAGGGACTTAGGGTTAGCTGGAAGAGAAAGACAGTTGGTTTTGGAAAGAGGGAGGGAAAACCAGGGGCCATGGTTTGGCATTCCAGTGGGCTATTCCAACAGCGGATTTTTATCCACTTCCCTCCTCTCTATCTTTCTTTATTCTTCCCATGTTGCCCCTTCTTTCCCCCATTTTCACATCTCCAACACTACATATGAATTTTACACTAATATATCTATTTGATTTTTCCTCTTTCTTTTTCTTTTCTTTTTATTTTTTTTAATTTTCAACTTTTCTTTCCACTATCACTACCACAAAAAGGGCCTTTGGATACAAAATTAAGAACACAATAAGGGATTTGTGTCTATTTTCACACAAAAAAAAATTAAAAAGTGCCCATTCAATAAAGGACACTCCATATTGTGCCTGATATCAAGAAAATTGGGCACAAACACATATTCTGACAACTTTGATAAAAAAAAGTGGACTCAAATGTATTATTGTGCCTGTAATTGATGTCTAAGGGCACAATTACTTGTTTTTTTATTATTTTTCATAAACTAATGGCCCACACCCCAATTTCTCTCTATCCCCTTAACCCACCCACACCCCCTCTTTCCCTCTCATCTCTCTTTCCCTTCTCTCTCGTCTCTCTCTCCCTCCCTCAGACTCTCCAACCCGCATTCTCTGTGCAACCCCTCTTCTCTCTCTAACTTCCCCAAATTCGGTCCATCTCTCTCTCGTATCTCAGACTCCTTTCTCTTACCTCTGTCTCTCTCTCTCCAAGACTCCAACCCCCTTTCTATCTCTACCTTCGCCAGATTCGATTCAACTCTCTTCCTTTCCTAATCTCTCTCAGATTTAGGCTTTTCCGACTGACACCTCGACGATCCGAGTTTTCTTGACTAGTGACGAGGTTCCTATGACCGTGCAAGCATCAGCGGCGCTGGAGGAAGGATATGAAAGGCTGTGCAAATCCCCAGGAACTCTGCTTGCATGTTTGCTTTTTGTGGGTTTGATATCTTTCTTTTTTTTTTGTAATTTTTTAACAAATTTTGATTTTTTTGTATTTAATTCCGCAGGAAACTCTACTTCTCCTCAGTGCATTTTGTAAGTGATTCACTTTTTTTGCCCACTAATTATTTGGTTTTAGAGATGTCAACATTTATATCTAATCTTACCACTGAGATACAAGTCTAAACTTAGATTAGGTCCTTCGCACATAACTTAAATTATTAGTATTTGATTACTTTTACTTGGCTCATGGATTAGTTTTGCTGGTTTTATAGGATTGTGACCAATGATTGTTTCAAAGCTTAATGTCAAGCATTACATCGGAAATCAGGATATACACAAAAGATATTTTAACCATATAGTTATGTATAATGAGGAACAAAAATAATTAATGTACTTGATTTTGAAGCATGACCAAACTGGGATATTGTACTGCCTGTATTTGTTATTGGATGAGAGATTTTGAAGCATCCAGTTGTTATAATTAATGTACTTGATTGCATGGATCTTTAGAAGATTAGAAGGGACATCTATTTGAAACTATGGCTTGCATAGATCTTATGCATAAGGACTTGCAAAAGTTTCAATATTTTTTCCCCTGTATGATGAAACTATAGAAATTTGAAATTTTGGTGCGTTGCTTTTGCTTAAGTCCCAGATTTCTGCAATTCTTTAGCAAATACTTCTTTGGTTGTGCTAGTTATTACGTAGAAGGAACATTGTAAAGAAATCTTTAGGAACCAAGTCAAGCGGTACCATGGCCCCTGGACCAATTTTCTTTCACTGAGATATTACAGTTAATAGGAATTTGTAAATAAGTTTGAGTACAGTTTTATTCTCTTTCCCTTTAATTTTATGCAATGTTTCTTTCTGAAGTTGTGTCTCCAACATTTTCAAGATAAAAAGAAAAATAAATGCTGATGACCCAAGACTGTTCTGGGATTTTTCCACCATATCTGGTTTCTCTTATGATGGATGCTTTAAAGTTGCTTTAGTGTTTAAAATGAAAGTCCCAAAATAGGGATTCTTATAATTTTGAATTTGACTTTTAATCTTAGGTAAGTGAGCCAAAGAAGTGGCGATTCTTCTGGTTCGAAGAACGTACTCATCTATCTTTGGGACCCAACAAATGTAAGTACCTTGGTATTTTTGTGTCCTTAAAAGAATTGTGCATGGTTAATGTACTTGTAACAGTATAATAAAATATGAAAGTACTTTTGCAATGCGATAGATGTCAGGAAGATCATACTGCTTGTGGTTTTGGACATGTTACATGACCGTAAAGATCATGTCTGTCTCATATAAAAGTCTTAGTTTTCATCTTGGTGTAAATTATGACTCCTGTAGATTATGTGTTGGTATATCCCTTTCTCAACTTGGACAGTCGAGAAACAAAATCTTCATATTTATAGGCAATGCTTGTTCTCTAAAGTGAATAAAGCTAATATAGTTGATCATTGCTCGGCAAAAAAATTTACTGCCTTCTGGTAGCAGTAAGTTAAAGAACTGATCTGTCTAGATTAAAAAAAAGGGTTAAAGTTCTTTGCTACTTTTACTTTAATTTTCCGCTTAATAGAGTAGCAAGAAACAATGTTCAAGCGTGGTTAATTCAGAAGTGAAAAGGCCCCCCTTGTATTCAAGAAAGCATGAGCTAGACAAAGGTATATACAGTTCCACTCTCTTATAAACCATAAGCAATCACCTTCAGTTGGAATAGTTCATGCTAACACTTGAGTTCCGTTAATGAAACATTAATTTGTCTCATCTTTGAATTGAAATAAATGCCTTATTTTCTTTTCAAGAACTTTGAACTTATTTTCCTTCCCTACCTGTGGCCGTTTTTTCGATCTAGCTAGCAATAGCAGATATTATGTTAATGCTATTCTGTAGTGAGCAATTCCCTGCTCAGACATAGTACATAGATGAGGTCTTTTTGTCATGAGCCTGTAGTGAGCAATTTACTGCTTGGTATATTTCTTACTCATGGTCATTTTTCAGAGGCTATCAGAGCAAGGGCTGTTAATACTGGGTTCTATGCGGACATCTCAAAGTTCATAGATCTGAGGAAAGAAGGGTATACTCATCTACCTGCACTGATCTAAAGCTTGATCTGTGAATAGTGGGTTGCATCTCTAAACATTTATGATATTTTTTTTTCCAAGTGGTCTGTGTAGTTTCTCTGTGTATTTGCCGACACTTGCTATCTTTCTTAGAAATTAATGTCATAGCTTTGAGATCTAAAGCTTAACCTAAATGATTGTCTAAACTTTTGTTGTTTTGTACATCTTTTTTGCTAGTAATGTTAGTTTACTAATTATCTAGGTTCTGAAGGAAAGAATTACTTGGCTTGAAGCTGCTTGTGGTTATGGGCTGTTTTAATTTTATGAAAAATAATTTTTTGTTTAGCCTCAATCTCAATTTGTAGGTGATTTCAGTTTTTAATTTTTAATTTTTTTTTAAATAGTTTACATACTGGGCACAATAACAATAAATGTGCTAACATGGGTGGCAGTTGTCATCTGACAACTCTGTCAGAAATGGGCACAAAAGGACCTTTATTTGTGCTTACACCTTTCAGCACAGCATACCTTATTGTGCCCTTTGATCAATGGTGACGCCCATAGAGGGCACAAACACAAAGATTGTAGCTGCGTTGTTGCTATTGGTCTATGAGCACAATTGTTGGTGCTCTTTGACCTCAAAGGGCACAGATAATTTATTGTGTGCAGTGCCCATTTTTGTTGTAGTGTATCCAACCTAGTTTTTGATATTGTTGTGGTTTTCTGGTTTGCATTGTGGGGAGAGAATAGTTACCTCTGTATTTGGGTAATCCAGAATTTGTCTGTATATTTACATCTGTTTATGAGAAATCGGACTTTATATAAGTCGCTACACACATATTGTCGTGTCGAATTTTGTAATAAATATGCAATTTTCAAGTTTCTTTCCAGTATGTAACGTAGATTTTGATACTGAAATCTGGTTGTGGTTTCTGGTTTGCGTTGTCGAAAGGGAGAAAACTACCTCTGGATTTGGTGAATGCCAAATCTACTTTATTTTCTCACCTCTTCTTAAGAGAGCTGACTTTGTCTAAGCCACCAAACACATACCCGTTGTGCTGGATTTTGTAATTATTGCATGCAAAATCACTGATGTCATAACCGATTCATTAATTTTTTTCAGAGTATTAACACAACGTGTCAGTTGTACTCAAGGTTCTAAAAGACACTAGGCGCTAGTCGGGCGGCAAACTGGGGCCTAGCGCCTAGGCGGCTAGGCGGGGACTAGGCGGACTAGGCGGATTTAAGTAAATCTATTATATTTTGTGTAAATAAGTGTCTATTTATACTTAAAATATATATAATATCATTATAAACTACAAAATAGAATGACATATATATTAGGAGGTATTAGAACATAATGAAAATATGGAGAACATGCATATAATGTATATTCATTTAAGTATTCAACAAGTCTCTTACAATTTATTGGAAAAAAATAAAATGCAAAATGAAAGCTATCTATTTTCTATCTAAGTGAGTCGCAACCTAGGCAGGTGCCTAGGCGGTCTAGGCGGACGCATCAGCAGGTCTAGGCGCCCTTTCTTAATTTTCAAACGCCTAGGCATTAATCGGGGCGGTGGTCAACCGCCTAGCGCCTAGGCGGGGATTTTTAGAACAGTGGTTGTACTTTACAATTATCACTTTCGATAAATAAAAAGGTGCATAATATAGATACGATTTTTTTCGTATGTTTTTTTGTAGTTTAAACACTTGTAAATATGGATATAAATTAAATGAATACAACTTGTAAATATTGATAAATCATGTATAAGCAAGGTTTTAAATATTTTCGATCCTATTGAAACATCCCTAAAGTGGGGTTGCCGATATTCGAAAGTAAGGTAAAGCCAAGGTATTAAATATCGAGGATATCGGAAATATCGGTAGTTCCAAAACACGGAAATATCGATGGAAATATCGAGATATTATCGATATCGATAAAAATTGAATAAAAACCACGGAAATTGGAAGAAAAACTTGGAAATTTTTATTGAAACTTTTCAGGATGTTTATTTAGTCAATTATCTATTAGTTTATCACAAAAAATTGGAATGAAATGCATTGCATGATGGATTTAACTGATTTAAGTTGATTATATAGCGAGCTGGCAAACATTGTGAGTGTAGAAAATATGTAGTAATTAATGAAAGAAGTTTAAACACACCAAAATCATTTATATATAATGAATTAGTGCAATATTTTACACTTTATACATTACATAGTAAGATACATGAATGACTTAGTACCACATAGAGTTCCTATGTCAACGTTTTTTAACACACACACGTCCCTTGATTTTGAATCTTTTGACAGCCTAAAACTAGCTATACATTACAGACCACTCCATCATCTTACTTTTTGTCTTGTCAATATTTTTTCACACACACACTGTAACACTCACACATACACATTACAGTACACTCACACACACACGCAATGCACGCAGCACACACGTGGCACACACACACACACGCACGCAGCACACGCAGCGCACGCACGCTAAGTCTCTCGATCATTCTTCTTCTCTCCCTCATTCTGTCCTCCTCAGTCTGAGATCTCAGACTCAGTTTAGTCTCTCTCTCTCTCTCGATCCTTCTTCTCCGACCGATCCCTCATTCTGTCCTCAGTCGTCCTTCCTTCTTCTTCGATCCCTCAGTCCGATCCCTCTGTCCGTACTCACTCAGTCCTCAGTCTCTCTCTCTCGATCCTTTTTCTCCCTCATGCACAGTTCTTCTCCGATCCTTCTTCTCCCTCAGTCCTCAGTCTTTCTCTCTCTCGATCCTTCTTCTCCCTCAGTCCTCAGTCTCTCTCTCTCTCTCTCTCGATCCCTCAGTCCTCAGTCTCTCTCTCAGCAACATCAACAACAGCCACCGCGAAGGCGGAGAAGAAGAAGAGTATCAGGTCGGCGGTGGCGGCCATGGAAGTGGGATTTCCAACAAGGATTATCAGGAGATGCTTCCCAGCTACGATTTCCAGCCGATTCGCCCCGTCGTCGGTGCTTCTTCTCCGTCGCCGAGTTTCGATGCCGCGCCCAATCTTGGAGGAGGAGGACCGACCAGGGCTTGGAACTCCGGCGACGAGGCTTTCAGATGATTCAGATTCACGAACGCCGTGGATTGCCGACGATGACGACGGATCCGGCGATGACTCAGTCTCTCTCTCTCTCTCGCGATAATATCGCTAATATCGCGATAATATCGATATTATCGCGATATTTTGACGATATTATAATTTAAGTTAAAAAAATATCGGTCGGTGAAAAAAACGATATTATCGGCGAAATATCGCCGATAATATCGATTTTTAAGACTATGGGTAAAGCAATATCTTTCCACAATTTCTTCAAAATTTCATGCGCATTTTGTCAATATTGAAAATTTTGGGATTTTTTTTTTGTGTTTACAATATTAGGCAAAAAATTAGGAAAACTTTCTACATGCTGACAACTTTTTTTGGGACAAATTATAATAATGATTATTACATAAAGTCAAATTTAATAGTAACGGATTCACTAGTCCATTCATTGTGTTTATACGGCACATGATTATTATTATTTTTTTTTTCGAACGTAACTTTACTTTTCAAGGAAGACAAAAATTATAGGGTTTAAATTGTTAACACTCGTAAGAGAATGAGATTAACATTCCTCTAATATAAATTGTGCAATAAATATATAATTTGCTTATCGAATCATACAATTTTATTTAACAAATATATGAAAGATACTCAATATTAAATATAAGTACGCAACTACTTATACTTGAATTCTTAAAACTTTTTATTCTGACAAGGGCCGGCCCAGGCTCAGTGCGGGCAAGGCGACCGGCCGGGGCCCAAAAAAATTGAGGGCACCAAAATTATTAGGATGGTATATTTATATATGTTTTTATAAGAGTATAAATGTATAAAATTTGGTTTAGTGACAAAGAAATTTAACTAGAACTAGTGGTTTTGTTGTTTAAAATGAATGATGAGGTCTTAGGTTCAAAACACCATGTCTGCTTATTTACATTCCAATTTTTACAAATTTCTTTTCATAACAGTATAAATTTATAAAATTTGGCTAAATGATCAAGAAGTTTAATTAGAAGGAATGGTTTTTGTTGTTTAAAATTAACGAGAGATCCTAAGTTCGAAATGCTATGTGCATGTTTATTTTTTTTTTCAATTTTCACAAATTTTTGTTTGGTTGTTAATTTATTTACTAGCTAGTAACTATGTGGGTTGCTATTTTTAAATATCCGTTCCAATTCAAATCTAATCTTCAGCAACGAGTAATGCGTAGACTAAATTTTTAGACCCAATTTGCAAATAATATTACATGTCATCAAAAGGTTTAATTTAGTGTTCATTCATTACTTATACATATCTTTAAAGACTCAAAAACATTAATATTTTTTTAGTCTTATATTGACGAGGTTAGTAAATAAGAAAAAATAACTCACGATTTACAAAAAAACACTTTAAAAGTTCAGATGGAAAACAAAACTCATAATCTATCTACTTGTAAGCCCGAAGTTTTTTAGTTTCCTTCTCTTAATACAAAATAAATTAATTATTCCGTGTTTCTAACTTATTGAGTTTGAAGTGTTTTTCTAAATATAATTTTGATGTCTTACGGGTGAAAACAAATATTTTTTTTTATATGAAATGAGAGAGCATATTTTTTGACATCGCCCCGGACCTCAAAAATCTCTGAACCGGCCTTGCTGACAAGCAATAAGATAATTGCTCTAAATTCATCAAAATTACAAGAAAATGATTCTAAACTTGAATGTAGAAAGTGGAGCACATTATTTTAGCTAGTTTTTAAAAATAATTTTGAAGCATTATTAAATTCAAACAATTTACAACCTAAAATATTAAATAAATAAATGTATTAAGTCCATTTTATATTAAATGAGTTAAAAATAATAATAATTATTATTATATCCAAGGGTGATGATGTAATTTCAATTGAGCACATGAATTACCTACGTGGAAGTTACTAATGTATTTGACAAAAAAAAAAAAAAAAAAAACTTTAACGAAAAGCTTCCGTACTGTTCATTTTAACGAAAAACCACATTTTTACATTAAAAAGTCAATCCTGGTACTATTCACTTTACCTTTTATTTTGTCCTTATCGTTAAAACTCAAAGTTTCCAAACTCTTTTCAGTAGTTTTCCTATAAAAAAAAGGTCACTAGTAGTATATTTTGCACAATAGATTTGTTATTTGTTTATCTTCTTTCCAAAAGTCAGATGATTACTTATAGGGATGGCAACAGTTCGGTTTGAGGACGGAAATGCTATATTCATCCCCATAACCACGAAAATTAACCATATTCATAACCGCAAATTAACCATGGGGTATTATCCATAACCATATCCACCAGGTAACAGATTCCCCATCGGTTCACAGGTACATCCATCTTTGTCAATACAAAAAATATATTCGTTCAGTTAAGACATTATAAGTTAATAGATATTAATTTCGTCATTAAACATTTGATGTATAAAATGATCCAATGAATGAATCCTGTTGAGTATAAAAATTAAGACACTGATGATGTTGACATATCTTTGATATCTCACATAAGAACCATTGAGTTCACATTGATGTTGATTCAAAACTTTACTTTCCTACAAAATGCAACTTTTGTATTCTCAAGGTAATGGTTCGGTGAATAATGGATATACATATATATATATATATATATATATTATACTATTATATTATTTACTAATCGGGTCGGATTCGGTTATGGATACAGTTTGGGAAACTCTATAACCATATCCAAAACCATAACTGAATAATATAAACGGTTTTTCCCATATCCAAAATATACTCAAACTTCCATACCCAAATCCATTCCATTCAGGCGGTTATTCACAGTTATCGGGTTTAACGGTTAAAATTGTCATCCCTAATTACTTACCTAAAATATTATAGTGAAAATAATAACTTAAAACCTCTCACTCATAAGTGGTATACTATATTTTCTTTTCTGTTTTATAAGTGGTATTCTATATTTCACATAATAGATTTGTGTTATATGGTAATTTGATTATATCTTTTCCAAAAACAAAATAATTACCACCCAAAAATATTACATCCGAAATGATATTTTCTGGTTATCATATTATACAATTATAAATATCTATTACCTACTCCAAAAGCTATGTATATCACATCTAAACAAAAAAGTCTCTCCTCTTGCATTATATTTTGTTGATTATAACAAGATTGAAAAGGAAACTCTAAGTACACAACACACTGAAATTTTTTCGATGTGTACATACTCTTTTATCTTATTCAAAAATTATAGTTTTCTTTTCATTTTTGGATGCCTACCATGTACCAAATAATGGTACACGTAGAGTGTGTTTGGCCAGCCAATTATTCCCCACTACATTTATGGTTTTAAAAAATATCTTCATTTTATTAATTAACATTGTGCTATTGCGCCATGAGGCTAATTGAATTATATATTATAATAGGTTTTTATTTCCCACTTAACTATTTATGATTGTTCATACATACGGTGAAATCAACAAATTTAATTAAAAAATATCTAAAAAATAATTAATTAACAAATATCCAACATAAAAAAGAGAATTAATTAAAAAAATAACAAAAGAGAATTGATTTTAAAATAACTGAAATCAATATTTTCGTATTCATATGGTTGTAAGTAATGGGGTAATTAAAACCGTAAAAGTGCCCTTGTATAACCCCAAAAGTGTTGTAACGTATACGTAGAGAATAGTTTTGTGGCGTGGGTTGAATTGTTATTGTCGAAAAAGAACAGTGATAATAATTAAGTGTGTGAATAACACTATCCTTCTGACAACAACAAAAAATTTAGGAAAGCTAAAGTTGTATTGTTTGTAATATTAACTGGGTAACACAAGATAACAAACTAGCGAGAGAGTGTATGCAAATAGTTAAGTCACTTGATCAAAATAATATATTTGCTCGCTACATGGTTACTACCAAATTTGAATAATCTATTTTCTTGAAAATAATACAGTTTAAATATTGAACATAGTTTTGTAAAAGAAAAGTGTGTGCGTGGTTTTTTTTTTCTTTTGGTAAACGTGTGTACGTGGTTTTGTGGGAGGGAAATGGAGGTAGGTTTAACTTGTCGGCTAGGGAGATTTTTTAGTGTGCTCAGAATACGAGTGTAGACGTCTCATCATACAAGTATAAGTACACTTAAAAAAAAAATACCTCCATTTATATAATAACATGTGGCATATCTACCCGTATTCTGGCAAATTAAAAAATCTCTAGTAGGCCTACAAAAATTAACAGACATGCATGAAGATACACAACAAGAAGTTCTCGATTAGGACCACAAAACCTTAATTAACTTTTTATTGTTTTGTTCTGCCTTTGTACGTTCCTTCTGTCATTTTATATTTCCCTCTTCTTCTTCTTCTTTTTTTCTTTTTTTCCTTTTGGCATCTTCTCTATATATGCTTGGATTTGGAATGTATATGGATGGATAGTTTTCCTGGATAAAAGTCTATACTTCTTCCTTAAATTCTCAATACATCATCTTTCTTAAAATTATCGATATATCATCCTTAATTAAGGATACATCATCTTTAATCCCTTTAAGAAAAAAACGATGCACACCTTTAATTATTGACGAAATTCTAACCATAATTGAAGGGGGTCTTGACTAATTTCAGGCTTTGCTTGTTAAGCAAGGGTTCACTAAGTGATCACACTCAAGAGGCCAATTAAGGGATTAACGTGGGAGGAATTTTCGACTTCCTGTTTATTCGTGCCTTTATTTCAGTGCAAGTAATACAATAAGAACAGACAACGAGTTTATATTTGAAAAAGAATACAAGGGTTTTCATATGCTTGACAGTTTTACAATATCACATTACAATTTCTCACTTAACGTAAGCATGAAGTATGGAATGAGAAATTAATTAAAAAGAGAAATTAAGGAAAGTAGTAAACTACATATCTTATATTGGTTTGCTTGTGTATAGGAAAACAAAAGTTTTGAAGCATGTTATTGTGCATTCTTAAGCTATGAAGAAAAATGAAATGTATACGCGCGACACGCATCAAGTGTTATATATGTATTTTGTTTCGATGCAGAGAAAAATCCGGAGGTCTCGAAAAGATGGGGGATAGAACTCTTGGGAATCACTGAATCAAGGGGGCAACAAAGCTTGCTTGACGTTGCTAATCATGAATTCATTAAACACGACCAAACCAAATGCTTGTTTTTTAAAAGGAAAATCACTCTCTTCTTAGATAATTTAATTATTATGCACTGCATCATGTTTCATATATATATATAATCAATTCCTAATTTTGCATGTAGAATATTCTATAAACATAAGGCCTTTGCAGAGCTGCATGGGCATGGCGCCATCTGCCATGCCTGTTGGACCCAGTAAGAAATGAGACCGTTGACGGAAGGAATAACTGATAAGCACCGCCAGCGACGTACGTAGTTGGGCGGCAGTTATATCAGTTTATGGTGTAAGCAATGACCACAGCATCCGATATGTAACTCCATGCCTCCTCATTCATCGCTATCACAATATCTGAGACTCTAACGTTATACAAGTAATTGCCCATATCTAGTTTCATTTCGTTTTCTTGTTCCATACGGTTCTTGATTGAGATGTACTCGGCTCGTCGATCGTCCCTAAGGTCAAGGCGACCTAGGCCGATCTAATCAGTTTTGACATCAATCTCTTGAAATCATGTGGAGGGAAGCTAGCGTTATGACAGATGCTACAATTACTATCGTACATCCAGTCGAAGGGGCTTACTTATGGGATCATACAGTTCCTTCTACGACTCAAAATGCTTTTTAACTTTTATTGTATTGGCTTGGGGTGCGAATGAAGCTCCAATTTTTAATATGTATCAAGTAATGTTAGAGAGATCACATTGGTGTATCACAGAACATGATAAATGATACATGTAACCAAAATTTTATGAATAAACTCATTAATTGATATGACGTGTTGTGCCTTTTTAAATGAAGGGGGTCTTTGGAGTGAGGAATTTTCAAGTTCTTCATCAGGCTTTTCGTTTGGGTTAACATTCTTTTTGGATTGAGTGTAATTCTTCATTGGCAGTGCATTTTCTTTATAATGGATTTTCTCAGCTGACTTGGTGTTTATTGGTTGATGGGGTAAATTGTTGTACCATTCTCTCTTTCATGCATATCTGGTTTCACATACTTATTGTGAAGAAAATCAGGTGGTACATTGTTTATAAACTATATTGTTGATCATATGTTAGAGTTCATTGGTGGGATTTTTTTTTCCAGTGTGCAGTTACGGCTTTTGCTCATAATCTTTCGGAACTTCCAAATTTTCATTTATGCTACAAGTTGTCTTAATTGATTTTTGTTTCTAATACTTTTCTACTTCTGGTTAGGGAATGGCTTCATATCCCCTATAACTTATCATATCTTTATTTTATTATTCTTCAATAAATTCGCATTAATGTTTTTTTTTCTTTCCATAATAGCAATACTGAAGTAGAAGTAACATTATTATTATAGTTAAAAAAACTCCGTAACAATTTTCGCATGTATCCCTTTATTTGTTATACAAAAAAGTGAGGGCATACATGGTCCGTATGTCTGTCATGTGGCCACTACACCTGCCAAGCTTTGAATAATGGCCCGCACTGGTCACGTGGCAAAATAATCTGGCTGATGGCTTCTACATGGAAAACCTCGCAGGTCACGTGGTCTATATGTTTGGTATTACGTGGCACTACGTGGCACACAGCCAAGTCTACATGTTTGGTATTACGTGGCACACAGCCAAAGAAGAAAAACAAAGGTTTTGTTTTGAGATCAAACCAGGGAGAAACCACCACTGTATATATTTGCTTTGGCATTTTTAAGAACACTATTTGACTACTGTAAATTTAGCAGTATCTCGTGCTTCTACGTAATCATAGATGGACATGAATTTAATTTGTATTTATAATTTCAATTGTTTGAATACGTGTTTACGTGTAATTGGTAGATGTAGGAATTGTTGTTGAATTTGCAATAGCTAGGTAGTGTGCTCTTTTTAATATGATATCCGATCTGATATTGTGCACTTGTTTTAAGAAGATGCTTGACAGCACTAAACAAGCTTTGTTATGATTAAAATATAATTAATTACCTTAAACCCGAGATTTGAATTCAATTTTGCACAACCATTCGAGGTATATTTTAATTAGTCACACCAAACGCAATGGTTGGAGGATTTTTGTGCCTTCGTTGCCAAGTCTGACATGTGAAAATTATTTGCATAAACTAGTCGTCACCATGTTTTTTAATTACTTCTTTACGAGAGAGAGAGATAGAATCAGTCTCATACATGGTGGTAATGTACTGTGTTTGTAGTGGCGGGTTCACTAGTATTATTGTGGGGTTAGTAAGAATAACACGCAACGGGCAAACATTTTTTAATAGAATAACTTGTAAATTTTGTCGATTTTTGGTGCATTGAGATCATTTATCAAGTCATATTGCACGCTTGTTGACATATGTCAACAACTTTCGAGCGAGCATGCATGCGGATGCCGACATATGTCAAGTAAGTCTATCTACATATTCCCATAGCAACGCATCAAAGGCATGAGTAGCATCTACCCTGCGCAATTCGGAGTAGTCGGAGGACAACTTTTAAGGACATCTCAAATTTTCAAAAAACATCACTTAACTCTTGCACATGAAATTTCTGAGCTTGGGAAGGGAGAGGGGTTTCAGCTGACCCACCTTGTCTTGAAGGAGTCCAGATCTTCTGCACCCAAACATCCCTGTGGCCCCTCTGTGTCTTTGCTTTTTGGCTGAGGATTTGGTTTATTTTTTATTATTTTAATTATTATCAAATTAACATTAATTATATTTAGTTCAAAAAGCAAAGGCACAGAGGGGCCACAGAGGTATTTGGGTGCAGAAGATCGTCTTAAAGTGGATCCGCCTCTGCGTGTTTGGTCGTTGGGTTAACTCTATATTTGTTGTGTTCATGTTAATCCACTTGTTGATCAACATGCTAAAAACAATACAACGAAAGAAGAGATATAGTATTCATATAGGTGTGGTCATGTATTATGTTCGGGTTGACCGAAGTATATTATGTCCCCTTGTTATGATACATCAAAAAATAATGAAAAGATAACAAGAAAATAAGAAAAAGTTATCATGTTAAATACAATATTAGCTTAACAATTAACAATGTCTTCATCGTGTTAATCATGTAGATAGTTGGTCTCCTATTTTTTGAGTTGTGTAACATTTCCACAACCTTCTCATTCATTCCAACTTATGTTGGATTCTTTAACTCCTAATCACAATTAGACACGTATACATAAATGTGACACAATAACGACACGTCTTGTATCATTTTAGGTCAGTAAAAAACAATTATGCATACATGTCAAACTGTTATTTGCGAATAAAATGAAAAGATGATAAACTTATCGAGACATTTTTCAATGTGTTCGGAGCAGACGACGGTGTGCCATATGTTATTATGCAAGTGGAGGGAAATTTTTTTTTTTCAAGTGTCATTTCATTATATAATGACATATGATATATGTGTTCATGTTATGGGCATGAAAAAAATCTATCCGACTTATCGTACCTTTACCTTTTTGGACGTGGGCCCAACTATGGGCTCATCAAAGGAGGACGACCAGGTTGTATTACCGAGGCCCAATAAAGTCCATGGTAAACGAAGCCCCAAAATATCACCCGCCACCGGCCAACCGAAAAGGGTTTTTGGCAATTACGTAAAACAAAAAGGGCAACCTCGTAATTCCACAACCGCTAATAACGTACCAGATTTGTTTCTATGAATCTGGAGTGGTACCACCACATTCGATTCGAGCTCGCATCGCCAGTCATCGTCTCTCCTTCTTTAAACCTGCAAAATCTCCAGATTTCAGCTTCCGTCTGCAAATCGCTAGGGTTTCCATTGATTTCGCTGCAGAAGGGGGTTTCTGGTTCCCCGATCGTCCCCTTCCTCTCTTTCTCCCTCCCGCGAGACCTTCAATTTTTCGGATCCTGCAGTGGCAGATCGCGTAAATTTTCGAAATTTCGGCGAAAATGTACGGATTCGAAGCGATGACCTTCAACATTCACGGCGGGTACTTGGAGGCCATAGTGCGGGGTCACCGCTCCGGCCTCCTCACCGCCGCTGATTACAACAATTTGTGCCAATGCGAGACGCTCGACGATATCAAGATGCACCTCTCTGCCACCGAGTACGGCCCCTACCTCCAAAACGGTGCGTTTTCTGTACATCTCTTTGTGGGTTCTTCATTTCGTTGAGCCCTCTGGCTGTTTATTGAGGAAAGAAACGCAATTGGGAACTGAATTTTGGATCGTACGGTTAGATTAATGGACTAATCCAGCCCTTCGATCTGAAATTTAGGTTGAATTAGGGCTTAAATTTCGAGGTGGTGCCATTGATTTAGAATTAGTAAGAGCAACACTTTGCGATCGAAATCTTAGTGATTTACTAAAGATATGATTTTGAATGCGCAAATTCTGCTAGTAGGTGAATATATTAGGGCGCATTAGTGAGGGATTTGAATTTGTATTTGTATTTATAGGTTAAATTGTTAGGAGAAAATGTTAAGAACACATGAAAAGTTTGAAACTTTTCTGTCATGGATTGAAACAAATCCTTATGTTTAAGTGATTTAGAGTGGAGTTGATATATCACTCTGTATATCTGCAGTTGTATTTAACTATGATAATTAAGGTATTCCAGTATTATGTTCGTGATGGGAACTGTGTAAATGCGAAACTGAAGAGGAAACAACACACTGAGCTTACTGGAAAACCGATGGATCTTTAAGAGAATTTTGGTTAATTTAACGTTTTACTAGTAATAATTTGGGTAACATATGAGACATAAGGTAGCAAGTGATATTTTGAGAGTATCTATTCGAAACAGAGGGTTTACAAACATGTATTTCATGTCTTATACATGCATGATATTTTTAACTTATAAACCCATATTTTGGCTCCTCTCTCTCTCTCTCTGGTCTATTATTGTTCTTTGCTTATCTGGGGATTTTCTTGCAGAACCTTCCCCATTGCATACAACTACAATTGTGGAGAAGTGCACTCTTAAATTGGTTGATGAGTATAAGCACATGCTGTGCCAAGCTACAGAGCCCTTGTCGACCTTTTTGGAGTATATTACGTATGTACCTGCCATATTTTCTGTTTGGTAATTTGAGTTGTGTTTATTAGAATACTAGAAAAGTGTAGAAAACATAAACCTGATTCAGGCTTTAGGCTGGGTCGGTACTCAGCATATAACATTAGGCCACTGCTCCCGCAAGGCTGGAGGATCTCTATGATATGTGAAAATTACAATCTTAATTATATAGGTATTTGTCAGTATTTAATTTTAGCTTTAATTGGGGAGTTTAATGTTTCTTATCCTCATCCAGATATGGTCACATGATAGACAATGTTGTCCTGATTGTTACTGGAACCTTGCATGAGAGAGATGTCCAGGAACTTTTGGAAAAATGCCACCCCTTGGGCATGTTTGACAGGTATTGTCATTTTCATAGAGTTATATATTCCATTTTCTTTGATTTATCCTTTTTTCCCTCTTAAGTATTTTCTACGACTTAGACATTCTTATAAATCTCATCTTGTTCTCGTGTTTTCTCATCAGTATTGCCACCCTTGCTGTTGCACAGAATATGCGGGAGCTTTACAGATTGGTGCTTGTTGACACACCACTTGCTCCCTACTTTTCTGAATGCATTACATCTGAGGTACGATTTAGTGATCCTATACCATTATTTTCCAATGGGTTAGTATTTGATTGTTGTGAAAGGTTTCTGATTTGTATTCATCCTTCTTGTTTCCAGGACCTGGATGACATGAACATTGAAATCATGAGGAACACTCTTTACAAGGCATACCTGGAAGACTTTTACAGGTTTTGTCAGGTAAATTTTGATTTCTAACTCAAGAGTATGCATGTATTTCCTTCTGTGAAGTTTTTCATTTAAATATTTTGTCGTTTTTCATAAATTTTCTTTTGATCTTTTGGACAGAAACTAGGTGGTGCCACAGCAGAGATCATGTCTGACTTACTAGCTTTTGAGGCTGACAGAAGGGCTGTCAATATTACCATAAATAGGTAAGCAAATGTTGAGGTGTCAACAAGTTTTCTTATCTCGTACTTTTAGAGGTCTTAACCATTCTTTTCATGGCCTCATGCTATTTGTTCACACCCTGCAGTATCGGAACTGAGCTTACTCGAGATGATCGCAGGAAGTTGTACTCTAGCTTTGGTTTACTGTAAGTTCTTCGGCCATCCTGATTTGTTGATGACTTGTAAATTATGTTATATTTTGGATTGCCATCACTGACAACTGTTTGCTTATTTCATACAGCTATCCCTATGGCCATGAGGAACTTGCTGTTTGTGAGGACATTGATCAGGTATGCTGTGTGCTTCATTTACTTTTATGTCTTTTCCGAAAATGATTTGCTCCATCTTCTTGTGAAGGCCTTCTGCTTATTTGGGGCAAGACTGAGTAAATTAAAATTTTACGACATCGTTCATGTTCCCTGTATAACATCATCAGTATGAATATATTTCTCACTTCCTTCAATCACTGTCCTAGATTCTATTACATGCTAATATCAGTTGATTAGCGTATCTCTTAACGTTATCACATTGTAGTATGGTTTCGCCTAAGCTGACAACGTGTTTGTTGTAGGTCCGTGGTTGCATGGAAAAATATCCTCCTTATCAGTCTATTTTTTCAAAACTATCCTATGGCGAGACCCAGATGCTCGACAAGGCATTTTATGAAGAGGAGGTGAAAAGGCTTTGCTTAGCATTTGAGCAACAGGTTCGTTTTGCAGTTACTTTGCAGCCATGTGTACAGTTTTCCTCAGTTCTCCGTTCAGCCACTGAACACTTCTATTTCTCCTCTGACCTGCAGTTCCATTACGGTGTTTTCTTCGCATACATGAGGTTGAGGGAGCAGGAGATCAGAAATCTGATGTGGATATCTGAGTGTGTGGCTCAGAACCAGAAGTCCAGAGTTCACGACAGCGTGGTCTTCATATTTTAGTCGGATTGGGACTCAGAACACACCATTACAGATAATCCTTCGTTCTTTCGCATAATCTTCTGTAAATCTCCTCCCCATCTTATCCCCGAACGAATTGTAGAGATGGGTGCAGCTGCGTTGTTTGCAATATCCGGTGTTCCTTCCCAATAAGCACTTTTGCATATATTATTCCGGTTGTTTTTACATAAGAGGGAATATGTCATGTTCTGAAATCGAGCATGTTACAATTGTGAGGATAAATGAATATATATATATATATTGCAATTTGAGAGCTACCATAGTAGCAGTCTCGTAGTGAGTTTATAAAATTTGTCCTCATTTAGGATTTGCTTCGCCGGAAATCACTTATGGTCATAAGTCTCTGCCGGAAGTTATTTTGTTGTAAATGCTTTTGATATTTTACTAAAATTTCAACCAGAACGCACACAAGGGCTTTTTGAAAAAGCATTTAGGGAGTACTTCTTAGAAAAAACAACTATACAATAGAAGCACTTTTATTTATCTTCTGTCAAATAAATTTACAAGTGCTTTTGGCAATTTCAGATGGATTCTCAAAAAGATAAATTTTTTCAGTGTGTCCGAATGTTGTTAGGTACACCAAGTGTCGTATTACAATTAGTTAAAATTTCTTTTATCAAGTTTCATTTAATTGAATTATTACATTCGGAGAAATTTTATTTAGATCCATATAACCTCTTTTTACACGTAACTTACTTTTTACACCCATATTATTTTTAACTAATCTAAATATTTCTTTAAACCTAAATTTACGACCTAAACTAGTCTCATAAACCCAATCAATATGTAAATTTATCTTTACACATTATTGGATGTGAGTTTATTAATAAATTTTAGTTTCATCATTTTGTACTTGATGATAATTATGCAATAGGGCAAAAAGGATTATTCACATTTTAAAGTTTAAGTTGGGTGTATAATGTAATTATATAGGTTCAAATAAAAATTTTCTTACATTTGAGGTACTGATCGTGTTTCTGGCACACCGAAACATCTCTCCTCATAAGTCTTTAATAAGTTGGTATGGTCAAAACAGATGTTTAACACAACTCCTTCGTGACTAAACAGTTAAACGGCAACTTTTTTACCGTTCTCTTCCGTTCTGAGTTTCCCACCAAATTGTGAACTCTGCACTCCCAAATCCCAGTAGCTAATACTACGACACATCTCCGTCAAAAATAAAATTTAACAACCGGGATTTGACCGCGCCGTTCGAGCAAGCTTAGCTGCCATGGCTCATTAATTTTCCTGTATGGGTGGGCAAAATTTCAGCCGGTAGTGGCAGTTTTTTCAGGTCTGGGTAAAGTACTGTACTAGTACGGTTAAAGTATAGCTTTGAACTGCTGTACTCAGTTTTCAGGAAAACCCCATTAATTATTTTCCAAAACTTACGTGATATCCTCTGCCAAATCTGGGAAAAAATCACCACCATTAAAACCCAAATCTTGCCAAATAAGTGTTTACTTCTACACTGCAGCTAACCAGTATTCAATATACTGCACACTTCTTATAAATGTAGCAGTGGAACTGTGGAAGTCATTACACCATACGTGAAGTGTAAGCAACTCGTTACAGCTAACCAATATTCAAGGGAAGAAACGGGGCCATTTTCTTCGCCATCTCTGCAGCGGGAGATGAGTAAGAACCGGAGGGGTAAGTCGCGGTTGCTGCCGCCGCCGGCGACGAGCATCACCGACCTGGATGTGGATACGCTGGCACAATGCACCAGCTCCATTAGCCTCCAAGACCTCTCCAACTTTGCCGTGACCTGCAAATGTCTCAGAAAAGTGGCGTATTCTGACACTATTTGGCAGCGGTTGTTCAGGTTCTTCTTCTACTCCTTTTTTTCTTGCTCAGAAAAAATTTGAATAAACATCACATAGACTACTCGGGATGTGCGCAAATACCACATGAACTGAAGATATTTCGTTTTCTCAAAGACAAGTTGTAGTAAACAAATTCATACCCCAAATCGTCTAGGGGTTTTGGCACGACGAGTATTGATGCGATTTCTAACGGAGATTGACACATAATCGTAGAGGTGGTATTTGTGCAAGTTTCCCAATTTTGTATTTCTGTCATTTGTTCAAAGAAATAAAACTTTCTTTGCAGGGAGCGCTGGCCCCAGAAAACACTACCTTATGCCATCTCTATAACTTCGGGATTTAGAGAAGCCTATTTATCTCGGCGTATGGATGGGCTGCAGTTCAAGTTTTCCGATCCTTTCGCTTGGCCTATGAACACCAACTCAAATCCTTTCGACCAAGTATTATTGAACGAGAAAGATTTAATCTTCTCTCAGGTATGTGTGTGTGTGTATATATATGTGATCATATTACACCACATTCTTCCATGTATTTGAATAGCTGAGCGTTTTAACTTTGTTTCGTTTTTTTTGTTTTTGGTTGATTGTTGTTAGGGTTCACTGATACGCATGATAAGGACTGATGTTTGGTTAAGCGGAAAATACTTTTCACCCGTCACTCTAAGAGATCACAGTGAAAGAATCACTTGCATGAGGTTGGTTGTGTGCGGTTTTCCCTCGCTATGCCTTACTAGCTGAGCATTTTAACTTAAGCTTTTGGGGGCGCTTACAGAGCTCTTGTGTTCCACTTGATATACATTGGCTCGATCCTAGCTGAAAGCTTAACCTTTTGAGTTCTTGTCGTTGTCTAATGATTTTTAACTCGATGACACTGTTTATCATCTAAATTTTCTCGGAATGTTCAGGTTTTTTTAAAGGAAAACTAATGAAAAGGGTTTGAAAACTTTGAGTTTTAACGATAAGGACAAAATAAAGGGTAAAGTGAATAGTACCAGGTTTGACTTTGTAGTGTAAAAATGTGGTTTTTCGTTAAAATGAACAGTACCGTGGGCTTTTCGTTAAAACTCCCTTTTTTTAACCCAAAGAATCTTGACATAAATTGCAGGTTGTTTCCACTGAATGAAACATCTTTGTATCTAGATGAACCATGTGAAGAGGAGAAGGTTTTAGTAACTTCAAGTGTTGACAGTTCCATTCGGCTATGGAGGAAGGTGTGCTCTTAATTTTTTTTTTCTAAACAAATCTATCAAATATCTGTTTTTTTAAGCTTTCCAATATTGTATATGTGATTTCCTAAACCAATATTGTCACAGGGTTCTTGCTGGCGACAATTTAGGGGGCACAATATGCTAGTTACAACCCTCTCAGATAAATTGTTAGGCAATGGTGCCGGAAAAGTATTGGCAAGCGGAGGGTATGATGGCACGGTTCGCCTTTGGTCTCTTGGCTCTTCCAGGAAACATGGCAAGCATTCTTTGGGGACTTTCTTCGGGCATAAAAATCCCATCCAGTTGATATCAGTTTCCATGTATGAGTTGTTTCCTTGTAATGATATGGACTCAATTGAAAATGTTTCTTGTGATTTCGGTGACACATTTACTCCATAGTAATCGTATTCATTTTGGTCTTACTGGTAGGGACAACCCCTCTCACTTGGTAACGATTTCGAGAGATTCTAAGGTACCAATAGTTTTGTATATCCATTCAACTATGGTTCTTAAGCAATCCGGCCATCCTCTTGAAAAATTATGTTACTTTGCCATTGCCTTTCTGATGATTGATTACTGTGGTTTTTAACAGGTGATGGTGTGGGATACAGAGGCAGCACAGCTTGCCAGTTCTTCGTTTGCCGGTGGGATGACTTCTGTTCTCAGTTGCCCTATAGGCATCAAGTGTCATGAACATCTAGCCTATGTTGCTGCTGGTTCCTCTGTGGTAGCAATCGATTTGAGGACGATGCAGAAAGTTGTCATTGCAGCAGCGGATGCAATTCTGTATTCTTTTCAAGCAATGCCTTCGAAATCTTTATTCTGCGTAGGCAGCAATGGCAGGTACGACGCATAGAATTCAATTCCATTGGTTTCATTTATTTTTAATTCCCGTGTTTCGTTTGAGGTCAAAAACCATTTTATACAACTCCAAGTTCATTGGTCTTGTGTGCAGAGCGATGCTTTACGATACAAGGAGGAACTCGGGCACCTTGAATTCAGAATCAATAGCGGTAGATGGTGAACACGGAGGGCCAGTGACGTACTTGCACATGGATCCCTACAAAATAGTTACAGGAAGTCCGGTGGATAGGCATTTTAATGTTTTCGACGCCAACACTGGTGCACTGATCAATTCCTTGGAATGTGGTATTGAATATGGAACAAATAACAGCACAAGGTGCTGTGCCCTGGCTGTCAACGGGAGTCAAATTGTTACTGGTAGTGTCAACGATGTTGCAGAAATGGGATGTCTGCTCTTTAGGGAATTCGCCAATGCTTCTTGTCCTGTCTTCTTTTCTAAGGATGATCATGTTGAAAAGTTCTGAAATCCAAAAACGGAGGAGAATGGATGAAACGAAAACTTGAAAGCGTATTAGTCTCGGTCTAATAGTCTTATAGATTAAAATGAGGTGAGATGGAAAATCAAAAAGAGTTTGTACACTCGATGTTATTGAGAATATTACATGTAAGCAATGCTTTACGTGGTTTAATTTACAACGAAATGCAGCACCAAATCTCATGCTATTTACTTTTGATGCGCCATTTCTGCTATTTACAAGTATGAACAAGTTCTGTTTCGTTTCGTTTTTGTCTAAGAAAAGAAACATTTGGGGTTTGAGGCATCCGCTTTTGTTGATTGACTACGCGAAAATCGAGCTTGTAAAGCTATTCCATGTAAAGTCTCCATCAGTGTTGGAAGAGCTAACAAAAGGGCTGCCACCAATTCCGTTGTAGATTATTCCACTGAACTCATCATCGCTATCAGCCTGCAGTTGGTTCTTTGGTTCTTCACCGTCAGTGCTGTCATCCTCCGAGAAACTTGAGTTCTTCTGAACCAGTTCTCTGAATACTGAAGATTGGAGGAGTAGGCCAAGCGCGGTGGGAGAAGATGATTTGCTGCTGCCGATGACTTCTTGCTTTCGAGGAGAGTGTACATAATCAGAGGCAAAAGGATTTGTGAGTGAGAAGGGAGATTTCTCGGTTGTGATGTAGCTGCTGGCCGCGAATGGTGTATTCTTGGGCTTTGTGACTGCCTCTGGTACCTGTGGAGTAGCTATCACGTCATCTGTTCTTGGCTTCAACCATGTTATGTAAGAACTCAAGTCGAAGTTGGTCACGGCATTGATCCCTCTGTACTCAATTGCTGCAATGTCATAGGCACGAGCTGCTTCCTCTTGCGTACCTGCAACGCGATAAAGGGACATTGCTCGGTAATTGGAAACTCCTTTTTCATTATCTTTTCCTGATACAAGCGATATTTGGAGAGATGTTGATTCAAACACAAATAATGAGACAACTCACCGTAAGTGCCAAGGTAGAGGTACTTGTTTCCGAAAACTCTTCCTATTCTCGCTTCCCATCTACCGTTGTGATGGTGCCTGCAAAAAACTCATCAAACAATTCTTCAGACACTTTCTTCATTAGTAATATTTCGCAGGATTTGATTCGAAGATCATCGAAATTTTGAGAATTTTACCTTGCTACTCCTCTGTACTTAGATACGCCTCTTGAAAATCCACTGCTCTTTCTGAAACAAAGGAACAAATAATTCTTTCAGGAAACTATTAAACGAAAATCCTCGGTGAAATTCTTTCCGCGAAAACATGTTTGAAGATGTTACCTTCTTAACGAGGCCAGATACTCTTCTTTCGTCACGGATTGCATGATCTCGATCGCGTTGTCGTAGTCAGATATCTGTAAACAGAATCATCAAGGTTTAAGATCAAATATTTTACGTTAAACTTCTTAGTTTTTCTGAATATAAACTCGATATACCATGTAAAATTCGTACCGGAAAGTTGGTGAAAGTCGATGCTCCCCAGTACTTAAGTGCAGCTAGATCATATGCTCTTGCAGCAGATTCTTCTTCATCGTAAGCTCCAAGATAAACTGCTCAGTCGAAATTGTCAATTCAAAAGCGCGATACGATATCAGTATCCAGGCGAAAAAAGAAATACAGGTAAAATGCGACGATGGAAGTCATAACCTACCTTGTTTCCCCTTCTTCTTCAGTGTTGAATTCCAAGATAGCTTGTCCCACAAGTGAGCTTCGAATCGACCAGTCCACCGATGCCTGCTGACACCGCGAAATCTGGAGCTTCTCTTTACTTTGGTGGCAGCAGAAGTTTGATCAGCCGGCTTTTGTGCCAACTGCTGCTGACTCTGTCTGTTGCCACCAACTGCAGGTGGGTCTCTTCTCCTTCTCTTGACACACCGGGCCGCCTGAGCCTCCGGATCTGCTGTGCTCAGGCGGCGCCTCCCCGCGATCTCTTCATTCTTCACCAACATGAACTCCATCTCTCCAAATAAATTGCTCCCCTCGTCGTTATCAAATCCGGTGGCGGTTGTCGATGTGGTTGCTTGAGCTGTAAGGAAGGATGTTGGAGTGTATATATAACTTGTGCGCTTGTTTTGTATGTATCCTGATTAGTTTTCCGTTGCCACAACTGTTTTGTAACAGAAAACAAAGGAGACGGTGATCTCGGAGCATTCTGCGACAACATTTTTGTGTCCGTACTATGTTTGTTAAACCCGAAGACCCAAAAGTTCGATGTGGTTTTTGGATTTGAGTGTTGACAAACACCAAAAGTGAACCCTAAAAATCTAAGAATGCCTACGGATATGCCGATGTCTTTTTGTTCATACTAGAAATTTGTACCCACGCGATGCTGCGGGATTGAAAATTATACAAAATATTTTACAGCTTCGATTTTCATAAATAGTGTTTGAGTGAAAAACAGAGTATTATGAATAGCAATGCAATTTATACTTAGAAATACTTACGCATACCTTTGTTAATTTTTTGCTATTGATCTTCTTCAATTCATTCGATCCGACGGTCAACGCATTGAGATGAGTGTGTGAAAAACATTACCCAGTATAAAAACAATTAAAAAGTGCCTTTTTAAGAAGTACTTGTAAGTGTATTTTTCATAAGCACTTTTGAGTTTAAATTTCAACATCATTCTAGTGAAATGTAAAACTGCTTGTGAGAAAAGTATTTTTGGATTTTATTTTATTTTATATTTTATCAAAAACACTAGCGGAGGCAGCAAGAGACCACAGTAGTCCTGGGCCTATCCTGACCTTTAAAAGGTATTATATCTATATTTATATATATGCGTATTATACCTATTTATCTTCCTTTAAAACCCTCCTATTGTTAACACCAGTGCATATTGTGTCAAGGAAAGAGTCATTTGATATTACGGTCTAATGGTATTCCTCTTCACTTGTAAGTGAGAGAGTCTTATGTTCGCTTCTTGCAAAATGCAAATTTGAACCACATTATTGCTTGCCCATTGTGATGCTAATTCCACCCCCTTCCTTTTAGTATAATAATATCCTTTGTTCAAAAAAAAAAAAAAAAAAAAAAAAAAAAAGACCCCTTCTATTGTTCAACTTGAGTGTTAGGATTTGTAAATTTATTACTGAGCTCCCTATTGATTCTAATATAATTCTTTCAATAGTATAAGCACGAGGTTGTCATGCAATGGTTTCAAAATATGAAAACTTGTCAAGAATAAATATGATTATTTTGTATACATATTATAATATTTTGGTTAGTAATTTTATAAATACTATCCCATTTTTTACATTATAAGAGGCCTCTCCTCTCAAGAAATTCTAGATCCGCCACTAATCAAAAACGCACTTTTAATACATAAAAGACTTGTAAAGAAAAGTGCTTTTTGAATATTTTTTGCTGAAGTAAGTGCTTTCTGAATAGAAAGACCCCAAACACTGAACCCGGATTCCCTCCGGATCCAAAGGAACAGAAGAAAAACGAAATTGAGTGTAGAGCCTCAGACCAAACCGCACAACTTCATTTCAGTCCTCCAAATCAGTGAAATCACAGTGACCTCGATGACCGCCATGGCCACTACCACCACTCTCCTCCTTGTCCTGATCCTAACCGCCGCCATAACCACCGCCAGCTCAGCTCCGATCCTCGGTCTCGACACCATCCTCACCCACCAGTCCCGCCTTGACCGCCATGCCACCAACGACTCCTTCCTCTCTCTCTCCTCCTCCCTCAAAAACTCCCTTTCCCATTCTTCCCCTCTCTCCCACGCCCCCCACTCCCTCATCTCTTCCCTCCTCTCCCTCTCCCTCTCTCTCTCACTCCACGTCCGCCTCGTCGGCCCCTCCTTCCCCTCCAGCTCCACCGCCCTCCTCTCCTCCTTCCTCTCCGCCGCCTCCCAACCATCCAACCACTTCCACGTCATCGCCCCCTACGAATCCCTTTCTCACCGGCTCGCCGTCCAGCACTCTCTCCACCTCGACGTCTCTCACTCCCCCTCTCTCGCCTCCCTCCTCACCAAAACCCTAAGCTCCGAGCTCGCCAAAACCCCCTCCAGCCTCCGATCGCCGCTCCTCTCAATCCCCTACGACTCAATCGACCAAATCATCAAGCAGGACTTCGAGAAGGAGAAGCCGGTTCATGGGGTTTACTTATATTTTCTCGATTTGGGTCAGCAATCCAAACCCTATGCTTACAATTACGGATCTGGGGACTCTTCCCCTGCATTCACCAATTGTTTGGGCAGCATTTGGACCGGGAAAGACCGATATATCTGGATCGATTTGGGCGCCGGACCGGTCGATTATGGCCCGGCGCTTTCGGGTGATGGGGTTTTGCCCAGAGGTGAATTTCATCCGTTGACGGCGTTGCACGGCCGCCCAAAGTCTCAAAAGGCGTTGCTTGCTAACTTGGCATCCTTGGTTTGGAGTGCTTACCAGGTTCTTCTTGTTCCCTCTTTGAGAATTCCTGTTCATTTTGAGAATTCATTGATTGTTCAGTTTATACATGTTTATGGGTCCGATGGCGGTAAGGATTCGAGTGGTTTGGATTGGAAATCGATTGAGAGGACGTTTATGGATGAGGCAAATAGTAATGGTTTGTTGTTAGGGGGTCAGACTTTGAGTTTCAGGACTAATAGGGTGAGTTACTCAGATTGCCCGATTTGTTCATTTGCGATTTCAAGGTCTATTAACTCGTATACATCGAGGTTCTTGTTTGATAACTATACCTTGATTGCAAGTGAGTATTTGGACTCGAAGCGATTGCATCAAATATTGTCTGATTCGGCTGACGAGTTTAGGAGAGTGGCAGGGTTCGCTGAGGAGGATTTTGGTCGGGTTCTTCCTGTGTATGTGTTTGATTTGGACTACAACATGCTGTTGTTGCTCGATAGGTATCACCAATCGGTTGCTTTCAAAGACATGGTTATTGCAGTGAGGACAAAGAGCACGCAGACTGTGAGTGATTATAGCTGTAACGGGCATCATGTGTTTACGCAAACAAGAGAGCTTGAGAGACCGCTTGTTGGTTCAATTTTGCAGAGCATGTGGGGAGTGTCACCAACCCATATGCTCTGGAGCCCTAGGCACAATACTACATTGGTGGATTACACATGGAGTATCGGCCAGACTCCATTTGGGCCATTCTCTGAGATTTCATCCTTATCATTTGTGCAGAAGGATGCTGCTCGGAGAAATGTTCTTTTGACATCAATGAATTACAGCATATCGACTGCTGTAGATGTTCTCGAATCCTTAACTGCACATGGTGGGGAAAGAAAGCTCCTTAAGCGTAGTCAACATGTTGAGTTCATACAGAGGTGGAACTTGTTCAAGTATAAGCTGGACAAATCAGTCTCTGCAATGTCACATTTGGATTTCGAGATGGCTTTGTTTTATTTGCGGGTCTCAGACCACGACCTATACGCCATGCAGTCTCTCGTCTATCAAGCCACCCAAGAAGTAGAGGCATCCCTTGTATGTTTCAAGGACCCACCCGTTCCATGGAACGGGATCTTTACGGTGGCATTTGTTATCATTTTTGCATTTTATCTTCATTCTAAACGAGATAAAGTCTTTCGAAATAAAAGTAAGCAATTTTGAAGCTTATAGAGGAAGTGAAGTTTGTATCATTTGAATTCAATACTACACTGTATTTCTGTAAGGAACACGATTCGTATGTCAGGCACTAATCTTCAGTTTTGCTCATCACTTTACTGCATTTTAACTTCTTACTTTGCCCATTTACTTCTTTGAGTTCCTTACTTACCGAATTACCACTAACGGTATGCTGTTCGTAGAATTCTAGGGTTCGTGTTACTTTTATGGTGGCGTTGTTGCTGAGTTGTTCTTTTAGACGGACTTCCATGTGAATTGTCTATACAACACAGGTATAGACGATCTGTGGAACCCAGTGTGAGACCATAGCAGATGCGAGCTCACACTAGGTTCCACGGATTGCAGAAGTCGGTTGGCCAAAAAAAAAATTGAATGGAAGTGTTTGGTGCAGAAACGGAATAGAAATGAACTGGAAAACAGAGATCAAATGGTTAAACTTACAATTGTGATTCACTTTTGCGCAAGAACCATTGTTGTACTTGTCGATTTCACGTCTACGCAGGCTCGAATGACTTTCCTCAATCGAAAAGTTCTTCCGTTTTCATGTGATTAGGCGTAATTCAAACCAAGGCAAGATGAAATGATCGCAAATCCGAAAGAGTTTATAAATATTACATTCCCAAAACCATAAACTCGACGTTATTAAGGTGTCTAATTTACATCGATATGCAGCATCAATCCCAAACTATGTACTTCTGACGCGCCATTTTTTACAAAATTTTCTTCCCGTACGAACAAGTCCTTGGTCTGTTTGGCATTCTTCTAAGAAAAGAAAAATAGAGAGTCTGTAGCATTTGGCTGTGTGGGTTGATTGAGCAAAATCGTGCTTGCGATGTTGTTCCATGGATTGTCGCCGTCAGTGCCGGAGGAGCAAACAAAAGGGTTTTCGCCGGTTCCATTATAGAAGATCCCACCATACTCGTCATCGCTGCCAGCCTGCGGTTGGTTCTTTGGTTCTTCGTCGTCAGTGCTGTCATCCTCGGAGAGATTCGAGTTCTTCTGAACCAGCTCTCGGAAAATTGAAGATTGAAGAAGAAGGCCAAGCGCGGTGGGAGAGGATGACTTGCTGCCGGCGTTAAGATTGGTGCTGCTTCGGGTGACTTCTTGGTTCCGTGGAGAGTTCAAGTAGTCATAGGCAAAAGGATTGGTGTGTGAGAAGGATGTTTCGTCAGCAGGGCTGTAGCCGTTGGCCATGAATGGCATGTTCTGAGGCTCTGTGACTGCCTCTAGATCTTGAGTGGCTATGGTGTCGCCTGCTTTTGGCTTCAACCATCTTATGTAAGTACTTAAGTCAAAATTGGTGACGGCATTGATTCCTCTGTACTCAATCGCTGCAATGTCGTAGGCCCGAGCTGCTTCCTCTTGCGTACCTGAGATGACATAGAAACACCTTGCTCAGTATGTGCAAATTCTATTTCTTATGATTCAATAGTCCATGTTCTTTAATAAAGAACCGATTGTTGATATATCATCAATAATGTGTTGATATATCGCTTTTAATAAAGAACAAACGTGCTGCACAAATTATTTTTCAGTTTCCTCTTTTGTGAAAGCTTATTTCCCAATTTCCAAGCTAATATTTGCATTTGAAGATAACTTACTGTAAGTGCCAAGGTAGAGGTACTTGTTTCCGAAAACTCTTCCGATTCTTGCTTCCCATCTGCCATTGTGATGGTGCCTGCAAAATATGCACCAAATAATCGTTAAGACATTTTTCTCGTTAATAATTTTTCGAAGAATTTGTTTCGAAGATCATCGAAATAATAAGAATATTACCTTGCAACTCCTCTGTACTTCGATACACCTCTTGAAAATCCACTGCTTTTTCTGTAACAAAAAAGAAACAAATAATCTTTTAGGAAACTCATGATCAAGGAAATTCCGAATTGCAGAAGTCTTACAGCAAAAAGATGTTTGAAGCCGTACCTTCTTAACGAGGCCAAATACTCTTCTTTCGTCACAGATTGCATGATCTCGATTTCTTTCTCATAGTCCGATATCTGTGAGCAGTAGGGTTTTTATGTTAAACCTCTAAAAGAATGCAAAAACACATAACTTGCCGATCAGATTCGATGAGCAAAAAATGCGTACCGGAAAGTTGGTGAAAGTCGAGGGTCCCCAGTACTTAAGTGCAGCTAGATCATATGCTCTTGCAGCAGATTCTTCTTCATCATAAGCTCCAAGGTAAACTGCTCAGTCCAAATAGTTCATTCGAAAGCGAGACGGTAGAACACAAGATATCAATACCAGAAGGAAAATTAAAAAAGAAATTAAAAAATGAACGTTATAATCCACCTTGTTTCCCTTTTTTCTTCTGCGTTACATTCCAAGAGAGCTTATCCCACAAGTGAGCTTCGAATCGACCAGTCCATCGATGCCTGTTAAGCAAACAAATTACCTTAATATATTTACACACGAAAGGAGAAACCAGAAAACCATGGAAAATTTTGTTCCGTTCTAACCTGCTGACACCGCGAAATCTCGAGCTTCTCTTCATGGTGGTAGCAGGAGTTTGATCAGCCGGCTTTTGAGGCAACTGTGACTCACTCTGGTTGTTGTCAGAACTCACCGCGACTGCAGGTGGGTCTCTTCTCCTTCTCTTGACACACCGGGCTGCCTGAACCTCGCGGTCTGCAGCACTCAGGCGGCGCCTCCGGGGGTTTTCTTCATTCTTCACCATCATCAACTCCATCTCGATCAGATTTTTTTTTTTTTTTTTCTCTTCTTTCTTTGTTTCTGTGGTCCTTGTTTCCGTGGTTGCTTGAACCTGAAGGAAGGATTTGAACGTATATATAATTTGTGTGCTTGTTTTGGATTTATGCTGTTTTTGTTTTGTGTTGCCACAACTGTTTTGGGTCAAAAAACTAGGGGAACGATGAAATCAAAGCCTCTAAGAAAATTTTGAATGTCTGTACTCTGGTAAGTAAACACAAAGATCCAAAATTTTAAAGGATCCATGTGGTTTTGGAGTTGCTCATATGGCCGGTTCGTTGCTAGCTACGGCATGCGGCATGCCAGTCATAGCATGTGCAAGGTTTCATGCCAGTTTCAATTCTTGAAGGGTTTTCTCGTCCATTCATTAATGATTAGATAATCATTTATTTTTTACCATATTTCAAACTATTCGACTTTATGCGAGGATGATTCAAACTTGGACGCAATAAATCAGCTGACACATTGTCGTGATCAATTGATTTAATCTACATATACATGCACGTTTCTTATGAACTGACTTGATTCACATCTACAATGATTAGATAAGTTAGACTCGACTAACTTTTCAACCATCAATATTAAATCCCAAAATTTATCCACTGTTTATTTGTTCATGTGTGATTTGTAAAACTCATAAACCCCATTTTGCTCTTATTCTACCAGCAATATTTACGGTGCGAGATTCTTTGATGTCACTAGTTATATGCAACTATGTCGCCGTCTAGTCACATTATATGAGAGAGACACACACATAATAGCACTGTAAAATATAACTGGTGATCGGACAGGTTTAATCACTTGCATGTCGAACAAGTTTCAGGCAGCTGGCAGGAAGGTGACCAAAACAATCCAACAAACATAAGAGATAAAAATTCAATTGACCAAAAAAAAAAAAAAAAGCATAAGAGATAAAAAAAAGAATGCGTGTGCTGACCCTGGTCGTTGACATCGACCACCTGCAAGTTTCCTGCAAATTGGCCAACCATGTTTATCTTATTATTTATATATATATGTGTATATAACCAGAACACTCTAGAAAAATCAAGATAACCACTTTGATTTTTAAAACAGTTGGGCGGTATCTGATTCTGGCATTCCTTAGGGCTCATCGGAGAGTTTGGACTGTTTATGTTTAATTAGTTTTTAATTAATATGTTTAATTACATTCAGGTTCGGATGCTTTTTTGAGGCTGATATCTATGGAGTTTGCTCCCTGTATGGATCCGGCGGTGTTTTCTAGGAAATTAGATGCTTTGAAAATCATAATAATATTCTTTAACAACAAATATTGTTGTTAATATTGTTATATATTATTTTACAGCTGAGAATGAACTTGTTAATTGTACTGTCAGTATATACTAGCAAAAATGCGACTCGATGTTGTGGGTTTTAAAATGATTTAAGATGATGTTATTGGTTATATACGTGTTACGTGTAGTTTCGTATTTAACCGATTACGAATGCCTTTTCTTGTTTCTTCATATCCAATGGACTATTTTTTGCCTAAATAAACGAAAAATTCAACTAAATAGCAAAACTGAAAACTAATTATTTACTTTAGATTAAGTTTAAATACCCGCCAAAACAAAGAAGCTTATGGAAAACCAATACTTGCTGAAACCCCCTCTTCTTCATCCCAACTCAAAAACCAGAAAGGCTTTGAGCTTTATGAACTCTTCCTTTGGGAAGGTCGTAGTAAGTGATCAAACGATCGGGTAATTACAAGATCAAGCGGTGAAATGGGTGGTGCTATATTGATCATAAGTCTCCGTCGCCTCTAATAAACTTGTGTTGAAGTTTCGGAGTCTTGAAGACATTACGTTACTGAGTACTTGAAACATATTGGCTCATTGCTTGCCGTTGCCATGAATTATTTAAATTGGAGGACTCAGCTACGCTCTGGTATGTCACGGTCACATCATGGACTAATAACGTGGTGATGTGTTTTCACGTTCTCAAATGACATCGCGTTTATTGGTCGGCTGGATGCCACGATGACGATATATCACATGCGTGGGAAGTCTCTCTCTCTCTCACATAACTTTGACTCATTTGACTTATAACACTAAGGAATTCGTGAACAACTTTTAGTATGTATTGTGGTAACAACAATGGTCGATGAAGGAGAAAGTGAGAGATAAAGAGGGGAGACCTAACGAAGAGGGAGAAAACGATGGTGGTGGGTATGACCGACGCCAATGGTGAAACGGGGGAGGAGGGGAGTGAGATTAGTTTTACAATGACTAGTAATAATGTGGTTGAACTTCGTCTTTAGAGAGAATCAAACCTAAAACCATTCACTTACAAGTAAAGAGGAATTACCGCACTTGAACCCAATCGATAATTAAATACTTTGTTGCACCAAAAAAAAAAAAATCGAATCCGTACAACCAGGCTTGTGAACGGGTTAGATACGAGAAATTTTTAGTTGTGACGGGAACATAAGTGGTACACCACGTGTTTTAATAGGAATGATGAGAAATTTTAATTTTTAAGTTATTAATTTTTTAGCATACATATCTCATCATTTGTTTAATGACACGTGCTGTACCATCTCGTGTACCGATCACATTTAAAAATCTCCCGTTAGATACCAACCCAGCCCAATTAGTTTAGTCCTTGGGTTTCAAAACAAGGGCGCAACACCAAAATCGCTTCTGAATTGGCGCGCACCGCCCCCACTCTCACTGTCTCGTTCTCAAACACACTCCCTCTCTCTTCATTCCTTCACTATTTCGTACTCTCATGCTCGAAGCTTAAATCCGCAGCTTGGGTTCGATTCCTCGATCGTGAGAAATCATGACGGACGGCCACCTCTTCAACAATATCTCCCTCGGCGGCCGCGGCGGCACGGTGAGTCTCTCTCTTCCCGATTCCGATTCGCCGTAGCTTGACTTTTTGGGATTTCGTTCTTCGATTGGGGGTTTGCCTTCCGAAATTTCGCAACGCGATATGAATGGGTCCTTTTTGATTTGGGAATGTCGATGGTTTCGGTTTATTTGGGTTGGTCGAATTTCGTGTAGAAATGAGGATTTTTGGGGATTCCCATTGCTGGTTTTTCTTTCTACTGGTCCAATTGAGACCCTAATTAGTTTTGTGCAGAGCAGGAATCGTAGGGTTGGGGGATAGGGAAATCGGATTTTTGTTTCAGGTGTTCGCGTTGAATTTCCATCAGTTTAATATTTAGTAAATTCTCTCACTTTTTGTGACGAGAAATTTGGGTTATGCTCTGTTTGGTTGCCATGAAAATCCGAGGAAGAAAAGTTTGTTCCTTTTCCCAATTTTCTTCCTTGTAAAACCCTAATTTGATTGCATTCAGTAGAAGTGTATTGCTTTATATTCAGATTTGTGAATTTGTTGACATGGTGAAACCTGAAGTGGTGATTGAGCTATGGAGGAAATGTAAACTCACTCGTTGTGTCATATGTGGAATGCAGAATCCGGGGCAGCTAAAAATATTTTCAGGAGGGATTTTATGGAAAAAACAGGGAGGGGGTAAAGCAGTCGAGGTTGATAAAGCTGACATTGTTGGGGTAACATGGATGAAGGTCCCAAAGACTAACCAACTTAGTGTTCAGATTAAAGACGGGTTATACTACAAGTTCATTGGATTTCGTGACCAGGTTGGTGAGCATTGACATGGAATTATTCACTGACCCACTTCCTGTCTTATGTTTTTGTTTAATATACTACAAAAATTCTTATTTACCAAATGCGTGTCCATAAGAACTTGTCATTCACAAGGTGATGACTAAACTGATTTTTTTTTTCTCCATGCATCTGAGACATTCAAATTGCGATTTTGATTCATAAAATTATGATAGACTAAAAAAGTAGCTTTTAGTCAGTGATGCTGTGCAGGGATATGAACTACATGCTATTTGTTGGCTCTTTGATTCTGTGCTTGCATTGCAGGATGTCACTAGTTTGACCAATTATTTTCAAAATACATGTGGGTTAACACCAGCAGAGAAGCAACTTTCTGTCAGCGGACGTAATTGGGGAGAAGTCGATTTAAGTGGTAAGCAATGTTCTCTTGTATTCAAGTTGCCTGTGATCACTTGTTTTGGTCTTCCTTGCATTCTTTGTTATGAACAATTTTTTCTTGTAAATTGCTCTTTCCTTATTTTTTGGTACGCGGATAGATTCTCATAGGATGACAGTTAGGAAAATGCTTCCAGCTGGCTACATATTTAAACATAATGTGCAGCTGAAACTGCTTGAAGTTGGTTCTTCTTTTTTTCAACCTAAACCTCTATAGGTCTTTTGTGGAGTCTTAGAGCGACTGGACATTTCTTTTGCATATGTTTAGTATCCTTAAAAAATGGTCTTCTGCAGTTCTGTTTTGATGTTCTTTACATTTCCTCCATGGACGATTCCTTCTCTGATGATATGATTCCGTTGGTTGTATCATTGGGTTGTTAAAGCAGTACATTGCTATGTATCCTTTTGGATGATTTTCAGATATTCTGTTATTTTGCAGGGAATATGCTGACTTTCTTGGTTGACTCCAAGCAAGCATTTGAGGTATCTTTGGCTGATGTCTCACAAACACAACTTCAGGGGAAAAATGATGTCATCTTAGAGTTCCACGTGGATGATACGACAGGAGCTAATGAGGTTTGTTGCTTATATTTGGTGTTTTTTTATTTTTTTCTAAAGATGGTGGGAGTTTTCTACATTGATCCTTATGGTTCTATAGATACCATAGTTAGATATAAGCTCTCTTTGTCATAAAATCTAGGTTTTTTGTAGTTAAAATCGAGTAATTATTGGTCCATCCTGAGTTGTTTGCTTATGAGTATTTTTCTTTTTGTGTTATATTTACTACAGAAAGATTCTTTGATGGAAATAAGCTTTCATATACCTAACTCCAACACTCAATTTGTTGGTGACGAGAGTCATCCTCCTGCTCAGGTGAGTTTGTTTTTTATATGTGATAAGAGTTTTGTAGGTCATTTTTTTCATTGATTGCAATTGATTTATTGATCTTTTCTAATTGAATATTATGTAGGTTTTTCGTGAAAAAATCATGTCAATGGCAGATGTTGGTGCTGGAGGTGAAGATGCTGTTACCACATTTGATAGCATTGCAATCCTCACACCAAGGTACGTATTAATGAAAATACTAGGGATAGTGCACCTACATCGATCCACACTCTCATGGGAACATGCGCCATCTGTATTTATTAGATTATGTGCATATGTCATATGCTGGTGCATGGATTTCTTTCCATATGCAATGCCAGGCTAACGGAAGTACTTGTTTAATATAGGGGTCGCTACAGCGTGGAACTTCATCTTTCATTCTTGCGGCTTCAAGGGGCTAATGATTTCAAAATTCAGTACAGCAGTGTTGTTCGTCTGTTTCTACTTCCTAGGGTTTCATTCTTATCTTGGGCTCTAATAATTAGTTTTTCACTTGTTATACTTTCAAAGCTTTTGTTATACATAGTTATCTGCGTACCTATCACATTGTTCCATGCACATTAGTGAGTTATCTTCAAGAGCTAATAGGACTATCGGTGTTCTAATTACTCCATTCCTGGAACTAGTTTTTGTGGCTTTGGCATATCTTTAATAGATTTTTCTTTGTTTCTGCAGTCTAACCAGCCTCATACCTTTGTTGTTGTCACTCTTGATCCTCCTATCCGTAAAGGCCAAACATTGTACCCGCATATTGTTTTGCAGGTAGTGTTTGTTTCTTTGCCTTGTTGATCACCTTTTTGATTTTTTAAATGCTTCCTTCAATTGGCTTCTTCTATCTTTTGAAGTTTGAAACTGATCTTGTGTATCAAACCGAACTGACAATGAGTGAAGAACTTTTGAACACGAAATACAAGGACAAGTTAGAACTATCTTATAAGGTAGATAATACCTTCGACTCTCCTGAAGATTGTAATCTAGCAAACAGTTGTTTTATTTGTTTGAAACAGTGTGCTAATTGACATGTGCTGCCATTATTCTTTTATGTTTAATAAACAGGGACTAATGCATGAAGTATTCACCACAATATTGCGTGGCTTGTCTGGTGCCAAAGTTACGAAACCAGGAAAATTCCGCAGCTGTCAAGATGGTTATGCTGTCAAATCTTCACTGAAAGCTGAAGATGGAGTTCTATATCCTCTTGAGAAGAGCTTCTTTTTCCTACCAAAACCTCCCACCCTTATTCTTCATGATCAGGTAGTATTTGCATGCATTCGATCGACATTATAGTGCTGGTATAACAATAACCTGATTGATAAGTGGAACATCACCCTTTTTCTTCTTGGTGTTTCTGTTACTAGATTGACTATGTGGAATTTGAGAGGCATGGTGCTGGAGGCTCAAATATGCACTATTTTGATCTTCTCATCAGACTCAAAAGTGAGCAAGAACACCTGTTCCGAAACATTCAGAGGAATGAATATCATAATCTTTTTGACTTCATCAGGTTGGTAATGAGTACTGGTTATTTTCCATAGTAGTTCAATGGTGCTGTGGATTTTAAAATTTGACCACTCGTCATGTGCAGTTCAAAGGGTCTCAAAATCATGAACTTAGGAGAGCGCCAAGCAGCAAATGGTGGTGTGGCTCCTCTTCTTGATGACGCAGATGATGATGCTGTTGACCCACATCTTGTTCGTGTGAAGAATGAAGCTGGTGATGATGAAAGCGATGAAGAGGTGGAACATCTATCCTATATTATTATGTTGTGTTTTTATTTTTGGTGTGATTCTCTTTGGATTGAAAATTTCATGGGTTGCACTATTAGGATAGTTTTACAAACTACTTGGATTTTTCTTCCCTATTGGTATGTGTATCCTTTGTTGATCTGTAAAATGCTGAAAGTTCTTCTGTAGTTTGTAAAAGTGGATGTTTGTGAACAGGACACTTATGTACACTTGTATTAGAAACTCTATCGACACTTAACTTAAAACATACATTAATTGTGTGGTTTGTACTTTGATCAAATTTTTTTTTGGATAGTTGGTAATGTCATGACTGTTTTCCTCAAAGCACGCTATAATTGTGGTTAGTTGTAGTTGTTTCATGCATCCGTATGTGTGTTTCTGCGAGTGCGCTTTTGTGTTGACATGTGTCGTGTGATATTCCAGTCTAAATGTGTTGAACATGTTGAACTTTGGCAGGATGAAGATTTTGTTATTGACAAGGACGATGGAGGTTCTCCTACTGATGACTCTGGGGAGGATGATTCAGATGCTAGTGAAAGTGGAGGTGAAAAAGAGGCAAGTCATTTCTAGTTATTTTGTTGGCCTAATAATTTTGAGAAGGGTCAATGTAACATGAATTGTCAATTTCAGAAGCCTGCAAAAAAGGAGTCTAGAAAGGAACCTTCAACTTCCAAGGTATCATCTTCGAAGAAACAAAAAACCAAAGATGCAGGTGAAGATGGTTCAAAGAAGAAAAAACAGAAGAAGAAAAAGGATCCAAATGCGCCGAAAAGAGCAATGTCTGGTTTTATGTTCTTCTCAAATACGGAGAGAGATGTGAGTGTTTTAATTTCTGTCGATTGGTTCTGACTTTTGGTTTGGGAATGGAACAATCCTTCCATTAATCGGTTCAGATTCTTTATTGATGTTTTGAAGGAAATTATTGACCTTATTTGTGTTGACCACAGAATGTAAAGAGAGAGAACCCTGGAATTGCGTTTACTGATGTGGGGAGAGCACTCGGAGAGAAGTGGAAAAAGATGTCAGGTATACATGATTCGACTAAATTACATCTTGTGTGCTTCCACAGTATGATAAATTTCTGCGAATTACTTAGTGTCATGTTTTCCGTTTTTCAGCGGAGGAAAAGGAGCCATATGAAGCAAAAGCTCGTCAAGATAAAGAACGCTACAAGGATGAAATCAGTGGTTACAAGAACCCCCAACCCATGAACATAGATTCGGGGAATGAATCTGATTGAAAGTGCATAAATTAAGGTAGAAAATGGAACAAGCCAGTTTTTGGTTCGCAGTGTAGTGTTTCCGTTGGCTTTGGCACATCGGTAGGATCTACATTAGTTTCTTTCATGCATCTCTGTATTTTATCTATACAATGTTTGGTTAACATTATACTTGATGACCTGATTAGGCATAGAAAAACCCGTTTTCGTGCCAAGAATCCGAGCTTCCTGTATTGTGTCTTGCTTGCATATATCATGTTGTCTTTAAGGAAAGCTTAAGAAAATTATGATTAGCTTCTTTCACCATTAATAGAACTGCATCCAGTCTCCATCTCAACCCTCATTTCAATCTTCATTAATTGAAATCGAAGGCGGCAGTGGCGGCCTATGATGTTGTTGCAATGCCTATGATGTTTTTGGTTCGCACTTGGTTCCGCATCTTATGCGCAACATCTAGCACGAGAACTTTGTTATATTATGAATTTGAATTACTATTTTTAATATATGTAATATTTATTATATTTTAATCGTCGTGTCCTAGCCGTGCTTGTGCAATATAGTTAGGCCCCTCATTTATGATTTGCCTAAATTGTTTTTGGTTAATTCATATCATACTTATCCAACGTTAATTAATAGGGTGGTGAGCATCACTATCACGCTGGTGAGCAAAAATATTTTCTTGTAACTATCAATCTAAAACTACATTTTCTTTCAAGGCACTCGTACTTTCAACTCTAATTTACTTGAAAACGGTAGTGTTGCCACGAACGACAGCCGGCTATATCGCTCCATTATCTACAATCTTATTCTTTTATAAAGTAATTTTCTGTTTCAATAAAACAAATTGAAAGTCAATATAACTATTTAGAGATGAATCGAGCTGTATACATTTCTTGCCACAAGAGAAAAACATAAAAACGCGAAAAAATTAAAAATTAAAAGCCGTTTGTCCTCGCATTATTTGCTTAGGGTGTAAATATTAGGGTTGTTTTGATATAGACCCTTATAGGTGTTATTGTCTAGACAAAAACCCACCTCATATTAAGCATCCAAATAAAACCTAAAATTCAAATAGTCTGCCATGTTGGCAAATAAATGAACTATCCTTATAAAATATTTACAACTTATGCCACAATGCCCTAAATATGTCAATAAATATTATTACTACTCACCTTCAATTATGCTCAATGAGCAATGAGCTCCTGATTTAAAACCACGTATTACAAACTATTTACCTATATTTTAAAAATTCACTAACTTACCTATATTCTTTTGATACAAACTAATTGACCTACATTCTTTTGATACAAACTAATTGACCTACATTCTTTTGATACAAACTATTTACCTATATTTTTTTCTTTACAATATCACGCCTATGGGGTAGGTAACTTTTTTTTACAGTATTTCTATTCTAAGTGGGTACTAACATGTAGATAGGTAAATTATTTTCTATGAAAAAAAAAATACAACCATTATTTTGTACAATTTTTTTTGACACAAATTATTTGTCCATGTTTCAATGTAAAACACCATAATATTTTTATTTATATTATGTATTGCATGCTAATAATGTAAGTTAGTTTCACGATAAAACAATTGTTGGTAAAAAAAATTGAGAAAGGAAAGCCTAATAAAATAATAGGTTAATTGACATTTAATTGCATTGAAAACAATAAAATGTAAAATTTATTATTAATTATAAGTCAAACCCTCACCCAGGTTACAATCTATGAGAGTATTTTAGGAACACGAGAATTATAAAAACTGACATACCAAGCTTGTTAAGGAAATTTGCTTAGTTGGACTCTAGTAAATGGGGTTTAAGTCTGAAAAAAATAAGGGTTTTAAGTGAGAGAAAGTAAGTTTTATAGGGGAAACTCTATATCCACGTTTCTCCGCACATCACTGCCGCTTCTTCCTCTCATTTATCACACTTCACCTTCCGGCACCGGCCGGCCGCCTATCCATTTGATCGCCATTGATTATAGTTAGCTCTTCTATTTTTGTTCTAGCACTTCTTGCCAACCTTGCAGTTGAGAGAACCTGCAAAGCGTGTGAGCCTTGTCACGAATGTGCCTGGTTTTGCTTTGATCATGTCTAACTTGCCAAATCCATGCTTCTTGTTCGGCACTCCAGACTGAACAAAGAATGCTCCATTCATCATAAGATCTCCTTCTGATCTCCATTGCCAGCTCTTCCACACGCTCTCCGGTGCATAGTCTCTCTTCGTCACCTATAAATTCAAACGTCACAAAATTAATACATCACTTGATTAATTATGTGCTCGTGCCTATGTATTAATTGATAATATTGTGTTCGTCTATGTACTTCTTTTGCAGCCTGGTTTGGTGGGGCGATGAATCGGTTGCCCTGGCTGATAATTGTGGGGTGAGAGCTTCCTCCGATGGCATACATGATCCAATGTGTGTAGTCATTGTTCACGACATGGACAAATCCCCATCTGCATCTTGGCATTCTCTGTATCAATCCCTTGCCGAAATGGTTAAACGCAACCGTTATTTGCATGATTGCATCCCCTGCAAACGCATCGCTAGCCCCGAAAAGCATCACCTGCACCATTCGTTTAACCAATTAGTCATTCTTTGTTATCTTATTTTGTAGTGTTAATAACATCTCCGTGCGATTATTATCAAATAAATAAATAAACGTACGTCGTTGTGATGGGTGAAGTGACAGTTGGATATGGTAATAGCAGTAGACCCTTGAATGGCGTCGATGAGCCCATCCGCGCAATTCCACATAGAGAGATGGTCGAGCCAAATGTTAGACGACCCGTAAATGGAGATACCATCTCCGTCACTCTGCGTGCGAATCCCGATGTGACTCAGGGAGTCCCTGATCATACCACCGCTGCCTGGTACGGTGTCGTGGATGTGGAGGCCATGAATAATCACGTTCTGAACGAACTGGAGTGTGATCCCTGCGCCATGAGCAATGTGCACATTTGCCCCTCGTGCGTCAATTGTCTTGTGGCTCGTTACTATGAGCTCTTGGCTTAGCCTGATGACCATGCTACGTGCAAATATGATCCACAACGGTTGCGTTTGGATCACAGCGTGACGTAGGGTTCCGGGCCTTGGGTCATGGACATTATCGTCCGAAGAGTCGGTGACAATGTAGTAAGCCCCTTTCTTGCCTCCGCGCGTCTTGCGGCCAAAGCCTTTCACGCAGCTGGCCAGCTTCTTGCGGTTGTTAGCCCAGTTGGCCCGGCACCGCCAGCAGCGGTCTATCGGGTTTGTGGCCTTGCAAGGGCCCTTGTAACGTTTTCCTCTCAGATGCCTCCTTGTGCTGTTACCCGCAGACTGATCATCTTCAAGTTCCTCCTCAACGACGGTCCTGCATTATCATGCATGGTCGATTAAGAGCACTGCTATTTGTAGCATTTAATTGATTGATTACCGAAACCGTGTATATACAAGATGAATATTATTTTTCCTGCATTATTAGGCATGATCAATTTCGAATAATGTTATATGCACCATCTAACTAATTATCATCTCGTCTCGCTTTTAATAAGAGACGTATATATGTACAATGTGAACGTTAAAAACCCCACATTATCATCATGCATGATCAATTTCTAGTGCTACTATTTGTATCATTTAACTGATTATCGTCGCTTTTCTATTAAAAGTATGTATTCAGATGAAATGATACAAACATTGGGAAGGAAACGCGTACACAAAATTTGAAGAGAATTAAGGATAAAATGTCGAATTTACGTACTGTTCAACGCTTTCGTTGAAGTCCTCGGTGACTTGTTCCGGGTTGGGTTGGTAGGCCTTGAGGGCTGCCTTCTGAGCTTTCATGGCTCGTTCCTGCCATACGGCATCGAAGTTAGCAATGTTGAGGGTGTCATTTGCTGTCTCTGCCTTCAAGCTTGGAACCAGCATGCAGAAAGAAATCATAAAGAGGACCAAATTGAGCTTCGATGCCATTGGTCCAAGAACCATTTTTTGTATTTTCTTTCTACTTTTTTTTATAATTTTTTTTTAGAACAATGTTTCTAGAAGTGGTCAAGGTCTATGAGATTGAGCCCAGATTTTCACCGGGATCAGATTCAGCCCAGCTAGACCTTGCCAGAAAAAGATTAATTGAACTAAAAAAAAAAAAATTCTAAGTTGACTGCAATACTAATATTGTATTGGCTTGGTTTCTGCTGTGAAAATTTTGTGTTTTATAGAAAAAAACATTGTCTAAATTTAGAGCCGTCGAAGGTGGAGAACCATCTTCTTCTAACGGTTGACATTCTGACTAAAATGTGAGGAAAGGACCCAATGGAACACCCTCTACGACACCACATTCGTGCGTGGTCATCCAGTTTCACGTGATGAGAGAGAGAGAGATAGGGTTTCACGTGATGACAAAGATAGAGACTGGAAGTTTTAACGAAACCATTTTGTGTAAGTTTTCTGTCGCATCCACAGGTCATTTCTATTAGATTGCAGTTAGCTAACAGGAGTACTACGTACGATCAACCATCCAGTTAAGTACCTAATTAGCATATCCTTAATTAACCTCTTTCATGTGTTGTAATTGCTTATTAGTTATAACTAACCATACTTTTCCCGCCGTTTATCCTATCCACAAAACATGCACGAGGAAAATAACAGAATAATATGTTCTTTCGATCAATGACATCCGATAAAATTGAAACATATATGGATACAGGGGCGGATGCACGTTGTGGCAAGGACAGTTGCCCATCCAGACGCTGAAAAAACCCTTGATCGGAACCCAGATGACCTGAAATCTGCTTGAGAAGAAGCAGCAACAGGGGAAAGCAACCACTGCGGGAGCAAGGAGGAGGAACAAGATACAAGTTTTTAAAACCCTGGTAAAAAACGACCTCGTATGTTCCCAGCGTTTAACCTCTTTCATGTGTTAAACCCAAAATAATTACTTTTCTTTTGAGCTGGACAAAATAAGATGTACTTCGATGAAGTTTCACGGAAAAAAAACACAAAATAAGCAAAATGGTTAAATACTGATAACTGCCCAATCTTTTGAATGATTTCTAATTAGTCTCAAGCTTTTAAAACATTTCAAATGACTTATTCACGTTTTAAAAATGAAACATTTGTTAGGTCATCGGTATTAAGTGATGACTTCACCAATAATACGTTGGTCACTACTAACATTTTGGAGAAATACTAAAGCTGGTATTTACTAATTGTTGTCTTTGGAGCCCAAATCAACTCCTTTTAGCCAAATTAAGTCGTAAATTTGCTTAACTAAACTGCGTTAATTTAGAAATTCAAAACTCCATAATTGACTTGAGAGTAAAAATCTGCTCTAATTGTTCACATCATCACTTAACGCTATTGAACCTAATAATTGTCCGCATTAACGTTAGTGAACCTAACAAATGTTCACTTTTCAAAACGTTGGGTAATTATTTGGAATATTTTAAAATATTATAACTAACTTGGAATCCTCCTTAAAAGCTTGATAGTTATCCAAACATAATCTTGTAAAAAATAATAGAGGGGGAGAGTATAGTTTAATATCACTGCCAATAGAGTTTAGAGACCAATTTTTAATTAGCTTGACTAGACCAACTTCCTAGTTATTGGTCTGAATTATGTACCCTTTGTGAGAAATATAACCTTGCCTTACAAATTTCAATTTTTTTTTTCGTTGATAGAAAAGTTTCATTTGTATATAACAGGGGTAATTATAGTTTAGAGTAATGCTAGGGAGATCAAATTTTTTAAACCAAATTTGCAAATTAAATGATGTGGTTGAAGATGATTAGCTTGTTAATTAAGTGTTGATTAACATGCTTATTTTTTATTGGTGAAACATTATTTGGTTTTAAAAAAAATTAATTTCCCTAGCACTACTCTATAGTTTAATCTCATTTTCATATTTCTGTTTCTTTATTCCTTAAATAATTCTTCTTTCTTTTTCACCCAATAAACTATTTTTTTTATAGTTAAACTCTCTAAGTTATACTCTCTATTCTATATAGACTTAATTTTAACTACGCCCTTTAAAACTGGACTTTAATCTCACTTTACTCCTTGTAACTCAAAAATCGCTACTTTACTCCCTAAAATTCAAAATCCGCTCCACTTTACCCATTTGAACTCAATTTTAATTTCATTTTATCTCTTGAAACTCAAAAGACGTCATTTTACTCTATAAAATCCAAAATTCACTCCATATTGCCTTAGTTATGTTAATTCCGTTATGTGAGTTTGGTTTGGGTGCACTAGACTAATCAATTTTTTTTTTCCATCTCTACAACTCAAGGACAACAACCCAAAAAATTTCAATTCTTAACTTCTTCTTCTTTTAAACTTAATATTTTCTAAATTGTTGAAGTCTAATGCATAGTGGAGATTTATAATCAAACTCATTGGTACATGTGGCATAGTCTTATTGGGTGGTGGGTCCCACGTATGTTTGAGGAGTCAACTTTTGGGTTTTAGGGAGAATAGAGAGTTTCAGGAGTAAAATTGTGACTTTTAAGTTACAAGAGACAAAATGGAATCAGAATCAAATTTTAAGAAGCCTAGCTAAATATAAGTCTTCTATTTACTACACCTTAGAAGATCTCAATAATCGCTAGTTTCTCAGCGTTTCAACTCAAATTTTTCGGTCACCTTACTTACAATTATTACCATCCACGACCTTTCTCTAGTAATTTATTTTGGCTTTCATGAACAATTGGACGCCAAAATTTTAAAGGGGTTTTTAGATCCGGGTCCAAAAAGGTAGAGTGTTTTTAGGAGTGAGTCCAGTTATCTAATGATATGTTTTTGTTTTTTTTATACTCATTTTATATTTTCTAAAAATATTAAAAATCAATTAAAATATTCTAATATTATGCATTTTTCAACTCCAAACAATATAATTAATATCTTATAACAAAAAAACTAATATACTAACATAAATTTATTTGCAAAACATTCTACCCTAACTCAAGTAACAAATATATGAATGTATATTATACCTATATGTGAGATATGAAACCTAATTAAAAGGTAGAAAAAACATAACATACCTACAAGTAAGACACATTAATCTGTGACAGGTTGATTAAAAAAAAAATCTATTCATATAGGTAGATAAATATAATTAACCTGTGATATAGGTTGATTAAAAAAATTAAAAATAAAATCTATAAATAGGTTTAAAGCAGAAGGAAGGACGAGAAATAATAAAAAGATAAATAAAAAGAAATAAGGAAAGAGGTAATTAGGAAGAAATTTGATTTTTATAATAAATCTTATTATTGAACAGATAACTATTGATAATTAAATAATTAAATATAACAAATTGGACTTATTTTAATAAATTGGACTATTCCTACTATTAGCTCAAAAAATTGGACCTATTTCAAATTTTTCCAATTTTAAATTAAGAACCAAAAAGATAAAAGAATTTTTTAATAATTTCCTATATATACAATTGAAAAAGGCTTTCCAATCGTGAAGTTGAACTTGGTCTAGTCAAATTGGTATGACTATGTAGCAAAAAACAAACGCATTTTAATATTAATTTGCCTTCTCTAGTCAAATTGGTATGACTATGTAGCAAAAAACAAACGCATTTTAATATTAATTTGCCTTCTCTAATCTACATATAGAAAGAGCATATCAAACATTCCTTCCTTCCTTCAATGAACAGAACATTGATCAATACTCCAATTTATTCCTTTGATACCATTCATTAACAAAACTTAGTTCTTTAACTATCACTGCATGATAACATAAATAGAGTTATAACTTATTTAAATTCTTTCATCTAATAGAAATACACTTGGTCGGAAAACCCTACTCAGACGTGTGATAGTGCGTGCCAAGCGGCGTAGTTGTATGAAACGCGAGAGTTTTTGGCTAATTTGACATTTTATAGTCGTATTTTCTAACCGAAGCATCTGTACGTTATCGGTAAGGTGGTCAGTTCAAGTGTCCAAACCTCCTTAACTGATTTTCTCTCATCAAAAACAGGATGAGAGAAAATCGAATAAGATGGTTTTGACACATGAACCTAAGACCTACATATGCTTCGGTTAGAAAATGTGACTAAATATGAAAGGGAAACTTGGGTTAAAAGTAGTAGATGAAGACTTAAGAAAACTTAGGAAGAGATTTTAAGAAAAGATATGGAGTATTCGACGCTAACGGAAGATTTGAAGCAAAATCAAACGTATTGGACGTTCTAAGATTCATACTGTCGACGCCCTTAGTGTGATAATGTTTGACATTGCATAAGGTTTTTATGCAAGATGCTAGCTGTTGCCATAATATGCTGCAGGAAGGAATATATCAATGCACTACAGCAGACAGATATTTATATTCACCCACTTTTCAGATTTTGTAAAGTTTGCATTCATGTGATGTTCTTCGACAAGAACAACAGATCGAACGAAGCAATTGGAAATCAAATATTCAATCACAAGTTGAAGGAAGAGATAATGATCATTTACAGAGAAAATTAATTTAGCATTTTAAAAAGCAAATTCCCCAACTACACATATTCTAACACTTTTGACCATATTTAGCAAAAATTCTTCCTTCAAACTGTTAATAAACTCAGAAGCTCGATTACTTCACTTGCAATTCATTTCACTCCTTTATTCTTCCTCAAAACCCTCCAAAGTTAAACAACTATAATCATATAACTCGTTTAAAAATGCTTTTAAAATGACTAAATTTTAGCAAAAATGTTTTTGGGTTAAAAAAGCTCTTAAAGTGAATCCTCTTTGAAGAAACACATAACTAATGCTTCTTTCAAGAAGCACTTTAAGTGCCTTTTGAAAATTTACTTGCATTTTTACCAAGAATTGATTCAAAAAATATCTCACCAGAAACACTTTCAATCATTTTATAAACACTTCTAAATGAGCTCATTATTTACAATCATTTGGAATGAAATGACCAAAAAGAATTGTTGTTTGGGGTTTATTACTAAAACAATATTGTTCCGAAGACACAAAACTAATCATATTACTAACACACTGAGATCAAACATTCCATTCTATCCGACACTTACGTATATTAGAAATTATGTCAGGCTGTCATCAATGTGATTAATTTTGTGCAATTAAATGAAAAAGACTTTAACGAAAAGCTCCCGGTACTCTTCACTTTAACGAAAAACCAAATTTTTACACTAAAAAGCCAATCCTGATACTATTCATTTTACCCTTTATTTTGTCATTTTCGCTAAAACTCAAAATTTTCAAACCTTTTTCATTAGTTTTTCTTTAAATAAACCTCTTTTAAGTTTTACTAAAAATGCAAAGGAATTACAAACTTGAAAGGAAAATGATACCAAGAAAGGTGTTCGAGCTACCATGTGTCAGCCTAGCTACATAGCTCTGCTTTGCCTAAAGAACATGACCACATGAAATCAAACTGGAATCTACCTTTTTATATTTGATGACTGAAAGCCCCTGAATTTTTACTATAATTACAGATTGACCTTCTCTATTGTTTATTAATAGTTTAATACTTAACCATCGTAAAAAGGGAATAAGGCCTACGCTAAAAGTTAATCAGTGCACAATAACATGTAGGAGTGTTTTTTATCTTTAACTACTAGATAAAATAAAATTGATTTTTGTTAATGGAGAGAGTTCGAAGAGGGAGAGTTCCGAACTCGAGATGCATAGGTAGATCCAACATTTTATTCACTAAAATATTAGACCATATGCATGTGTGTATGAACTTTAATTTCTCTTCAAAGGGGAATAACTTCTTATATGAAAAGAGCAAAGTATATTTTTTCTTCTTAAGGATAGTGATTTCACATTCACATTTTCTTCTTTTGCACTCATTTTTTTGTTTTTATGTTGTGATTTATTCAGTCCTATAACAAGAAAAATGAGTGAGGACGACCCTTGACGTAAGGGAAATATTATTTTTTTGTGATCGAAAAGTCATGGGTTCAAGTCTTGAAAACAATCTCTCTGCAAAGTAAGGATAAGACTGCGTACAATAGACTATCTCCCTTATCTCTTCAACGCTCATAAAGCGAGGAAAACCTTATTGTCATGAAAGTCACTTCTTTTTACCTAAATAGAAAGGCAATAACCTATGTTTTCACTGCTAAGTTGCTAACACAAACAAAATCAACACCAAAGGCCAATATGGGGATTAACAAAAACTTTAATAAAGCTTCTATATAAACAGTCATTTCTCTCCTCAACTTTTCATATCTGACAAAGCACCAAACAAGAAGAATAAAAGAGAGATTTCTTATGTACTTGTTTTTAATTCCACCAGCATATGAGGAATTCATCACCAAAATACATAGCCAGGAAGTAGATATCCGCTGCCGAACGTCGTTTAATTTCTAACATCGCCATGATTTCTCTAACAGATGTCTACCATGTTGTCGCAGCCACTGTTCCTCTATATGTGGCCATGATTTTGGCCTACCTTTCTGTGAAATGGTGGAAGCTCTTCACGCCAGATCAATGCTCTGGAATTAACAAATTTGTTGCCAAATTCTCAATCCCCCTTCTGTCCTTTCAAATCATTTCTTCCAACAACCCTTACAAAATGAACCATAAACTCATCCTCTCGGACTGCCTCCAAAAACTGATTGCATTCCTGGCACTGGCAGCAGCCACTAAATTCAGTTCCTATAGCGGGTTGAATTCCATCATAACCGGCCTATCTCTTTCGACGCTTCCCAACACGTTGATCCTCGGGATTCCGCTGCTGAAGGCCATGTACGGGGACGAGGCGGCCAAGCTTGTGACACAGATAGTTGTGTTGCAGAGCTTAATCTGGTACAATATGTTGCTGTTTCTGTTTGAGTTCAGGGCCGCTAAGGCCGCGTCTGTCACACCTTCATCGGAACCCTCTGCAGGTAATTAGCATTCAAAGATTGCATTTGAAATTGAAGAGCGTAAGAAGAAAGCATCACCAAATTCGGCACACGTGCACGCGACCGGATTATATTATAGATTTATGAACAGAAAGCGGTTTTACGATTAATTGAGTCGGTTTCATTTTTTTTCGTCTCTAACTTTACTATTAATAATTTGTAGCTACACTGCATTGCTTCTTAATTTCAAATTATGTTGTATTCTAACATCATCATCTTTTGGTCTTGTTTCTGTTCGAAGAGGAAATGGAGGTGCCTTACGAAGCGCAATCGAAAGATGAGACGGAGGACGAAACGAGAGCCAACAATACTAAGAAGATCAAATCTATTCTGTTAACGGTTGGGAGGAAGCTTATAACCAACCCAAACACTCATGCAACATTGTTGGGTCTGATTTGGGCAAGCGTGCACTACAAGTAGGCACTCTTTCGTCGCTTTTGTTGGTTCGATTTGTGTATTTCTTGGCATCGGGTTGAATTATAATCTGTTGCAGGTGGGGAGTGAAGCTGCCAGAAGTCATTGCGCAATCAATCGCGATACTGTCGAATGGAGGACTGGGGATGGCAATGTTCAGCTTAGGTATGAAGAAACATGAGAAAAACTACTAATCACCTGCCATGTTATTTGAACAATAACACTTGGACACATGAACTAATTTCTGCTGCTTATAGGCCTTTTCATGGCATCGCGCGGTAGCATAATAGCATGTGGGACGCGAAAGGCGATGCTAGCCATGGGATTGAAGTTCATAGCCGGCCCTGCGATAATGGCGCTGTCCTCCTTTGCAGTTGGACTAAGGGGCAGAGTTCTCAGAGTGGCAGTAGTGCAGGTACATATATATTTTTTCTTCTCTTGTGTATGGTACACAGGAATGCTAAATACTCTGTTGTTTAATTACTGCAGGCAGCTCTTCCTCAAGGAATCGTTCCCTTCGTGTTTGCGAAAGAATACAATGTACATCCAGACATTTTGAGCACCGGGTAACGATTGATTTTGTTCATCTCGTGTTACATATAGCTGGTTAGACGGTAGAATCTCTCCAACTACACAATTCTGAGACGATATGGTTTTGTTTTTGTTGTTGCAGGGTTATTTTTGGGATGCTCATTGCATTGCCAATAGCATTGGCCTACTACTTCCTTCTGGGATTGTAAATTACACAGTTTCACCATGAACATACTGGATCAGAATACCAACGATTCGAAAGTTCCGAAATCGATTAGATCGAAAGTTTGTGCAGCACAGTTTGAGTACTATGAAATGGTGATCAAATTGCTGAGGGATGAGGATAGATTATTGGAAGTCTCTCATTTAATTTATTAGAATTTGTTTCAAATGTAATATGGCTGATATGTTTACTACATACATACATACATGAATGTCATAAGAATTCACGGGAAAACAAAATGTCGATTGTCGACTTCCTGAACCTTTCCTCCTTTATATAATATACGTGAATGTATCTATTCAACATACTATGACCGTCTCCTATTTTGTGGTCCAATCTGACTTTGTATTCCATGCTTAATTATATATAGCAGGTAGGTCTACCCCGCTACCTGGGCATGAGTCATCGAGAAAGGGATCACTCACTTTGGACAATCGACAGAAGTGTTCACTTGTGCCAAAACTTAATAAACTCGTGACTTTGACATTTTTATCTTCATCATGACAAACAATATTTAAAAAAAATTGCGTACGACTAAACAAAACAATACGTCCAAAATGCAGTGGACAGTGTTTTTAAAAATTGAAAAAAAAAATAAAAAATACTTATTGGCTTGGCTCAAAAAGGTGCGTTTTGGTCAAATCATTTTTAAACAAAAAAGTCATATTCTTTCTCCTCCTGCAGCAGAACGAGCAGTGCATCAGCAGCCATGGCTGCTGTTCTCCACAACCACAGCTCAGACTTGGGTGGTCCTCGGAGGTTTCAATAGCCCATTATGTGAGCTTCCGGGTGGTCCTGGGACCACCCCGGTTCCTTAGTAGAACCGCCCCTGACTACGTCAGAGTCCCGTTGTGTATGAATGTATGACTCATGTACTTTAATTAATAAAGCTAATTTATAAATGATAAATCCGTAAAGTTAGGTAAACTAATTTTTTAGACTGCATTTGCAAATCATGCGATGTGTCATCAATATGAAATATGCACGTTAATCAATACTAAGTAATAACTCAATCATCAACAATAATGTCAGATAGTTTACAAAATATAATTTAGATAAATGGTCTCTCTAGCATTACCCCATAACTTTGATTTATAACATGAAATAGTGATAGTTTTATAAATCTATCCATCTCTATCTCTGATAGCATATCATGTCACACATATGTAAAATCTCATATATTCTTTTACGGGTGTTAATTTGGATATGTTATTTATCATTTTTTATTTGTAATTTCACTGCAGAAGTGAAGATTAGGCCACAAAGTTGAAAGTAATACACACTTATATCAGTATAAATGTAAATATACTGATAGAAATACATCATACATGTATATACATTTATACGTTAAAAAAAGTATACATAAAATATTTATACATACTTTTCTTTTAGTCCAAAAAAATTGTTAATATACAGTACTCGCACGTACCACTTGCAATGTAACATTAAAAGAAAAACAGAGATTAATCAAAAGTTTAATTTAAGACCTCCAATTATCAATTACAACTGAAAAGGAACACATTAAAGTGCAATTAAACAAAATTGTATTATCCTCCTTAAACACTCTATTTTAACTTTTATGAATTTTGAATTATTTACATTAAATTGCAATTAAACAAAATTATATTATCCTCCTTAAACACTCTATTTTAACTTTAAAATTTTAAATAATAATTCAAAATTCATAAAAATTTAAATGCACATCCAAGTCAATAAGTCCATGAGCATGCACATTAAGACCATATATGACTTGGGGCAAGACATTAATTGTTTAACTTTATTATAAATTTTGATATGCATTCGATAGAAATTTAAAGTCTTTATTTCGCTTAGTACCACTGTCTAATAATATATTTTTTCAATTGTTTAAACCTCTCTCTAGAAACCTCCCGCCCTCTCTTCCGTCTTCTTCTGCCTCTACACCATATCCACACTTAATCCCCCAGCCACCACATCCCACGGGCCTTTCAAGTGGTACGTCGAGATCGGAAAGGTGGCTGTCGTCAACTACGGAGAGGACTACTAGAAGCTCGTCATCGTCATTCACCACCCATCCTTCCTTCCACCATCTCCATACCATACTTAGTGCCCAGCCACCGCCCACATGGGTCCACGACTTCTCTCTAGTATCTGCAAATCCTAAAATTTGAAATTAGGATTTTAATTTGTCAAATTGGGGATTTGGGAATTTTCGGGTTTAGGAGTGGAATTGAGTGCATGGCAAGGTAATTAAAACCAAACCCCCTCAATTGCACTTGTAGCTAACTTAATGGCAGAGTCATAAGTAACTCAAAATCAGCCCTTTAACGAACAGTGCAATTTCATCCCCAATTTTTTTTTTTTGATCAAAGGATAAACTTCATTACCAACTAGAAAATTACAACAAAGGCCCAAAACCATATGAACACAACAAAGGAAAAAGGGCCACAACACATAGAAGACAAAGGCCCAAAACCAACCTTGGAGCCCAGGACAAACAACCAAACCACACAGAACCCTACACAACTAGGCTTCCTGCTGCAAACAATACTCGCCGACAGAGAACCACAATCGGCCACCCTCCACGATTACCTGAGATCAAACCATCAAGAAACCCATAATTAGTGAGAACATAGGTCACATCATCATCCTAAGACCAACAACGGAATAGCCGCCAAGAGAACAAAGAAGCACGCAAGTAGAAAGAATCCACGAGCAACATTGCCGACAAGGGCGAGCAACAACGGGAGTGACCAGCAAGGGCCAACAAGGGTGGTGGTGCGGATACCCGAGCTAAAGCTCTACACACCCTCCCAAAGATCCACGACAAAACATGGTAAGCAGAGGCGGTACCCGATCGAAAGTGAGGAGAGAGATGATGGAGCCAACTGAGGATGATGATGGATGGGAAAGGGTCAAGGAGGAAGGAGGAAACGGGGGATTTGGAAATAGGCCCCAACTTTATACTATAGTAGTGTTACAGATCATTTGTTATTTGTTGGGTATAGTGTCTACACATTGAAGATGTGGTGAGTACTAATAGTCTATCACATTACAAATCATTTGTTATTGAACACAACTTAGCTGCCGTAAATTCAGCTGCCGGTCCTGCTTACAACCAATCCGAAATGAACACGTGCAGTTGTAAGCGGCTAACTTTCCTTTGTTATTTGCTACCTACCTATAATGGGTAGAGTGTGCGCGCATTGAACACGATACTTAAGATGCAGCAGACTAGCTATTAAGTTTGAACGACTTGTTTGTCAAGAATATGAAATTTGGTACCAACACAATGCTATTTGGAAATTCGTTGTGCATCAGGTGTAAAGATCGTTAGAGATTTGACTAATGAAAAAGGAGAAGATTCTTGTAGTTCTAAACAAGTGATGTCACTTTCACAACGACCTAGTTTGTTATTTTTAATTCTTTTAATGAATCTAGGAGTATTCAATCATGATTTTAAGTAATTATCTGAAATTTAAGGTGTATTCAATTAGAATTTTAAGATAGTTTATTAAAATCATTAGAAATCCCAGTGTATTCAATTAAGATTTTAAAGAAGTTTATAACATTCCAGATGTATTCGATTAGAAATTGATTTTAAAGGATTTTTTGAGAAAGTTGAGGAATTAGAGGGAATTTGAGAGATTTTGTAGTGTATTTTAAGCATCCACAAATCTCACATATTCTATGAGATTTACAGGGAATTGAATCAAAATTTCATATGGAAAATTTACAAATCAATTAAACTTTATAAAAATCTAAGGATTTATAAATCCATTAAAGTATCTCAAATTCTCAATTGAATACACCCCCTTCAACACCAAAAAAAATAATGGATACACTATATAAAACGTATTATTTATTTTTTTGGTCAATATATAAAAAAAAGAAGAAGATAATGACCTTTACTTTTGGGAAAGGGAAAGACCAATTTGGTAAATTCACCTGGTCAAATTGGCTTGGCCGAAACGCCAAGCGTCACTTGATAAATTCACATTATATAAAAAATGGGGAAAAAAGAGAATCCCCAAATAGGCAAATCAACGGTGAGAAAATCGAGATCTGACGGTCCGCATTTAATCGAGAAATAAAAAATAGAGAAAAAAGAAAAACTCGCCGAAAAGAAAGGTGAAATTGAAATCGGGTGGTGATTTAGGGTTTTCGCCTCCCCCAATAAATATCGCTCGTCGCTTTCGCCATTTCTCACTGCCGCTTCTCAGAGAGCTACAGAGACACCCAAATCCCGTGTGGGTTTCCATTGTTCGCGTTCCAATCCCAAATCTTTGCTGAGAAAATGGTGGGACCTGGGCTTTACACCGACATCGGCAAGAAAGCCAGAGGTATAGCTATCCCTCTTTTTATATTTTCTGATTATGTGTATATATACATGTATATGTATGGATTTGGTTGTAAAATTGATGGGTTTTTCTTAAATGTCATTTTTTCTAATGGGTTTTTGTTAAATTTCAGATCTTCTGTACAGGGATTACCAGAGCGACCATAAGTTCACCATCACCACCTTCTCTCCCACTGGAGTGGTGAGTTCTTTCGCACTTTTTTCTTGCTCTGAGATCTGTATTTATATATGTATATTCACTTGTTGAATCTCTAGGGTTTTGTTTCTTGCTCTGAGATATAATTTTGTTCCACTTTCGGTGAAATTATTCGGCTCCGATTGAAACTTCTAACTTTTTGTTTCATATTATGCTTCGTACTTTAGCTTGTAACCTTTTTTTTTTGTTAGTTTTTTCAAAGTTTATTAATATTTTGGGTTAGAATTTGGTGGCATTTAAGCAGGAAGTGTCAATTGTTGATTTATTGCTGTGAATATGTTGAAACGGCGAGTTAAACTAGCATCTAGTTCGTCTTAGTTATTCGATTTTGTTTAATTTGAGAAAATTGTGATTTTATGCTGGGTGTCGATTCTTTGCAAGTTTTGTTAGTTAACTTTTGCTGTAGAACTTTTTTATTTGTGTTATTAGATTTTGCTGAGTTTAACAAATTTAGTGAAATTTCTAGCCAAACATAGAATTTAATGAGCAGCACTGATATTACAAGTGATTCATATAATTTTCCATGTGTTCCCTATATGCTTATGCCCATTGCCGTTTGCCTTGCGCATACCATTCTTACCGACTCTTTGTTCAACTCGATCCGCCGCCCTATAGTTTACAAGTTCTAAGTTAACCATGTATCCTACATTTACTTACTTCTTCATATTTGCAGGCTATCACTTCTTCAGGAACGAAGAAAGGTGAGCTGTTTCTGGCTGATGTGAACACTCAGTTGAAGAACAAGAATGTCACAACTGATGTCAAAGTTGACACCGACTCCAATGTAAGTCCCTCATCCATTTATGTTTCTTTTCCATCTATTCTGTTACAGGATCCTATTGAGGTGGTGATTGTAAATGCCAAAAGCATTTCCTTTTTCATTTGCTTTTTGTTGGACGTACACACATCCATTAGAAATAGTGTTAAATGGTCATTCAGATATAACGGAATTGAGTAGCTTTAGTGCATTTGGAACTGAATAAAGTAATTATTTTAACTTATACTCATCTTTTCTTGCTAATGTCGGTTTACCAACGGTTTGTTTTCTTATCAGCTGTCCACCACTATCACGGTTGATCAACCTGCTCCTGGCCTGAAGGCAATCTTTAGCTTCAAAGTTCCTGATCAGAGGTCTGGCAAGGTTGGACTGTTATGCCTGATTTTTTATCTGTCACTCGTCTATTAAGTTTGCCGATATGCGGTAAAACTTGTGGGTGGAGTTCACTCTCTGTATTAAAGCATTTCATTAATCGGTATCATTTGTAGAATTGCTATCTAATATGTGGGTGATTGTTAACAGGTGGAACTCCAATATCTGCATGACTATGCAGGGATAAGCTCCAGTGTTGGTTTGACAGCGAACCCTATTGTTAACTTCTCCGGTGTTATTGGAACCAATCAGCTTGCACTTGGTACTGATCTGTCATTCGACACCAAGACCGGGAATTTGACTAAATGCAATGCTGGACTGAGCTTCTCCAATGCTGATCTAGTCGCTGCATTGACCCTGTAAGTATTCTTTTGGTTGTCTACGATTGGCTTATTTGATTTTACGTATATTGGCTTTGTGATGTTGAAGTTTTGGTGCATGGTGTGATAAAGATTTGTTTTTCATGATACAGGAATGATAAAGGTGACATCCTCAGTGCATCCTACTATCACAGTGTCAATCCCCTTTCCAACACAGCTGTTGGCGCTGAGGTGACCCACAGGTTTCCTACCAACGAGAATACCATCACTCTTGGCACCCAGCATGCCCTGGATCCATTGACATCCATTAAGGCACGAGTAAACAACTTTGGCAAAGCAAGTGCCCTGATCCAGCACGAGTGGCGCCCAAAGTCATTCCTCACTGTTTCAGGAGAGGTAGACACCAAGGCCATTGAGAAGAGCGCCAAGATTGGGTTGGCTCTTGCTCTCAAGCCATGAGCGGGTTTATTGCTCACTGCGGCAGGGAGCAGAGGTAGAGCGTAATATAGTTGTCTTTCCAGGCTGACTTTTCTTTGGTTCTAAATGTTTCTTTTTTCTCGGAACAAGTCCATATGGTAGGGGAAATCGTTCTGTATTGATGGCTTCGGTTTGTAAAAATAAAAATTCGATGGTTTCAGACATGTTTTGCGACCTTTTTCACGCTTGTGTTAGCGGAGGACGATGAAGCCCGGTAGTCTTCAAATGTTGTTACCATTTTTCGTGGCTGTTTCGGCACTTCTTTTCTTCCTCCTATAATCAATGATATTTCGGCCTTCCTTGGCATCTTGAATTTGAGAAGTCCGTTTGGAATGTTAGCATTTTATTTACTCCGTTTATTACTGAATACTGATTGTGTGGTATCGGAAGGCAAATTCTTAGGTTCGGACGACGAGAACCCGTCACTGTCCGGCTTAAGACAAAACCGCCCCGCCCAGCCCCACCTCCGCCGTGTGTTCTGTCCCTACCCGGTGATATTTCGGCCGAACGGCCATGAACTTCCACACAGAAGAATTCCTAAAGCAAATAAGTGTAGTGGGTAACTTTGTCTTATTTGTCAAATTGTTACCTCTCTTCCAAAACGAGCAAGTTAAACAAAGGGAGTTTTAACGAAAAGCCCGCGGTACTGTTCACTTTAACGAAAAATCACATTTTTACACTAAAAAGTCAAACCTGGTACTATTCACTTTACCCTTTAATTTGTCCTTATCGTTAAAACTCAAAGTTTTCAAGCTATTTTCATTAGTTTTCCTTTAAACAAAACCATATGTAATTAGGAGACCAAACAAAATAAAACCCCTTGAAAACTTTCCTAGTTTTCCAAACAAGTACCGAATCTCACAAGGCTTTCTAATTTCCCACTTAAACTCGGAAGCCGAAATTACACATCCAAAGCATCTCTATAAATATACAAGTCCGATCGAAGGTCTTATTCACAACCACCTTACGTACCAAATCAAAAGCATCACCATGGCAAGCATGCTCTCTTCTCTTGCTTTCGTCATCTACGCTCTCTGTCTTTTGGCGTTGACTCCGCAGGCCGCCCCAGCTACAGCCCCGTTCCTTTTCCCGGAAGCTCAATCCACCGTCCTCCCCGACCCTTCAGCCTTCTTCGCCCCGAACCTCCTCTCATCCCCACTCCCCACCAACTCATTCTTTCAAAACTTTGTCCTCCACAATGGCGACCAACCGGAGTACATACACCCCTACATCATCAGATCAGCCAACTCTTCCCTGTCTTTTGCTTACCCGTCTTTCTCCTACACCTCTACCGGCGTATCCACGTCCCCGTTCGAAGCCGACCTCACCATCTTCGCCTCAAAATCAAACAACAAGGGCCACCATGTAGTCTCCGACTTCAATGATTTGAGTGTGACATTGGACTTTCCCTCCTCCAACCTCCTCTTCTACCTCGTCCGCGGAAGCCCCTTTCTCACCTGCTTTGTTTATCGCCCCACGTCGGTTTCTATATCGACTGATCATAAAATTGTCTCGGCAACATCAGCGAGTGGCTCAAATACTAAGTTCATCGTCAAGCTCGACAATGATCAGACATGGCTAGTATACGCATCCTCACCAACAGAATTAACTGACAGCGGCTCATCCATCTTAACTCTTCAGGACTTTTCTGGGGTTGTTCGTTTTGCTGTAATGCCGGATCCTGATCCTAAATCTGAGGAAATTCTTGACCACTTCAGTTCTTGTTACCCGGTTTCCGGTGCAGCTGTGCTCGAAAACTCAAATACTTTGTCGTATAAATTTGAAAAGATAGGTGGAGACTTGCTCATGCTAGCTCATCCTCTACATCTCAAGCTTCTGTCCAATGCAACAGTTCTGCAGGATTTTAATTACAAAAGCATTGACGGCAATTTGATTGGCGTTGTTGGTGATTCGTGGGTGTTAGCACCAAAGCCTATTCCAGTCACTTGGAATTCCGTTGGAGGTGTCAAAAAGGACTCGTTTCCTGAAATCGTATCCGCGCTTCGTCGAGATGTTGACGCTCTTAGCTCGACAGAATCAACTACATCTTCATATTTTTATGGGAAACTGGTTGCTAGAGCGGCAAGGCTGGCTCTGATCGCCGAGGAGGTAGCTTTCCCTGATGTGATCCCCGTGATTAGGACATTCTTAAGGGAGAAAATCGAGCCGTGGTTGGATGGTACTTTTAGCGGCAACGGATTTTTGCACGATAAAAAATGGGGTGGACTTGTTACGAAATCCTCCACAGCTGATCCAGGTGCTGATTTCGGGTTTGGTCTTTATAACGATCACCATTTTCATCTGGGGTACTTTATATATGGAATTTCCGTGTTAGCAAAGATTGATCCTGCATGGGGGGAGAAGTACAAGCCTCAAGCTTACTCGCTCTTGGAGGATTTTCTCAACAAGGACAAGCAATCGAATCCAAATTATCCGCGTCTGAGAAACTTTGATCTTTATAAATTGCACTCGTGGGCGGGAGGGTTGACAGAATTCGCAAACGGGAGGAATCAAGAGAGCACGAGTGAGGCGGTTAACGCTTACTATGCAGCTTCTCTGATGGGAAAAGCCTATAACGATGCGCAACTTGAGGCCACCGGTTCACTGCTTACTACATTGGAAATTCAGGCAGCTCAAATGTGGTGGCATGTGAGAGAGGGAGGAGAGAGTCAAATTTACGAGCAAGATTTCGCGAAGGAAAACCGAGTTGTGGGAATTTTATGGGCGACCAAGAGAGACAGCGGGCTTTGGTTTGCCACTGCGGAGGCAAGAGAAATCAGACTTGGAATCCAAATACTGCCTGTTTTGCCAGTTACTGAGGTATTGTTCTCGGACGCGGGTTTTGCTAATGAGCTAGTAAACTGGGCATTGCCGGCGCTCAGCAGGACGGGAGTCACGGAAGGATGGAAAGGATTTGTATTTGCATTACAAGGGATGTACGACAAAGAAGGTGCTTTGGAGAAGATTAGAAGCTTGAAAGAATTCGACGACGGGAACTCTCGCAGTAATCTCTTATGGTGGATTCACAGTAGATGAACTTTTGTTGGTTAATTTCTTCTTATATGAGTTTAGTTTTATATTTTTTGTTTGATTTCATATTCTTTAGTTTTATATTTTTTGTTTAATTTCATATTCTTTATGTAACGAATCGAAAATCAAAAGTTGCAATGCTGTGGATGCAAACGACAGTTTTTTCTTAATCTGATTTCTGGAAACATATAATTTTTAAGAAAATCAACATGATAAAGAACAATTGTCACACCAACTAATAATAATTAGGGAGTCAAGCACTGCAGATGCATTTGTTCGTCCGAAGTTTTTAGGGTTTATATCACAAATGGTCCCTGAAATTGACCCCATCAATCATGATGGTCCCTGAAATTGAAAATCGATCAATGTAGTCCCTGAATTTTAATTCGCGAATCAATGTAGTCCTTCTGTTAGTGTTCCGTCCAAATTAACACTACAAAAAGGTTAGAGAACCAATATTTTATGGTAAAATGACCAAAAAAGGGTTAGAGAACCATTTTTTTTTGTTTTTATTTTAGTTTTAGCACCAAATCCATGAAAAAATGGAGAGAAAAGTGAAGATGGAAAAAAGAAAAGAGAGGTAGTAAGTAAAATTATAAGTAACAGGGTTATTTTTGATCATTTTACCATGAAAAATTAGTTCTCTAACCTTTTTTTAAAGTTAATTTGGACGGAACACTAACAGAAGGACCACATTGATTAGCGAGTTAAAATTCAGGAACTACATTGATCGATTTTCAATTTCAGGGACCATCATGATTGATGAGGTCAATTTCAAGGACCATTTGTGATATAAACCCAAGTTTTTATCCCATCTCTATTCCTTAGCATAATCGGCTTGAAGGAGACCCTCTCGAATCCGCGAAGCAATGTCCTTGACCGCACCTGGCCCGTGCGGGATGATAACAGACGATGACTTTGAGGATGCACCAATCTCCTTCATGGTGTCAATGGCCTGCGGCTGGCGCGCTATGCCTATCCTTACCAAATACTTGGACTCCGGCCTCTCCTTCCGCTCGCTTGATCTGCATGATTTTCTCTGCTTCAGCCTTTTCTCTCACCGCCAATCTCTGCCTTGCAGCTGATATGATGACCGATAGCAAAACTTATAAACTGAGCAACAACCAAATCACAAAATTGAAATTTCGGAACAATGTGCGTGACATTTTTGGAGTGGAAATTACCTGCATTGACCTCATTCATCGCTCTCTTCACATGAACATCTGCCACAATATCGACAATAAGGGTCTGGACTATTTCGAAATCATAAGCAGACATTGCCTGTAACGAAAAAATGGCTACAATTTCAATTGGTTCTCAACAAATGTTACACAAAGATATAACCTTTTCTATTAAAAACAAACAATTGTTTCACCTTTGTAAGCTCCTCGTCAGCAGCTTTCGCTATGTCACTCTTCTGCTCAAAGGCAGCATCAAGCTCAATTTCGGCACTCTTGCCCTAAAAACTGAAGAGTAAGAAAGTAGCTTCCAATCTATACAAGCAACAATGTCTACCAATCACTTTCTGCAAGTCTTACCATCAAACACATAGGTCCGAATCTGTGAGTTGGCGTTTGAGAGCTTGTAGATAGCTTTCCGCATCTTATCTGGCAATGCGCGATATTGAATCGATGCAACCACTTTCACGAACACGTTATCATGAAAAGACCAATTATGCCACATATCGAGATTTTATCTCCGGCATAATTTCACATGCTATAGTCTGACATAAACATTGTGGATTTCACTACAGATCGTTCCGGGAATGTAAAGTAAGGGCTAAATTCAGAAGGCATAAACCTTGGTTTTGGTTTCACATCGAACTTCAAGTTGCCGCACACGCAGAGAGATCTCACCGGCTACCTTGTATCCGAAACACCAGGGCATGCAGTGGCATCCTGGTTCAAGCACATCATCAAATTTCCCAAAATGCACCCTCACGGCAACTTTTGACTGCTTCACTTGAACACAACCAAGTGCTTGACCCATTCTTCAGTTCTTAAACTAGTAACAAAGTTATATATGAATCAATAATGCATAGATCTAAAGAAAAGAAATCAGGTGAACTCCAGTTGAATTTTTTTCTCGGCACCCAAACGGCTGCTGGTTCTTGTAAAATTGTTTGTGAATTATTTCTTGTAATCCAAGCCAAAATTTGTGAAATATAAAAGGAGTAGCAAAGCTGATCAGTTGGTAAATGACCAGTATGCCCTTGAATTTACATTAATTTAATTTTCTTTACTTGCAATTTTTCATGTGACTTTGTATAATGTCATTAAGTTCCCTTAAATGTGTTTTAATTTTTTTACTTACCAAACGACAAGGCTTCCATAGAGTTGTGGTCAACTATTTGCCTTAGGAGAAAATTTTGTCACGTCGCGTGATCATAATAGATGCATAATTGTATATAACTTACAGACTCGAATGTTTACGTTGTAAATTTGTCATACAATTTGATCATATTGGCGCACTAGGGCTGAACACTCTTCGTGACCAGCTCTTCTTTCTCTCATCCAAACTCAAAAATCTTCACATTTTCCGACCTCCAAACGTAACATAATCAATCCAATTAAAAAATTTCAACACAACCTATAAAATTCGGCGAAAATGTTGTTGATTAATTACTAGTTTGGCAGGTATTTAGCTTATTTATTAGGAAAATGTTCTTTGTTGCTTTCGATTTCGGATTCTAAACTTGGGTCATACCTGCGGAGAATATAGTTGCTGCATTTCAAGGAAATGTAAAAACAGTTTCAACACATATATTGCAATGCTGTTGATCCAAAGGACTTCGTTTTTTCACATCTGATGTCTGAAAACAGCTAAGATTTAAGAAAATTAACATAATAAGTAGCATTTGACACACCAACTATTAAAACACCCCAACTATTAAAACACACCAACTATTAAAACTTAAGAACTGGTAGAGTTGATAATTAGTCTTCGATGAATAATTTAAGCAGTCAAGCATTGCCGATATATTTGTCCATTTGAAGCTTTTATCCCCTCTTTAGCATAATCTCTGTAAAGCAGTCGAGCAAGCTGTCCCTCAGCCCTCCAATAATGGCCTGGCTCTGGCGCGCTATGCCGAGCCCTACCAAGTGCCTGGACTCTGCCTCTCCTTCCGCTCGCTTGATCTTCAGGATTTTCTCTTTTTCCCCCTTCTGTTCCGCCACCAACCTCTTCCTTGCAGCTGTTGTGTGAGATAGAAAAATAACACATAGAATAAGCAATTAATCACAAACTGAAATTTTAGAAATAAGTGAGTGACATTTTTTTTGTGAAAATTTACCTGCATTGATCTCTTGCATCGCATTCTTCACTACAATATGTGGTACAATATCCACAATCAGGGTCTGGACTATTTCAAACCCATAATCATACATAGCCTGTAACGAAAATGTCAAAAAAAAATTAAAAAATAAAAAGGTTACATTTTTTATCGGTTCTCGGCGAAAGTTACGCAAGATATAACCTTTCTAATTAGTTTAGTTCATACGAAATATAGTGTCACCTTTGCAAGTTCCTTTTGAACAGCTTTTGCTATCTCACTTTTCTGCTCAAAGACGGTATCAAGCTCCAATTTTGGCACAGTTTCCCCAATAACTGAAGAGTACCAAAATATTAGCTTCCAATCTATACAAGCAACAATCTCTATCAATCACTTTCTGCAAGTCTTACCATCAAACACATAAGCGTGAATCTGCGAGTTGGCATCCAAGAGCTTGTAGAAAGCATCCGGTATCTTGTCCGGAAAGGGGCGATAGTGAATCGATGCAACCACTTTCACAAACATATTATCCTGAAAAAAACCAGTTATGTCACTTGGCGAATTTTTTTCAGAGAAAATACCACTCATTATAGCCTGACACAAAAACTATGGATTTCACAACAGATCATTCAGGGAATGTGCATGAAACGATAAAACAAAAGACTACAGAAGCTGAAAACCTTGGTCTTGCTTTCGCAATGAACTAGACGTTGTCGCACGCGCAGTGAGAGCTCGCCGGCTACCTTGTACCCGAAACACCAGGGCATGCAATGCAATCCTGGTTCAAGCACACCATCAAACTTCCCAAATTGTTCCCTCACAGCAACTTTTGACTGCTTCACTTGAACACAACCAAGTGCTTGACCCATTTTTCTGATTAAAAAGTCAAAAAATCACTTAGTCTGCTTCATTTCGCTTTCATGTTAGTATAAAAAGGAAAAGTAATTTTTTTGTCCATTTCTTTAATTTGGTTTCCTTTACGACATGATGAGAGAATTTATTTTACGTTGTGATGAGAGAAATGGATACACAGTTATATACAACAAGTAGACTTGAAGGTGTTTTCCACGAAGAACAATAAGAGATCGTTGGCAAGCAGGTTGATGGATATAAAATACTTGAAGGTGAGAGATGAACTCAAGAAGGGAACTAGTGATGTTCAGCCCATAGGCATAGATCTTATGGTAGCTGATCCCACACGACAAAGGCTCTACTAGTGGGATATTTCAAGAAACTTTTGTAGCTGATCCCACGTGACAAAGGCTCTACTAGTGAGTGGGGGTAAGCACTCAGTTAACTGCAACAACCATGTTCAAGTTTGCTTGCTTTATCAGTCAACGTTTGAATTATTTTGGTACTATCAATTTATATGTTTGATTCAATAGCCACTCATATAATTTCGTCTTAACAAATTTTTGTACAGATGACAATCTCAGTTTTTGTATGGTGAGCTGGTATTTTGCTTACCAACTCTTGATATCATGACTTTGTTTTCTGCTGCATTCGATTCAAAGTGACACGTTGCTAAAAAAGTTAATCGCAAAATATTGATGACTCGGTGATCACCATGAGTTGTCATTAAATTAGGACATATTCATTGACATTCAAGTTGGAGAATGTAAAGTTCCAATGAATGACAATGAGTGATGAATTGGATTACTTGGATTACAAGCAACTTATTATAAGGATTGCTTGAGATACAAGTGATCTAGAAATTTTGATTTCGTGAGAATCATGGAGTCTTAACACTATGCAACTAACTTATAGGAATCCTTATTAGGATTCAATGCAAAGATATCGAATCATGATAGGACTCAATTATAGTTAAAGTTGATAGGGTTGTACACAACTGTTAATAGGTCTGCTGTGTAGGAACCCTAGTTATATACATACATACATATATTTATATATTATATATATAAATACATACACACACATATATATATATATATATGTGAGGTTTAGTCCCTGCTTCCACACGTTTAACTCCTTAAAATTACTGAAACCTATTCATACAGTAAGGGAATTATTGAGTACGGGAAGTAGAAGACGATCTCGTGCCTACATCAATGGCGTCCCATGTGAGATCCCACATCGCCCAGGGGAGTGATCCTTATATGTATATTCACATCCCTACCTAGCGCGAGGCCTTTTGGGAGCTCACTGGCTTCGGGTTCTATGGGAACTTCGAAGTTAAGCGAGTAGCACGCGAGAGCACTCCCATGATGGGTGACCCACTGGGAAGTTCTCGTGTGAGTTCCCAAAAACAAAACCGTGAGGGCGTGGCCGAGGCCCAAAGCGGACAATATCGTGCTACGGTGGTGGAGCGGGCCGAGATGTGGTGGACCCCGGGCCGGGATGTGACATCCCACACATGTAGGTTCTCTTGGACAAACTCTGGTTGCCATCACATACTTGTTGCTTAGATTGTCTAGGTTGCATTGTAACCCTAGTACCAGGTTGATATAATGTAATCTATTAATTTATACAGCTTACATGACATGTTTCTTTTTTTCTTTTTCTTTTTTGTTCCTTGAAAGGGTAGATGCATATGTTTCTATATTTAGTAATCTAAGACGCATTTTTTTTTTATTTTCTTAGATATTTGATGCGTACAACATGTTGCAATGTTATTTTTCTACGTTCAACCATCGGATTCAGGTTCAAAGTCCTCTAAGTTAAAGTAGTAATATTGCAACAAGTTACCTTTATTAATTTGGAAAAGTGGATGCAATTTATGGTATGTTTACGTAGAGGTAATCAGCCTACATCCTGGTAGATGAAGTTTTGTTGGTTAATTTCCTCTACAGCAACTTTTTATGAGATTATGGTGTGGATTCAAATTCTTTATGTAACGAAATCAATCAATTCGAACATAAGTCATATTTCTTTTTCGTTCAATCTTTCGTGTTTTAACACAAAAATTGCAATGCTATTGTTGTAAAATCACTTAATTTTTCCATCTAATTTCTACAAACAGATAATATTTAAGAAAACAAACACAATAAATCGCACAGAGTCACCAACTTATGAGATGCTACGATGCATGGACACAGTGGTTCACCCCCCGCATCCTATATCTGACACGTGGGGATATAGATACGTGCGGATACGCGATACGTAGTTGACTAATGGGATACGTGTATGTAAATGTCGGGATACTGACTATTGGGATCAAGGTTCTAAAAAACGCTAAACGCTAGTTGGGCGGCGGGCTGAGGCCTAGCGCCTAGTGCCTAGGCGGACTAGGCATATTTAGTAATATTTCGTATAAATAAGTATCTGCTTATACTTAAAAAATATATAATTTCATCATAAACTACAAAATAGAATGACATATATATTATGAAGTATTTGAACATAATGAAAACATGAGGAACAAGAATATAATGTGTGTTCATTTAAGTATGCAACAAGTCTCTTACAATTTATTAAAAAATAAATAAAATGCAAGCTGAAAGTTATCTATTTTCTGTCTAAGTGAGTCGCAACCAAGGCGAGTGTCTAGGTGGGTCTGGGTGGGCTAGGCGAGCTCCTCGGCAGGTCTAGGCACCATTTCTTAATTTTCAAACGCCTAGACATTAATCGGGACGGTGACTAGACGCCTAGCGCCCAGGCACAACCTAGACGGGGATTTTTAGAACAGTGAATGGGATATGCGTATCTGACTGTCGGGATACAAGTATAGGACTTTTCCAGATACTTTGATACTAAATTCAGAGGATAATCACACACAAAAAAAAAAAATCATAGATAATGGCACTAAATCTGGAGAGAATCGCGATGATTTAATCGTGATAATTGACCTAAAAATTGATCTTTGTATAAAATTTGGATCTACCTTTTTTTCCTCACTCGAACCTCAGAAATCAGACTGCCGCTGGGAGACCTTCACCGTTGACCATCGACTGCAACTGCAGCTGGTGCCGAGAGCTGGGTAACTGATGCTTTTCTTCCTGTGCTTTCCTGATGCTTTCCTTACGTTGTACAAATTATATATGATATAATTTCATGCTTTCGATGCTTTCCATATGCTCCCTTCCTTTTGTTCTCTAAGTTATAATTTCATTGCTTTTTTTCTTTTTTGCTTTTATATATTGTATTATACATGTTAGTGGCTTAGTATAATATAAAATTATAGGAAGCTGTAAACCTAGGGAAGCTGAAAACCAATGGATTTCACAACAGATCATTTAGGGAATGTGAAATAAAGAAAGCCTAGGGAAGTTGAAAACCTTGGTCTTGGTTTCGCATTGAACTTTAAGTTGTCGCACGCGCAGTGATAGCTCACCACCTACCTTGTACCCGAAACACGATACGCATGCAACGGCATCCTGGTTCAAGCACACCATCAAACTTCCCAAATTGTTCCCTCACAGCAACTTTTGACTGCTTCACTTGAACACAGCCATGTGCTTGACCCATTTTTCAGTACAAAGATCCTGAATTTTTCCAAAATTATAAATACAAGACTGAGATCACAACAAAATATGAAGCATTAAAGCACAGATCGAACATTCGAATGATGAAAACAATATTCATGCATAAAAGAAATAAGAGCATAACGCCTAAGAGTTCATACATAACCCTTTTTGGCTTTCTTTGTTTTCTCGGCACCGAGGCAGAAAATAAAGTGAAAGAGCATGAAACGGACTCACATTTTCTGAGCGACTAAACAAACGACAGAGTTGTACGGCCATTACCTTGTATAGTTGAACTGTTGCTGGTTCTTGTAAAGTTATTGTTTGTGATAAATTTCTTATAATCCAAGCCAAATTTGCTGAGATCTAAAGAGGTAGCTCCGCAGAGCTCAGTGGGTAAAAAACACAGTCTGTTTCATTTCCCTTTCATGTTAGTATAAAAAAGTAAAAAATTTCTCTCTCCGCCTGTGTAAGTTTACCTTATGTTGTTGGTCCCAAGTCTAGATAAAGGAGGATGGGGAGGGTGTCAGGTAGTTGACAGCTGACACTCAATTTTTCATGTCGAATCTCTACAATTTCATTAGTTCAATTTCCTTGACTTGCAATCTTAATTATGATAAGGGCATTCATTAGAGTTGTATTCCAACTATATATGATGGGAGAAAATTTATTTTACCACGTGATGAGAGAAAATGATACATGATCATATACAACAAGTAGACTTGAGCACTCACTCTACTGCAAGTTTGTCATATGATTTGAGTATATTCACGACACTTCCCAGATTAGAGAATTCAAACCCTAAGGTTGATATCTTTCTTTTTTCTTTCATTTCCTTAAAAGGGTAGATGCATATATTTCTATATTTAGTAATCTAGCTAGGACGTTTTTTCAAATTTCCAAGATATATATTTGCTGCATACATGTTGCAATTTTTTTTCTCTCTCTCTCTCTCTTCAAATCCACTATATTCCAGGTTCAAATTCCTAGAAATTTAGAGTAATAATATTGCAACCAAATTTTTATTAATTTGGGAAAGTTGATAAAGGACCAAAGGAGATGAAGTGTCTTCTTTCGACCTAAAAATGAGAATTTTTATGTGGTATTTGTGTTTATGTAAACGCAATAAAAACTTCTTTTTGTTTTGTCTTTTAAATTTTGATAGAGTTACGTCGGCTAGAACATCCTCGTCGATGAAGTTTTGTTGATTAATTTCTTCAAGTAAACAGATAATATTTAAGAAAATAAACATAATAAACCGCACAGTCGCCAACTTATAATGTGTAAGTACTGGATAGAGTTGATAACTTGTTCTTCATACGAATAATTTAAGCAGACCCTCCCTAATAATATGTAACCATTGCAGATAATTTATTTCCTTGCGAGCTTTTTCCTCTCTCTCTCTCTCTCTCTCTCTCTCTCTGCCTTAGCATAACCAGCTTGAAGGAGAACCTCTCGAATCTGCGAAGCATCATCCTTGATCGCACCTGGCCCGTGCGGGATGAAATCAGATGCTGACTTTGAGGATGCTCCATTCTCCTTCATGGTGTCGAAGTATTGAGTCACCAAAACCATGCCCATGACATCCTTGGCTGTTGATCCGGGAACATTTTCGGAGAAGACAAGCACACTGTCTCTCACCAAAATGGACTCACATTTTCTGAGCAACTTGATGAATGGATGGTTTAATGCATACTGAGATGAATGGATGAATGTATGAATCCACGAGTAGTTGAGATTAGACCGAATCAGTTCCGAATGCAGCCTTGTAATCACAAATTAGAAACCTAATTAGATAAGTAAAGAAAAATAACAAGAATTGACAATTGCAATTTTTTCTCTGATTTTTTTTTTTTTGTGATTTTTTTTTATAATTAGGAATAAAAGTAGGAAAATAAAATAAACGAAATAAAAAGAAAAGAGTTAGAAAAATTGGGTTGCCTACCAATTAGCGCTTTAGTTAACGTCTTAGCTAGACGAGTTTGAATGAGGTTGGTGATCATGTCACTTGATCCATCAAACTCAACCACTTCTTAACAGCATCATAGGGCAATAGTAGGTTGATAGTGACTTGAACTGTGCATTTAAATTCAGTTGTTGAAACGGTCATGTCCGCCCTTCTATGTGAGTGATTCTTTGAAGTCATATGGGATCCTTTCTAGCAAGGCTTTGGTCTCTGATGAACAGATTTGAACCTTGTATTTAACACCCATAACCTTTGCAATGGCTGAATTTGTTTATGAGGAATTTGGCTGCCACAAAACATCTTCTTCTCGTATGCCTTAGCCTGCTTGTAAGATTGCCCTTGATTTTCTTTAAATTTGATGGGCTGTACTGCATTTAATTTTCCAGATTCTGAGTTTGTGTGAACACCTCTCTCCAACACATCTATTCCCGTGTTTTCTTGCAGTCTTTGCGGGAAAAATTCGGACGGCACATGGGCTTGGGGAGGAGCAGATTCTGGAGAAATTGTTTCACGATCAGCAGGTGGTGTTCCATCCCTTGGGCGTGAATAGCTTGCAGGTGGCTCTTCCGTTTCTACACCAATTTCCTCTTGATCAGCATATATGTTCTCACAGTTTAAAGCTTGAATCTGAAATCCTTGATTGGTTCTTTCAATGTACAACTCATTTAATTCCAACCATATAGAAATTTTGTCTTCCACTGGAAGTTCTTGGGGCACATCGAGTTGCTCAAAATATTGCTCAAGATGCTTTTTCAAACTTGTAGTATAGAACTCTGAATAGGGATTGTTCCAATGCCTTTTGGAGTCAATTCTCATATTGATATGTTTTTGGACAAACTCAGGAAAATATTCTCTTTCGGGGCACTCCAAAAGATAATGGGTCTTCAAACAGCAAATGGCACAAACTATAGGTTTAAATCCATAAAAACCTTTTTCTGCTAAAGAAACCCATAACGGCAATCCTCTTGGTGGTGGCTCCATCATTGAATTGCTCTCAAACTTAACAAACTATAACCTACAAAAGTAAAAATAAAAATAAAATCAACAACTAAATAAAAAATATATATACACACAATTAAATAAGAATATGATAAACACAAATTATTTGAAACAATCCCCGGCAATGGCGCCAATTTCTTGATAGAGATTTTTACCACCTGCAAAAGTAAGGATAAAAACACTTAAAAATACTTGCAAGAGTACAAGGTTGTTATAGTATAGCAGCTCAAGCAAGGTCGTTTGCGCATGGATTGAATGAATAATTTGTATTTATATTAATCCTTAGCTAATTATTTAGAACAAAGTTGTGAAAAAGATGATTTTGGAATTTAAAATAATAAAAATGAATTTAAATTAAAAACAATTAAATAAATTAACTAGAGAACAATTTAAAGAAAATCATTTTGTAAAAGCCTAGGGTTCTGCCGTCCCCTTAACAATCCTATGCAATTTTACCAATTACTTATGAATTTCTACATACATGCTTTGAAGGTTAGGTTTTCCTAACACATATTTTCCTCGTGATGTTCAAGCGAAAACGTATATCTAGCATGCAACCCGTATGTGATGTTCAGATCAAATATAAACATGCAAGACTCATTAAGCTTTGTGAAAACCCTTTGAAAAACCATGTAACCCTTAAGAGCGTGATGTTCGCCTTAAGTGAACTTACAATTACTAATCACAAGAAGCCCTCCTCAATTTCAGGGTGATATTCCAACATAAATTGCATCAAATTACTTGTCTAAAAACCCTAATGGTCGCGAATCACTAAGACAATTAGATAGTTTAATCGCGGTGATTAATAATTCAAAGCAAGCATGCATCCATTCATAAGCAAATTAATAAAATCACATATTCATGCTAAGGCTCAAGGCATCGCCCTAGCAAAAGAACTAGTTACGAACAATCATAAAATAAAAACTAAAGAAAATATATTAACTAGAAAAAGGAATGAAAACACCTTGTAGGTAAAAAGTCTGAAGTTCTCCAAAATAATGCCTGCCTTCTCCACTATGTTGCTTCCCCCTACCCTAACGGCTAAAAAGCCTTATTTATACTACTAAAATTAAAACCTTACCTAGAAAAGGTCTTAGAATAAAACTAGGAAACCTAATAAAATAATAAAACAGAAAATAAAAGGTTTCCTATTTGAACTAAAATTCGGAGTTCTAAGAAAATTAGTCTTTTGACCGACCAAATCAACTCCGATTTGGTCCCAAAAGGTCTCTTTTGAAATCTGAAGACGTCTCCTACAAATCATCAGAAGGAATTTTCCTCAAAATATGCTATGTTGATCTCCAAAATACCCAAAAGATTCAGAAACGTCAATCTAGGAAAGCTGCGCGCTGGGTCTTTATTTCATCGCCACGGTCAAACGGCTTAGTAGAAAAATCTGTAATTTTGACACAATCATCTTGAAAGACTCACAAACCTCCTCCAATTGGAATCACTCCAAAATTCATCTGTTTGATCACTTTTTTCTCCAGAGGAAGTCGAATGTCCTACATTGAAAATTATCAAAATTCTTCTAAAATAACCAATAAATTATAACAAAGAATAGGGTAAAATATATAGTATAAAAGCGACTCATCACAACCAAACGGCAGACAGAGTTGTACGGACTTGACCTTTTAAAGCTAAGACTGCTGCTGGTTCTTGTATTATTGTTTGTGAATTATTTCTTGTAATCCAAGCCAAAATTGCTGAGATATAAAGAGTAAAAGCGGATCAGTTTTTAAATGACCAGTTTGCCCTTGTAGTCGACCCTTCTATGATCAAAAAGGCACAATGACCCTCTGTTTCATTTCTCTTTCATGTTAGCATAAAGGAAAAAGTATATAGTTTCTCCATTTACATTCTTGCAATTTTTCATGTGACTTTGTATAATGTCAGTAAGTTCCTTTAAATGCCTTTTAATTTTTTTCACTTACCAGGGTTTAGGGAGTTTTTCGGCGCACTAGGGTTGAACACTTTGTGAGACCAGATCTTCTCTCTCTTCCAAACTCGAAAGTCTTCACCTTTTTCCGATCTCCGAACGTTACATAATCAATCCAATCAATAAATTTCAACGCAACCTATAAAATTCTTCGGCTAATGTTGTTGTTGATGTACTAAATTGGCAGGTATTTAGCTGACATTAGGAAAATTTTCTTTGTTGCTTTCGATTTCGGATTCTAAACTTCCGTTTTACTCGTCTTGTTTTTGTTTCTTAGGTCATACCTGCAGAGAATGTAGTTGCTGCATTTCAAGGAAGTGTAAAAACAGTTTAACACATATATTGCATTGCTGTTGATGCAAAAGGACTTAGTTTTTTTACACCTGATGTCTGAAAACAGATAAGATTTAAGAGAATTAACATAATAATTATCATTTGTCACACCAACTATTAAATTTTAAGAACTTGATAGAGTTGATACTTGGTATCTAGTTTTCGATGAATAAATTATGCAGTCAAGCGTTGCAGATATATTTGTTCGTTTGGAGCTTCTATCCCCTCCTTAGCATAATCTGTGTAAAGCAGTCAAGCACGGTGTCCCTCAGCCCATCAACAATGGCCTGGCCCTGGCGCGCTATGCCAAGTCCTACGAAGTACTTGGACTCGGCCTCTCCTTCCGCTCGCGTGATCTTCAGGATTTTCTCTTCTTCCGCCTTCTCTATCGCCACCAGCCTCTTCCTTTTAGCTGTTGTGTCAGATAGAAAAATAACACATAGAACAAGCAATTAATCACAAACTGAAATTTTCGAAACAAAGTGTGCGACATTTTTTTTTGTGAAATTTACCTGCACTGATCTCATTCATCGCTTTTATCACTACAACATGTGGTACAATGTCCACAATCAGGGTCTCGACTATTTCAAAACCGTACTCATACATAACCTGTAACGAAAAAATGTCAAGAAAATGGTAACATTTTTATCGGTTCTCAACGAAAGTTACACCAAGATATAACCTTTCTAATTAGTTTAGTTAATACGATATTTACTGTCACCTTTGCAAGTTCCTTTTGAACAGCTTTTGCTATGTCACTTTTCTGCTCAAAGACGGTATCAAGCTCCAATTTCGGCACAGTTTCCCTAATAACTGAAGACACCGAAATATTACCTCTAATCTATACAACCAACAATCTCTATCAATCACTTTCTGTAAGTCTTACCATCAAACACATAAGCCAGAATCTGCGAGTCAGCATTCAAGAGCTTGTAGAAAGCATCCGGTATCTTGTCTGGCAAGGGGCGATAGTGAATCGATGCAACCACATTCAGAAACATATTATCCTGAAACAAACCAATTATGTCACATGGCGAAATATTTGTCGGAGATAATATCACATAGTATAACCTAACACGAAAACTACGGATTTCACAATAGATCATTCAGCTGAAAACCTTGGTCTTGGTTTCGCATTGAACTTTAAGTTGTCGCACGCGCAGTGAGAGCTCACCGGCTACCTTGTATCCGAAACACCAGGGCATGCAATGGCATCCTGGTTCAAGCACACCATCAAACTTCCCAAATTGTTCCCTTACAGCAACTTTTGACTGCTTCACTTGAACACAACCAAGTGCTTGACCCATTTTTCGGTACAAAGATCCTGAATTTTCCTAAAATTATAAATACAAGACTCAGATCACAACAAAATATGAAGCATTAAAGCACAGATCTAATATTTGAATAATAAAAGCAATTCATGTATAAAAGAAAAAAGAGCAAAATGCCCAAGAGCTCATACATAACCCTTTTTGCTTTCTTTGTTTTCTCGGCACCCAAATAGAAAATAAAGCGAAAGATTGTGAAACAAACTCACATTTTCTGAGCAACCAAACAAGAGACAGAGTTGTACGGAAATTACCTTGTAAAGTTGAAACTGCCGCTGGTTCTTGTAATGTGATAAAAATTCTTGTAGTCCAAGCCAAATTTGCTGAGAAATAAAGAGTAGAGCAGAGCTCAGTGGCTAAATGACCAATTTGCCCTCGTACATATCCTCATCTGATCAAAAAGTCAACAAAAGAAAAAAAATCCCTTAGTCGTTTCATTTCGCTTTCATGTTCGTATAAAAAGAAAAGGTAAATTATTTTTGTCCGTTCTTAATTTTTCTGCACCAATTGAGTCTCTAAGCGTATTCGTTTTATATGGTAGATCTGGTAAAATTAATGTTTAAAATAGTGACATCGTTTTATTTTAAACACTTATTAAATTTACATACCTATCAAAGAGATGATGGCGTAAAATCGAAAATGAAAAACAAACAATAAATAATGATAAAACAAAGTCCCCCTAATGAACGTGAAGGGTAAAATAGATATAAAAATTGATACCAATTTGAACCATAGCTCCAATCTGACTCACCTTAGACTTTAGGAAAGTTTGCTTACGTGGTATGCTGGTTAAAGGGCTTCATTTTAAATTTTGAAAATTTTGGGGTTTTACTAAAATATGCTATAGATATCATATTAGGTTAAAATCAACTTTCCTCTTAGTTTTACCACGTGAAGAGAGGGGCAATCATAAGCCAACAAGGCTCTGTGCTTTGCGATGGTTGAAGAAAACATTTATCGTACGCAGTCTTACTTTTATTTTATAAATAAGTTTTCATGAATAGATGAATAACTAAAAGTTATATACAACAAGTAGACTTGAACACTCACTCAACTGTAAGTTTGTCATAAGATTTGAGCATATCCTTGAAAGGGTAGAATTCAAACCCTAAGGTTGATATTTGATGAATACAAACTGCTACGATCTGTTTTTTTTTCTTTTCTTACGAGCAACGTTACTACTTTAAATTACAGTAAGAGGTAGATGAGGTCTTACACTCAACATTACTACTTAATAAGAACATAATGTCAATGTATTTTTATTTTTTTTTGCATTCAAACTTTCATGTATGAACACAAAAATTGCGATGCTGTTGATGCAAAAACACTTAATTTTTCTATTTATTTTCTGCAGACAGATAATATTTAAGAAAATAAACATAATAAATCGCAGGTCGCCAACTTTTGATAAGCAAGTACTGGGTAGAGTAGATAACTTGTTCTTCATATGAATAATTTAAGCACACCTTCCATACTAATATGCAAGCATTGCAGATAATTTATTTCCCTAGGAGTTTTTTCCTCTCTCTTTCTATGCCTTGGCATAATCAGCTTGAAGGAGACCCTCTCGAATCTGCGAAGCAACGTCCTTGATCGCGCCTGGCCCGTGCGGGATGAAAACAGACGATGACTTTGAGGATGCTCCAATCTCCTTCATGGTGTCGAAGTATTGAGTCACCAAAACCATGTCCATGACATCCTTTGCTGTTGTTCCGGGAACATTCTCGGAGAAGACAAGCACGCTGTCCCTCAGCCCGTCAACAATGGCCTGGCGCTGGCGCGCTATGCCAAGCCCTGCCAAGTACTTGGCCTCTGCCTCTCCTTCCGCTCGCTTGATCTGTAGGATTTTCTCCGCTTCAGCCTTTTCTTTCGCCGCCAACCTCTGCCTTGCAGCTGTTATGATGACAGATGGCAAAACTTATATATAAACCGAGCAACAACCAAATCACACATTGAAATTTTGGAACAATATGCGTGACATTTTTGGTGTGAAAGTTACCTGCATTGATCTCATTCATCGCTCTCTTCACACGAACATCCGGCTCAATATCCACAATAAGGGTCTCTACTATTTCGAAACCATAAGCAGACATCGCCTGTAACGAAAAATGGTTACAATTTCGATCAGTTCTCAACGAGTGTTACACAAAGATATAACCTTCTCTATTAAAACTAAAAAATTGTTTCACCTTTGCAAGCTCCTCCTCAACAGATTTCGCTATGTCACTCTTCTGCTCAAAGACGGCATCAACCTCCAATTTCGGCACACTTGCCCTGATAACTGTTCTCGACGAACGTTGCGCAAAGAATAGCAACGCATTAGCTGTTGATCAACTAGTACAAGCAAGAATTCTACCAATCGCATTGTAGTCTTACCATCAAACACAAAGGCCTGAATCTGTGAGTTGGCGTTCGAGAGCTTGTAGAAAGCATCCGGTATCTTGTCTGGCAAGGCGCGATATTGAATCGACGCAACCACATTCACAAAAACATTATCCTGCAAAGACCAAATATGTCACATAGCAAGATTTTTTTCTCCCTTTTTCTCCGACATATATGACATGCTATAAATTCTGACATAAACATTATGGATTTCACTACAGATCGTTCAGGGAATGTAAAGTAAGGACTCAATTTAGAAGGCGAAAACCTTGGTTTTGGTTTCACATCGAACTTCAAGTTGCCGCACGCGCAGAGAGAGCTCACCGGCTACCTTGTACCCGAAACACCAGGGCATGCAGTGGCATCCTGGTTTAAGCACACCATCAAATTTCCCAAATTGCTCTCTCACAGCAACTTTTGACTGCTTCACTTGAACACAACCAAGTGCTTGACCCATTCTTCAGTTCTTAAACTAGTAACATAAATTGTATGAGATTGCAACAAAATATGAATCAATAAAGCATAGATCTAAGAAAAGAAATTCAGTTTTATTGTTTTCTCGGCACCCAAACAGAAAATAAAGCGAAAGAGTACGAAACGAACTCACATTTTCTGAGCAACCAAACGAGAGACAATGTTGTAAAGTTGTCTGTGAATTATTTCTTGTAATCCAAGCCAAAAATAGCTAAGATAAAAAAAGCAAAGCTCAGAGGGTAAATGACCAATTTACCCTTGTACAGTACCCTTTTTAATTAAAAAGTCAAAAATGCCCTTAATCTGTTTCATTTCGCTTTCACTAATTTGAAAAGAGCTCTGCAATTTGTCCATTGACATTAATTGAGTTTCCTTTACTTACAAATTTTCATGTGACTCTGGATAATGTCATTAAGTTCCTTTAAATGCCTTTTAATTTTTCTACTTACCAGTTCTAATTGTGATAATTATTTCAATAGAGTTGCAGTTCAACTATTTGCAGTACCAGAAAACTTATCTCACCACGAACATGATCATTACAATTAAAAACCATCAAACGTGAAAATAACAGTAAAAACCACGAAACGATATAAGTAAATGAACAAATTTAAGGATTTACATACCCCAAGAACTAATATTTTTAGAGTAATGTTATTCTTACCACAATTTTATACCACATTTATTTACCATCTTAGGTGGCAGATGAGTTGGACAAGTTACATCATTTAATTTCAATCTTTTTATTAATTAAAACACTTAAATAATCTTAGGTGGAAGAAGGAGACTCCTCATATACCACAATCATCATTTAAAAAGATTGAAATTAAATGATGTAGCTTGTCCAACTCATCTGCCACCTAAGATAGTAAAAAAATGTGATATAAAATTATGGTAAGAATAACATTACTCATATTTTTATTATTTATAAAATAAAATAAAACAAATAATGAGACCAAATTAAATAATTAAAAGAAAAAAGAAATACGGAACTTTGAAAAACAAAAACCTAAACAACTACCACTTAGTCCAACGATCAATAATTTTAGATAAAATGAATATTCATAAAAATGATCTTTGACGAAAGACCTAGTTGCATGATCCGATTTGTCACACCAAGTGTCTAATCGCAGTCAAACATACAGGATAAGATCATGAGAGTAAAAAGATCTTATAGTTTGTACTATATAGGACAGAACAATCTGAAGCTGGTACAATATGAGAGTCAAGTCTAAGATAATCATACACAAAAACTAATGTCATCATTCTTTTGAGTTAGGTTTAGGCGATTTTCCAGGATTACATGGAGAAGCAGGTGGACCATTCGGGCTTGACAAGCTCCTTAGGGGCTGTCCGTTTCTCGGCATGAATACCGGCTGCGCTCTGATGCCGTTCTTAGAACTTGAGTGGGACCTGGAACGAGCTTCTTGCATGGTTTGGAAGTGGTAGGAAGAACTGGCCATGTCCTTGAGGTTTTGTAGAGGCTTTAGGACTTCAACAACTTCACTCATCATTGGTCTAGCTTTTGGGTCACGGCTGAGGCAGTGGGCGGCAAGCTGGACGGCCTTTTGTGCACCTTTAATCGAAAAATGACCTTCAAGACGGGGGTCAATTAACTGGAATAACCTCTTCTTGTCGCCAAAGCGTTGCCTCGCCCACTCCACAAGATTGTGCTCCCCATTTGGTCTATTTTTGTCCATGGATCTTCTGCCATTTATCATTTCGAGCAGAACTACTCCAAAACTATAGACATCGCTTTTTGATGTCAAATGTCCTAAACCAAAAAGTCATGTTAGAACTTAGTAATTCTAGCTCAAGATTGGCCAAGGTATGCAATAATTTATCAGAAGCCAAAACTATTAAATGCCGAAGTTGATTATTATCAGACTCACCGGTCATCACATACTCCGGGGCTGCATAACCATATGTTCCCATGACTCGTGTGGACACATGAGTTTTATCACCCTCAGGACCATCTTTTGCAAGTCCAAAATCCGAAAGCTTGGCATTGTAATCCTAAAATAACACGTTCCATTTTCAGAAGAGAATAGTAGTAGGAAAAGAAATGCTTTTGATGCTCAGTTACTGTCACTTACTGCATCTAATAGGATATTAGATGTTTTGAAGTCACGGTATATGACCGGTTTTTGAACTTCTTCGTGAAGAAAGGCAAGACCCTTTGCAGCTCCGAGTGCAATTCTCATTCTAATAGACCACGGAAGAGGCAGGGACCCTGGTTGTTACCAAAGATCATTAGGCAACCACTAACAATACAAAACGACGCAAATTCAACAGCTAGTTTCAATATACACGCAAATATCAAGAATGTGAAAGGACCAGTTGCTTACTTCTGAAGAGATGGTTTTCCAAACTTCCCCTCGGCAAAAACTCATAGACCAACAACCTCTGATCATCTTCAATCGAGTAACCAATCAATTTTACCAAATTAGGATGGATGAGATCACCAAGAAAATAAATTTCAGCCTGAAAATAATGAAAAAGAAAATTTAGATACAAATTGAACCGAAAAGGAGACTCGCATGTAATCTAAGAGGTTAGTTAAAAACAGTTATAATTCGTAAGTTGAGGGATAGTGAAGCCATACAAGCCATTCTTTGTGACCCTGAAGTCCATCATGGTTGAGGGTCTTAACTGCAACCGTAAGCCCGGTACCAGGTTTCACAGGGGCAGTTCCATTCTCCTCAACCCAACCTTTAAATACACAACCAAATCCACCCTCACCAAGAAGACTCTCAGGTCTGAAGTTCCTAGTCGCTAACTTAAGTTCGTTAAATGTGAATTTCCGGAGCTGGGAAGCAACCTTCAGTTCCTCACTAAAATAGGGCGTGGACGTAGAACTCCCAGCATTACTAGTAGTGGTGGACGACCCTCCACGAGTAACTTCTCGATCTCTACTTTTCTCATTCGAAGGTTTAGTTTCTGCTGGTTACACAAAGTCCAACACACTTGAATCAAATAAGATGTTGCTATTGTTAGAAACGTATAATAAATGCCCGACACTAAAATTGCAATTGTTCGTCTAATAAAGCGGAAGTCGATTTCAAACTATTAGACTCAATGAATGCCAACCACTCAACCATATATAATAAGGTCCAATCCCCTCTCATCTCCGTAAATTAGAGTAGTTTAGAATATCGTCTTTCAAATCATTCGTCTTCTGAATATTCACACGGTATTCGTCACATAAACAAAATAGACACTTTCCTAAAATCATATGGTGTTACATGCCTATTTACTTAATTTAGCAGACCAAACAAATTAATCATCCAAAAGGGCAAAAAGGGCAACCGAAAAACACAATCCCCACATCAAAATTTAATGCTTCTCAACAGGAAATTGGCAAAAAAGGAAAGGGGTAGTGAAGAAATTACCATAAGAAACACTTGTTCCAGTGATGGAGCTATTAACTTTGGATCTCGAAGGCATGCAGGTCCCAAACCTGAGCCTAACCCAACACCCAGGTTCCTCCACCGCCTCATCTTTCTTCTTCCTACCCTTCGATTTGCTACTTTTTCCCCAACTCTCCACCTTGCTAGGATTAAGCACCAAACCCATCTCCTCGGAGTTCAAACTCTCTCTCTAGATTCAGATTCTCATGGCTCAGAGAACCAGAAATTTCAAAACCCACAAAAATCCATTCGAACCCACCAATCTGCAAACCAAAAACGACCCAAAAATCTACAAAATCTCTGAAATTTTCACAAATAAATGTGACTCGAAGCAAAGAAAGAAGAGTGGTTCAGAACCATAGAAAATCCACTGCAACCCAAAACCAACCCAGAAAAGCTACAAAATCTATGAAATTTTCACAAGAACTGCGACTTGAAGCAAAGATCGAGCAGTCTTATGCTCGATAACTGAAATTGAATCCGACCCAGTTGGTCAAAAAGGCCAGACAGAGAGAGACAGAGTGGAGAGAGAGAGGAAGAGGGGGACAGAAGGCTGTGCTGTTTAAAGAAAGAGGGAAAGTTTTCAGAAATGGTGGGGCAGGTCGGGCGGGGTTTGAAACAGAGGAGACGGGCAGGTCGGGCATGAGAGAGAGTGGAGGAAGAGAAAGGAGAAAGCTTTCACACTGCTCCACAACACTAGTTTTGGCATATTCCCAACATCAAATCAAAAGCATTATCGAAATTTTTAAAGTGTTTAGAACATAAAACGATATTTTAAGTGTTATAATATGAATGGTTGAATTTAAAAAAAAAATTTAGTTATTATGTGACGATCATAAAAATTAATGTAAATACATATGTTTGCTACAATTATTATCTGATCGTCAAAATAGTGGGTGTATTATTGTATCCAATTTCAAAAGGCATGTTTACTAATGCTACTTTGAGATTTAATTTTATAATTTTTTGCCTAATTATTTCTACATTTTATTTATTTTTTGTTTGGGAATCATGAACATTTATTTGGACATGTGGGAAAATCGGGCTGCAGATTTATGCAATAATGCAACAAGATAGGGTCGTATAATTTTTTAGAATTTATTTTTCTTTGTTTGGTTTTAATATTGGTGAAGTGTAGTTTACACAAGTAGTTGTGCAATATAATATTGTGTTAGTAATATTATATGATTTATTATGAAATTAATCGTTGCCAAATGGATATCAAATCAAATGTCTAACTAATCTTATTTAATCAACTCAAATAATAGAAGAATTAATCATCATACTCATACATAGTGCATTAGGTAGGTCAGTCGGTCATCACGGTTAAATTAGTTCATTCAGTATTTTTGTCTCTTTTCACCCGAGTTTAAATTCCTCTTATCGACGACTTCTACATGATATTGTGGATAATGATTATTCTAGATTCTCGCCGGATTTTCTTTGTAAGGATCTCGAAGATCTGTAAATAGTGTCTGTTTATCGTACATCGTGATGTCAAAAATTATTTTAAATGTTTTTATTTAAAATTAAACATAAACAGTACTTGACAAAAAATTAACCGCACAATGTACGATGAACGAACACGATTCACGGATTTTCAAAATCATGTTGGATTGTAAGTATAACCATCTTAGTTCCACTCTTCAACTACTAATCACCTCCTCGAACTTCTCATTTTTTATAACAAGGGAATCAGTTGGTGACATTGTTATGATAATCTACTTTTTCGATGCTAAAAATTAAATTTAGAATGCGTCATATGAAATACAAGCCTGGAACTTGTCCAACCACTGGGTCACTCCACCACTGGGTCACTCCACGATGGTTCACCTCCTCGAATTTAAAATCATTAACATTTTTTTCCTTTTTGAATTATATCAAAGCATATTTTATAGGCCAATTAATTATTGTAATATGTTCAAGAGTGTTTTTTCAATCAATTGATATTTGATATTCTAATATAATCTAAAATACGACAAACAAAACTTGCAAACAAATTTAGGATGCAAAAAAACGACAATAACATTCTGATTTGTTGTCGTATTTGGGAAACATAGATAGCACACATCTTGCACTCCTTGCATAAACCATTAACGTACATCCACCGGAAAGCGAGACTATTGGGGCTTTGGGTCATCGACTTCACGTTTCAAGCCATGTCACGGTTCCTGCAATCAAATACTTGCTTAGAAGCTCTCCCGCCGATGGTGTAAGGTACGTAATTGTCTTCCTGTAACGCCGCATATTGGGTTAGAACAACGAAAACCAGAATACAAGAAGTGTTTCTAGCAAGTTGTTCACCATACAAACCTCTGAATGTCGACGTCAGTGACAAAGACAAACCCAGCTACATTACTGCAAAACAAACCAAAAAAGTACATATTTAAGACTACAGACAACGAATCATACTCTGAAATACAAAATGCCACCGTCAAATTCGCATCCCTATCTCCAGAGACGGAAAAAGCAAGCAAGAAATACCACAATAGTACTATGTATTTTCGTTCTTGTGACTGTGGCGGTAAAACCATCTACTTTCCTATGTGAAGTTCAAATGAAAGTGAACGAGACTAATCAATGTCATATACTTTAGTGATTCATTATCCATTTCTCTATTAGATAGATCGGTACAAGTTACCTAGAAATAATTTGATCAGGCTCCTTGGCAAATGAAACAGCAAGAATGGTATGCAGCAAATCCCGGTTAATATTCACAGGCGCCAATCTTGTAGGGTCTGCAGCAGGCTCTGCACCAATTGGCAAAGCTGAACGTGGGGCCTGTGGCCCGCCACCAATCCGAAAGACAGAAAAGTCATTAAAATTCACGATATTAGAATGTGGGCTGAGATCATTTGCAAGGCCATAGAAATACTCCTGTTAGAAATATCAGTGCACATGAGTCTTTTCTTCAGGAAGAACAAATAACAAGGATTAAATGCCAACATATTGATGCTTACCCTTATCCTATGACTCCTGGATTTTTGACGGAATTTGGCATTCCTGGATACAACACCCTCAGATTTCTGAAGTTTTACAACGTCCACACCAGGGTTGTTCTTTAGTACATTTCTGATCATGCTCCAAAGTTTTTCCTGAGAATTTAAAAGAAATATATGTAATGTCATCGGAGCCTACATATACAACCATTTTGTTCTGCAAACAAGGATGCACTATGCTAACCAAGACAAACTTTGTAACAAAGTCGAGCAACAATAACGAAGAGGGGGGAAAAAGAAGATATGCTTGCAGAATCCAGCAAGGTAAAATCATAATAAGGAAAAAAAAACAAAAAAAAAAAACACTCAAACTAGAGGGATGTACCTGGCCCAGAACTAAGACAACATTGGCATTGAATGTATCAATTGCATGAAGAAGCAACTACAAGAAAATCAAACACGAATGCAAATATATGACATTAAAACAACCATTTCAATGGTAAGTCAGCAGCCATCCCTGAAGTGCAAGCAGCCTAAAAATTACCTCGTAGCCTTGACCTTCTATCCATCCCATGGTATTGATCACCATTCCAGAAGCTCGAGATTCAGCATTCCCAGAAAGTTGTCTTTCTACCACTTGAGCAAGCTCCTTCACAAGCACTTTGTATAAATCTACATTATTACTGGATAAAAAAATTAATCTAAGGATTCATGACTTCCACTAAATTAGCAATAAAAGAATTTCTCTTATATGTTAGTATCAGATATTGATAAATGATGTGAAATGATAGGTCCATATGAAGATGCTATAAATCAATTACCTAGGAGTTGTGTGCCCATAGAAATAAACGAGAGGAATATCAAGAGGAATTCCTTCAACCGGATCAATAGGCATTTCAATAGGAGTAGCGGCAATGCATCCTGGAATTGTTATAGCTCCTTGTCCAATATCCAAGTCGACAAAAGTAGGTTTCCATCCCTTCTTAGCTGCCCAACTAAGAAGCATTTTCGACAAGGTACTTTTTCCAGAATCTGTTGGTCCCACAACAATCACCCTTGGGCCCTAACCACAAAGAAGCTTATAAGCCACAAACAGAGATTCACTTAGCAAGGATTACAACAATCCCAGGTAATATGCACCTAAAAATGGACTTGCATTACTACACAGTATGTGCACTTGCGCCACAAGCTTATCTCAATAATTCCTAAAAAGTTACAGAGTTGGTAATTGAGGATCAAACACTTTTGTTCACTAAAGAATGACACTAATTTAAACACATTGAAAAATTTGCACTAATTTTCCCCAACATAGAAGTGAACAAGTGCCAAGTAGTACCTGAGAATTGGGGTCATCGGGCGGCAAGGGTTTAGCGCGGTGTCTCCGTTCTTCCAGTACGGCGTGCACATTCACATAGCTGATATTTGGAGTCTGAAAAATCAAACATTTGAATCAGACACCATTCACATTCTCATTAGTGACAAATGCATCCGGAGCAAAAAGTAAAAAACCCAAAGCAGATAACAAGCATATGAAATACCTCATCAGCCGTGTACTCGGTTTCCGTACTGCCTTCCATCTCAATTGTTGCTCCGTTCCAAGTAAAAACCTTCAACAATCAAAACCCACAACAGAAATGCGATTCAAAATCTTTAACAATCAAAACCCACAACGCAAATACTATTAAAAAGATGTAAACTTGGGAAAAGAACTAGGGGAAGAAGAAGGCTTACAGGTTACAGCAAATTTGAGCCTGGGCGGGAAGGTGAGCCAGAAATCAGGGGGGAGCTTGGTGCCGAAGATCTCGGCGGTGCCGAAGATCTCAGCGGTGCCGCCGAGCAGGCGGAGCTTGAGAGGGGCGTCATGCCCAACTTCGATTCTGAGCTCGCTCTCTCGGTCCAGTTTCACCTGCCTTGGTCCGCCGCCGTGCGCCATCTTCTTCTGCTAGCTTGGCTCTCGGTGCTCCAATTGGAATTTTATGCAGGACACAGTACAAAACTGGAGATCAAATCTTCTGCACCCAAAATGGGTGTGGTCTCTCTGCGGCCCCAATTAGTGTTTGACACGTATTCATTATCTTAACTTTTCTTAATTTTGTTGTCATAAATTTAATATGTGTCAAACACTTATTGGGGCCACAGGAGGCCACACCCATTTTGGGTGCAGATGATTTGATCTCACAAAACTGGCGCCTTGTATTCAATTGGAATTCCGAGCGGTTTTAAAAGAGTGTTCGTTTGGGATTTCAATGAGTATAAAAGAGTGTAATAAGACACCGCAGGAATTCCGTTGGGAATTTTAAGAGTGAGCACTATTTAATAGGGAATACTTTTATCCACCAACAACCTTATTTATTGTTTTTTTTTAATAAAAAAAATTAGAGGACGAGCTGATGGTTTCGTTACGCCAGTTTATTTTATCAGAGGTCGGAAACACTCACAGAGACATTTTTCAGTCTTCTTTTGGCCACCATCGTGTGATTCAATAGTGCCAGGAATCAAATTCAGGACGTGACATGTGAAATACGGACCTGGAGTTTGTCGTTAACTACGGGTCATCTCGTGGTGGTTACTTATTTATTATTATTATTGAAATTTCATGATATATATAGTGTAAACACAAATATGATAATTTAAACTTGTTATGGTGTATTTTTGCTCACAACTTTTAAGTGGTGGTAATGTTCATCACTTTATTTATCATTGTCAAATGAGTTTAAATTTTGAAATTGGTATCTATCCTACACAAATCTCGAAATTTAAACGCATCTAGGGTAAATATGGTTGTGAGCATCAACATCACTTGATGATGCTGAGTCGTTGGCCTGTCTCTGCAAAACCTATACATGGTGAGAAGGGAGTGAAAAAAAAGGAGAATATCCTTTTCCGTTATTAAAAGCACCATTTTCTTAGTAACGGATAAGGATTCTCTCCTCTTTTTTTTTTTTTTTTTTTTTTTTCTTTCCCTTCTCACACCCTCTTGTTTGAACGCTTAAAATTTTGGGAGTTTTAACGAAAAGCCTGCGGTACTGTTCACTTTAACGAAAAACCATATTTTTACACTAAAAAGTCAAACATGTCACTATTCACTTTACCCTTTATTTTGTCTTTATCGTTAAAACTAAAAGTTTTCAAGCCTTTTTCATTAGTTTTCCTTATAATTTTATCTTGGGTTTTTATCACAAATGGTCCCTGAAATTGACCCACCCAATCAAGATGGTCACTGAAACTGAAAATCCATCAATGTAGTCCCTGAAATTTGGTGTCGCAAATCAATGTAGTCCTTCCGTCACAACTCCGTTAAAAATTCTGTTATGTGCTGATGTGGCACATAATTGGGTTCCACAATATAATAAAATATTGCCATGTGGATTAAAAGTATTTAAATAATAATTAAAAAACTATTTTATATAATTAAAAACAAAAAAAAAAGAGAAAAAGAAGAAGAAGATGATTGTACAATCATCTTCTTCTCCTCCTACCCAGCGATACCTCCCGTCACTTTGGCTACAACTAAGCAACCATAAACCCTCACAAACACAGAGATTAGTTAATTTTTAATCATTATATAAAGTAATTGGCAATCAGGAGATTGGATTAATGGAGTGGTCGTGGCCGGAAATTGTGCTCTCAAATAGGGAGAGGGTGATGGAGGAGTTGATCCAAGGGCTCTGCTCGTTTTCTCAACTAGGTTTTCTCCAATTTTTTAACTTTACGGGTGCCCACATGGGATTGGGACTCGATCGAACACAGAGCGGCGAAGGTTTTGTGGAAGTGATTGGAGAACAGGGACGATGGAATTGGAGCTGGGTTTAATCGAGCAGTCGTTCATCAGCCGCTACTCGCTCTGGGTCCAGGAAGCTCTGGGGGAATTGCCTGACAGCTTCACGATCACTGACCCTTGGATTTTCGGGCACCCAATCGTGTTCGCGAGCAAAGAGTTCCTGAAAATGTCGGGATATTCGAAGAACGTGGTGGTCGGGAGGAACGACAGAGTGTTTCAGGGTCCGGGGACTTGAAGGCGGTCGGTCCGGGGACGATGGAATCGGTCGCTGGGTAGGAGGAGAAGAAGATGATGAACAGTCATCTTCTTCTTCTTTTTCTCTTTTTTTTTTGTTTTTAATTATATAAAATAGTTTTTTAATTATTATTTAAATACTTTTAATCCACATGGCAATATTTTATTATATTATGGAACCCAATTATGTGGCACATCAGCACATAACAGAATTTTTAACGGAGTTGTGACGGAAGGACTACATGATTTGCGACACCAAATTTCAGGGACTACATTGATGGATTTTCAGTTTCAGGGACCATCTTGATTGGGTGGGTCAATTTCGGGGACCATTTGTGATAAAAACCCTTTTATCTTTATAGAGACAAAAAAAGTAGAGAGAGGAAAAAAACTGGGAGGGAGGGAGGGGAGATAATCCCATCCTATAACGGCAGCAAAAAAAGAAAATTACTGAAAGCCTGCAAATGTTTTATTTTTGGTAAAAAAAAAGCCTGCAAAGTTTTAATCAACTGCTAATTAACCTGCAAAATCTTTTCTAATCACATCACCAAAAGCGGAAAGGGTTCTTGTCCACACTCGAACCCGAAAGAGGTTATAATTTACATCTCAGGAAAAACAACATTCGTAACTTTCAGCAAAGAATCTTAATCCCAGCACAAAATCTCAACTTCGGATAAGCTCTCACCCTAGATTAGCATACAAGGTAAGAATGTGAGTGACTGAAAGAGTGCAAGGCAGATTTCTGGAGAGAGAGAGACTTCCTCACTTTCTCTCTCCTACTCCTCCGACGGCCTCCACGGCTGTCCCTATAAGAGTCAACGGCAGCAGCCAATCTTCCTTTCTTTTCCAACCCTAGAAGAAAAGTTACTACATTTCCCCCAATTTAATAATTTTAATCAAGTTTTTCCCTTAATTTAATCATTGTTTATTATATAAACCCACATCACATTTCCCCAAATTTGCAGCTTCCGAAGTTGTTTTTGTTACTGGGAGGCAGCCAAGCCAAGCAAGACATCCAGAGATCATTTTCCCATTCATTAACTTTCTGTGTTGTTTATAATACAGCAGCATTATGGACGAGAGTGGTCGGTACAAATCTCCACCGGCAGCACACAAATATATATTCCATCTCCTCAACATCCTAGGAGTTTTCCTTCAGGTGAAGCATGCGACCGGAAGTTTACCGTCTCCATTTGTCACAGACCACAACACCGTTGTGATGTTGATTGCTGATTTACTCACTTACGCGGGGACATTGCACACTGCCAACATTCTCCAAGCTTCCAACAATACAAATATATATGAATTGATCAACAACATCAGCCTCTTGTGTGGAACTCTTGCGTTGGTTCTACTGGTGCTCCTACTCGTTCCAGCTTTCGGATGGTTTACTCTTGCATGTTGGGCCGTATATTTTGCGGTAATTGGGACCAAGTCCTACCAAACGCTAAGAGCAGTGTGTACTGACGCTGTTCCTTATGTCCATGACAAAATGAAGGAGCTGATGAGGAGGTTGAACGCTAGCGAAGAACCCCAGAACGAGGGAGTTTGAATACTCCCACTGATCATACTCGTTGAAATTATTGGCTTGTGTGTGCTTCTGTTATGAATTGCGTTTTTGGTGCTTTGGATTTTGTTTGTATTGCATATTGGTTGTTGGGCAGTGGTTTGATTGTAGTTGGAATTCGTTCTGGAACCTACAAAGGTTGTATTTTTGTGGGTAGCTTTTAGGTTTTTGAGCAAGGCTGTGTTTGTTATGGATTTGGGATTCTAATTTTGCAGTTTTCAGGAGCTTATGTTTTCACAATGGTGCACTCTTGTTCTTTCCTTTTTGGTAACCTGAAAGAAAACTATATACTTAGGCTGTGTTCTATTTAGACCTGTAAACGGGTCGGGTTTATTGAGTTTGGGTCGGGTTCAATCCGACTTGTTAAGTTAACGAGTCATCCGAACCCGATCCGTTAAGCTAACGGGTTACCCGAACCCGACCCGTTTCACCCGTTAAGACCCGTTAACAATTATTATTATTATTATTTTTTGGCATAAAGTCTATTTTTTGTTGTTAAGACTTTATTGAAATTACTAAAACATCCTTCACTAACGGGTGCTAACGGGTTGACCCAAAGTGAACGGGTCACTTTGGATCAACCCGTTAACGACCCGACCCGTTAAGCATCCACCCAAATACTAATATTAACGGGTCGGGTCGGGTTAAAGGGTCGGGTCCAAAATGCCAGGTCTAGTTCTATTGCCTTGGGCTGGAATTCAAAACTTCAGTTAGTGTGACATTGAATTTATTATTGAAGGCCTGGGATAAATTGAAAGAGCTCATATTGCAAGGGCTACCTTAACTTATAGGTTATATCAGAGTTGAAGAATACATGAATGCCACTTACTAGTTCATAACCAATTTATTCCTCCATCTTGTATAGAAAACAAAAACAAAAAAATATTGTGGTTGCAAAGCTCTAGTAATTCAGGCTTTGGCACGCCTTTCTAAATTCTAGTATAATCTAAAATACGACAAACAAGACTTGCATAACAAATTTAGGATGCCAAAAAACGACAGTAATATTCTGATCTGTTGTCGTATTTGGGATACATCGTTAAAACTAATTTTGAGCCTAGAGAGCTCACATCTTGCACTCCTTACATAAACCAGTAACGCACATCCACCGGAAAGCGAGACTACTGGGGTTTTGGCTCATCGACTTCATGTTTCAAGCCATGTCACGGTTCCTGCAACCAAATACTTGCTTGGAAGCTCCCCCGCCGATGGTGCAAGGTACGTAATTGTCTTCCTGTAACGCCCGCATATTGGGTTAGAACAACGAAAACCAGAATACAAGAAGTGTTTCTAGCAAGTTGTTCACCATACAAACCTCTGAATGTCGACGTCTGTGACAAAGACAAACCCAGCTACATTACTGCAAAACAAACCAAAAAAGTAATCAATGTCATACTTTAGTGATTCATTATCCATTTCTCTATTAGATAGATCGGTATAAGTTACCTAGAAATAATTTGATCAGGCTCCTTGGCAAATGAAACAGCAAGAATGGTATGCAGCAAATCCCGGTTAATATTCACAGGCGCCAATCTTGTAGGGTCTGCAGCAGGCTCTGCACCAATTGGCAAAGCTGAACGTGGGGCCTGTGGCCCGCCACCAATCCGAAAGACAGAAAAGTCATTAAAATTCGCGATATTAGAATGTGGGCTGAGATCATTTGCAAGGCCATAGAAATACTCCTGTTAGAAATATCAGTGCACATGAGTCTTTTCTTCAGGAAGAACAAATAACAAGGATTAAATGCCAACATATTGATGCTTACCCTTATCCTATGACTCCTGGATTTTTGACGGAATTTGGCATTCCTGGATACAACACCCCCAGATTTCTGAAGTTTTACAACGTCCACACCAGGCTTGTTCTTTAGTACATTTCTGATCATGCTCCAAAGTTTTTCCTGAGAATTTAAAAGAAATATATGTAATGTCATCAGAGCCTACATATACAACCATTTTGTTCTGCAAACAAGGATGCACTATGCTAACCAAGACAAACTTTGTAACAAAGTCGAGCAACAATAACGAAGAGGGGGGAAAAAGAAGAAATGCTTGCAGAATCCAGCAAGGTAAAATCATAATAAGAAAAAAAAAACACACTCAAACTAGAGGGATGTACCTGGCCCAGAACTAAGACAACATTGGCATTGAATGTATCAATTGCATGAAGAAGCAACTGCAACAAAATCAAACAGGAATTTCAAATATATGAAATTAAAACAACCATTTCAATGGTAAGTCAGCAGCCATCCCTGAAGTGCAAGCAGCCTAAAAATTACCTCGTAGCCTTGACCTTCTATCCATCCCATGGTATTGATCACCATTCCAGAAGCTCGAGATTCAGCATTCCCAGAAAGTTGTCTTTCTACCACTTGAGCAAGCTCCTTCACAAGCACTTTGTATAAATCTACATTATTACTGGATAAAAAATTTGGTCTTTAAGGATTCATGACCTCCACTAAATTAGCAATACAAGAATTTCTCTTATATGTTAGTATCAGATATTAATAAATGATGTGAAATGATAGGTCCATATGAAGATGCTATAAATCAATTACCTAGGAGTTGTGTGCCCATAGAAATAAACGAGAGGAATATCAAGAGGAATTCCTTCAACCGGATCAATAGGCATTTCAATAGGAGTAGCGGCAATGCATCCCGGAATTGTTATAGCTCCTTGTCCAATATCCAAGTCGACGAAAGTAGGTTTCCATCCCTTCTTAGCTGCCCAACTAAGAAGTATTTTTGATAAGGTACTTTTTCCAGAATCTGTTGGTCCCACAACAATCACCCTTGGGCCCTAACCACAAAGAAGCTTATAAGCCACAAACAGAGATTCACTTAGCAAGGATTACAACAATCCCAGGTAATATGCACCTAAAAATGGACTTGCATTACTACACAGTATGTGCACTTGTGCCACAAGCTTATCTCAATCATTCCTAAAAAGTTACAGAGTTGGTAATTGAGGATCAAACACTTTTGTTCACTAAAGAATGACACTAATTAAAACACATTGAAAAATTTGCACTAATTTTCCCCAACATAGAAGTGAACAAGTGTCAAGTAGTACCTGAGAATTGGGGTCATCGGGCGGCAAGGGTTTAGCGCGGTGTCTCCGTTCTTCCAGTACGGCGTGCACATTCACATAGCTGATATTTGGAGTCTGAAAAATCAAACATTTGAATCAGACACCATTCACATTCTCATTAGTGACAAATTCATCCGGAGCAAAAAGTGAAAAACCCAAAGCAGATAACAAGCATATGAAATACCTCATCAGCCGTGTACTCGGTTTCCGTACTGCCTTCCATCTCAATTGTTGCTCCGTTCCAAGTAAAAACCTTCAACAATCAAAACCCACAACAGAAATGCGATTCAAAATCTTTAACAATCAAAACCCACAACGCAAATTCTATTAAAAAAGATGTAAACTTGGGAAAAGAACAAGGGGAAGAAGAAGGCTTACAGCAAATTTGAGCCTGGGCGGGAAGGTGAGCCAGAAATCAGGGGGGAGCTCGGTGCCGAAGATCTCAGCGGTGCCGCTGAGCAGGCGGAGCTTGAGAGGGGCGTCGTGGCCAACTTCGATTCTGAGCTCGCTCTCTCGGTACAGTTTCACCTGCCTTGGTCCGCCGCCGTGCGCCATCTTCTTCTGCTAGCTTGGCTCTCGGTGCTCCAATTGGGATTTTATGCAGGACAGAGTACAAAACTGGCGCTTTGTATTCAATTGGGATTCCGAGCGGTTTTAAAAGAGTGTTCGTTTGGGATTTCAATGAGTAAAAGAGTGTAATAAGACACCGGAGGAATTCCGTTGGGAATTTTAAGAGTGAGCTCTATTTAATAGGGAATACTTTTATCCACCAACAACCTTATTTATTGTTTTTTTCTTTTATAAAAAAAAAAATAGAGGACGAGCGGATGATTTCGTTACGGCAGTCTATTTTATCAGAGGTCGGAAACACTCACAGAGACATTTTCAATCTTCTTTTGGCCACCATCGTGTGATTGATTAGTGCCAGAAATCAAATTCAGAGCGTGACATGTGAAATACGGACCTGGAGTTTGTCGTTAACTACGGGTCACCTCGTGGTGGTTATTTATTTATTATTATCATTGAAATTTCATGATATATATAGTGTAAACACAAATCTTATAATTTAAACTCGTTATGGTGTATTTGTGCTCACAACTTTTAAGTGGTGATAATGTTTACCACTTTATTTATCACTATCAAATGAATTTAAATTTTGAGATTGGTGTCTATTCTACACAAATCTCGAAATTTAAACGCATCTAGAGTAAATATGGTTGTGAGCATCATCATCACTTGATGATTCTGAGTCGTTGGCTTGTCTATACAAAACCTTGACATGGTATCAGGGCGAGCCTTTTATGATAAACTCTCACACCAACTATCATGTTGTTGTGCATGTAATAGTATCGGTGTGATTAGTAATTCGCCCTCTACAAAACCTTTGGCCCATCTTGTAATTCTAGGCACCTTCGTGGATGGATTCACGAAACAATCAAAGGGACCTTGACTTTCTAGGCTCCTTCTTGTTCTCTTTCGAAGAAAGTTGAAGGGCAATTGCCACTTTACCTTTCCAACTCATCGGCACTTCGTGACGACTTCATGGTAAATTCTACGCACCTTCCACACGGGGTTCGATTATATAACCACAAACCCCCCAAATTAAACCTCACTCGACCGAAAGCTCCAACCCAAAAACTTGCACAGAATTGCAAATATGTTGCCAACCGACGCTCCCCAAAAACCCCCACAAATTACTCAAAGACCGGACTTCATCGGCCATTTTGCTTACTTCAACCTCACAATCTGCTACCTCACCACTGTGTACCGGGCGTACCAGGCCCGCGACTACCCGGTCCTCGCTTTCGTCATTTTTGTCTACGTGGCCTACTGGGGTTTGGACAAGTGTCAGCAGGTGTACAGCCGGCTGCCACGTGGCGAGAAGTCCTTGAAGAAGGAGGTGTTGAGATTCACCTATTGCGTGTTGACAAGTGGCATCTTATTTGGGTTTGCTTATCAGTTTGGGACGTTTATGCCCTTGGCTGTGGTAGTGATGATGTATTTTCTTGCCGTTGCAACCACTTTGCTGCTCTTCTATGTCTACTACTTCAAAGATGACCAAAACGGACGTTACGAAAAGATAAACGATAACTCGGACAATGTTTAATTCTTATATTAATAGCAATATAAATGAGTAATAATGCGTAATTTGCTAGTAAGAAATTATGATGATTCTGTAACCTTAGACTCGTTATTTTGTTTGATTGAACTTGTTTGCTTCAAGTCATTGTATTCTTGAGTGCTTGTACTTCTGCCATTCGAATTCAATTAAAATGATTAAATCCTTATGCTATAACCATTTGAGCTACATCTATCATGGTTTTTCTTTTCTTTTAAATAAATAACTAATGGAGACAATTGCAAAACAAATTTTATTGGGTAAATTACATAGTAGCCCCTCAAGTTTAAGGTCTATTACAACCCCATACAACATCTTTAAAAAATTTCACTTTCATACATTTACTTATCATTTTATTTCAATTTCATACAACCGTTAAATTTTCCATCCATTGATCCGTTAAGTGCTGATGTGGCACAAATGTGGCAGCCACGTCAGCACAAATGTGGCAGCCACGTCAGCACTTAACAAATCAATGGATGGAAAATGTAACGGTTGTATGAAATTGAAATAAAATGATAAGTAAATGTATGAAAGTGAAATTTTTTAAAGATGTTGTATGGGGTTGTAATAGACCTTAAACTTGAGGGGTTACTATGTAATTTACCCAATTTTATTACACGTAGTGGTTAATTATAGTGGACATGGTTCGACTTGGATTGGTTTTGCAGTTTTACTACCCAGATTGAAACTAACTCACTTAATATGCAGATAATTTGATTCCTGAGAATTAAAATAAAAAGAGAAATAATCAAACTAAGCCATTATTAGGTGGATTAATTCCATACGATTTGACAGTTTATGTCTAAGCAAATAACTGACCTTTAAGTGATCAGGTGGTTAGTACGGAAAAGGATCCCCGCCGGATCCTTTTCCTAGGGATCCTAGGGATCCTTGAATCTCAACCGTTCATCGTATATCGTGCGGTCAGTTTTCGTTAAGTACTATTCATATTTAATTTTTAATTTTAAATTTTGAAATGATTTCTGACCGCACGATAAACGATACACGGTTGGGATTCAAGGATCCCTAGGATCCCTAGGAAAAGGATCCGGCGAGGATCCTCTTCCGGTTAGTACGAGTTTCTACATATTTCATGACGTGGATGCCAAATTTGTCCAACAAGAAAATAGACCTAAACACAAATGGGGTAAATTGAAAAAATTGAAGGAAATAAAAAAGAAAAATGGAGAAGTGGGGTATCGATCCCCATACCTCTCGCATGCTAAGCGAGCGCTCTACCATCTGAGCTACATCCCCATGTTTGGTCTGTACCGTCTGATTTTGATATATGTTATTGTGGTGACCGGCGAGTCTGTTCAAGTTGTTCGTTTCACTTGGTCACTTCCACGCCTGTCCCTGCAGAGAGTGACCAGCGGTGTACCAAAATGTTGAGACGATTCCTGCTACAAGCTTCCGCCGCTCGCCGCCGTCTTCCCAATTCCCACTTTCCTCCACCATGCTCAGCTCCTTTATTTCCCAACCTTTCTATTACGTCAACATCTTATTCTTCTTCTTCTTCTTCCCAAATCCCACACAGTCCTTTCGCCGAACAGTTGGAGGACAACCCCGACCAGACCGCCACTCAACCCACCACCTCCATCGCCGTCGACCGCTCCGGCCTATACAACCCACCTGGTAACCGCCGCCAATCCGTAATTTGCATTCACTAATTGGTTTTTCTCATTAGTTTCTTAATTTTTTTTAATTAATTTTTGTGGCAGAGCATTCCCATGAACCCACTTCGGACTCTGAGCTCGTCAAGCACCTCAAGGGAATCATCAAGGTTTGTTTTTTCTTTTATTTTCTCCATTATTTTGATATGGGTTACTGTAAATGTTGCAATTTGAGTGACGACGTGGGTGTGAATGTGGGTTTTTTTATCAGTTCCGCGGCGGCCCAATATCCGTTGCTGAGTATATGGAGGAAGTTCTGACAAATCCGAAAGCCGGATTCTACATGAATCGAGATGTGTTTGGAGCTGGAGGTGATTTTATAACCTCCCCTGAAGCGAGCCAGATGTTTGGGGAGGTAAATTTATTGTTGTTGGATTGTTAATTACTCGATAATTTTTTATCGAATTCAATCGGGATTTTCTTTAGGAATTTGATTGTTGAATAGAAAATGATTTGTTGTTTGCTCTGCTTGTTTGAATTTAGATGGTTGGTGTTTGGGCAATGTCTATGTGGGAGCAAATGGGACAGCCTGATAAAGTGAACCTAGTAGAGCTAGGTCCGGGAAGAGGAACTCTCATGGCCGACCTTCTTCGAGTATTTACTGGCTCTGCTCATTTGAACTACTTTATTGTTAATGCTATACAAAAGGAAATACAGTAACAAAATTTAGTTTCTTTGTTGCCTAGGGTGTATCAAAATTTAAGAAATTCACCGAATCATTGCACGTACACATGGTAGAATGCAGTCCTGCGTTGCAGAAACTTCAGTACCAGAAGCTGGAATGTGCAGACGAAGAGGTTTCGGATGGCAAAAGGACTGTAAGCGCGTTGGCTAAAACTCCTGTATCTTGGCATGCCACATTGGAAGAGGTTCCTACAGGATGTATGTAGTTATGTTCTTATCGTATTCCAAGGAAGACAAACTTATTTGTACATACGTGCACTGGAATGGAATGAAAAGGCCTCTAGGTTGCATGTACTAGCAGTTGAATGAAATGACCTCTAGTTTTTCTTTCTGCAACAACTTGTTTGCAGATAGTTTAGTTTTGTATTCGTAAGTGATGCTATCTTATTTTACTTCGGATAAGACGATATCAGGAGAAGGAAATAGCATGCGTACTAGATTCTCATAGGATTGGTGGATGCATTATGTAACACTAACTTGACATCGATTTACATGCATCTTCCTGGATATAGTATTGCCAAAGATAATTAGTATGTTCATTAGTTTATAAAAATGAGTCCCTTGTTACGATTTAGCCATTATAGCTCTTCCAGTTGTTGTGCAATATAATTACTATTGTATCTTAACACTTGGAAGCGTGAATGTGACAGCTTGTTTTCTTCCCCATGAACTGACTGTAGCTTTCTTGATTATCGTTCCAGTGCCATCTATCATTATAGCCCACGAGTTTTATGATGCTTTACCAGTTCATCAATTTCAGGTTTGTGTGGTCCATTTGTGATCTATATCACCAAATGCTCGCTCTATGAAATTTGTTTCATTCTCTTAAGGATTTCTTTGTCTTTTTTGTTTTCTGCAGAAAGCTGCTCGTGGCTGGTCTGAGAAAATGATTGATGTTGCTGAAGATTCAACGTAAGGATGTAAAATGGAATTACTCTCTTTTGCAGATGCTTTCACAAAAGAATTGTGTTATTTGATACTCAAAAATATTGTTTAGGTTTCATCTTGTTCTGTCTTCACAGCCTACACCAGCGACTCTTTATCTTGCAAAACGCTGCAAATGGGCTGGAAATGAAGAAATAGCAAAGCTTCAACATATCGAGGTTTGCCCCAAAGCAATGGAGTTGACTCAAACTATTGCTGAAAGAATTGCTTCCGATGGAGGTGGAGCTCTTCTAATTGACTATGGCCTCAATGGAGTAGTATCAGATAGTCTGCAGGTCTGTTGCTTTTCCAATTCTTGTTTCGGTAGTCTTTTCAAGACACGAATCATGCATACTGCTTCTTGTCATTCTAACTTTTGCAATATTTTAATTTGTTGCAGGCCATTCGGAAACATAAATTTGTCAACATTCTGGATGATCCGGGGTCTGCTGATCTTAGTGCATATGTTGATTTTGCTTCCATCAGGCACTCTGCTGAGGAAATTTCAGGTACGGCGTCTCATTAGTCTTTCTTTAAGTATTATATTTCCATGGATTGGGTTCAAGAACAGGTTGAGGATACAATCTCTGCAGGAGAGATTTCTGTCCATGGCCCGATTACTCAGTCTCAGTTCCTTGGTTCTCTTGGGATAAATTTCCGAGCGGAAGCATTAACACAGAACTGTACAGAAGAACAATTTGAGTCTCTAAGGAACGGATACTGGCAACTGGTTGGCGAAGGTGAGGCCCCCTTATGGGAGGGGCCTGATGAAAAAGCGCCCATCGGAATGGGCACTCGGTATTTGGCAATGGCCATTGTGAACAAGAAACAAGGAGTTCCTGTTCCATTTTAGTGAAACCCGAAAAAATGGTAGCATTTGGATGAGATTTATTGCATGTACGCTAGTTGAGGTTCTCTCATATTTTTGTAAATTAAATTGCTTTGATATTCTAAATAATAAATAGATTGAATGTATTCCTTGCATCTTGTTGAATACGTGAGGATTTATCTCCACGCTCTTTTTATTTTCTTGACGTGAATGTGAAGCCTTTTCTTTTTCGGAAGCTACACATTGTACGTAAAAACAAAAAAGGGAAATTGCGTTTGGCGTTTGTGTTGGAGAGATTTCTCAGCGTGTCGGGAACACATATCGGTACTCTAAGTGTAATAATACAATTAGTTGAAAACTTGAAAAGAATCTTATCCCATTGCATTATCCTTGGAAAGAATCTTATACCATTGCATTATGGCACGGCCTACCGAATCACGTTCCGACATACTGAAAACCTTGTGCGTTATTCGCTCGCCTCAAACGCACGCAAAACGCAACCCAGACTAAAATCTCAAATTCACCCCTAAGAAGGGTACAAAGGACATTTCGTATTGTTCATATTCTCAAATTCACCCCTATATTCGTTTGTCTTATGCAAATGCAATTGGTCCCTCCATACTATAAGATGGCACCGTGACATAATTTGACATCGAGTCATCATCGTTGGAAGATAGAGAGAGAGAGAGAGAGAGAGAGAGAGAGAGAGAGAACTAGAGAGAATGGGGTCGTATTTTTCAAGCTTTATTGGCGGAGGGGAGGTGTCCGGAGTGACGTCGTTTCACTCGTCGGAGAAATGGCAGCTTCACTTGAACGCCCACAAGGAATCCTCCCAGCTGGTACTTGCCGAAGCATATTTTTAAATTTTTATTGTTTCAAGTGTTGAAATTAGTGAGAGATTAGGGATCTGAATTTACAGTTTTATTGCCTTAATGATTTGCATAAATTGGGGAATGTGAAGCTGGTGGTCGATTTCTCGGCGTCGTGGTGCGGCCCCTGCCGGTTCATAGAGCCCGCCATCCGCGACATGACCGCCAAGTTCACCGACGTCCAGTTCGCCAAGATCGACGTCGACGAGCTATCTGTAAGTCCTTCCAAACTTGTGAAAGTGCTTTTATCTTAAAAGTCATGAGCTAGAACCACATTTATTTTTGGAAGTGCTTTTATGTTAAGGGTGCGCACTTTTTACTTTTCACACAATTCTTATTGATTTCTGTCTCTTGATCAATTCATCTCATCCGACGATCGAAAATTAAAAAAGTATGTGAGAAGTAAAAAAATGTGTGAATATCACACCTCTACATGAAAAGTGATTTCTTTCATCGAGCTGAAGCACGTTCTAGTGCTATTCCAAGAAGTACAACTTGGATTTTTTTGGATTTTTATACCAGTGCTTCCAGTAAAAGCCCTTATGCGTACAAGTGCTTTATAGAGAAGCATTTCCAACCGGATCAAGATTTCTGCCAAACTTGGGGTGCGTTTAACTGAGAATTTGAGAGATTTTAATTGATATATAAATTCATGGATTTTTATGGGGTTTGATTAATTTGTAGAGATTATATGTAAAATTTTGATTCAATTTCCTGGAAATCTCATAGGAAGATGTGAGATTTGTGAATGCTTAAATACATTACGAAATCTCTCAAATTCTCTCTGATTCCCTAACTTTTACAAATTATTTAAAATCAAATTCTAATTGGATACACCTGAAATGTTATAAATTTCTTTAAAATCCTAAATTTCGAAGGATTTTAATAAATTATCTTAAAATTCTGATTGAATAGACATTGAATTTCTTAATTGTTAGAAAACGCTTTTAGCCTTTAGACCATATTGTGTTTTGTTTTTGAAATAGGGGTATTTTTGGTCTGTAGGAAGTGGCGCAGGCATTCAGTGTGGAGGCAATGCCAACGTTCGTCCTGTTGAAGAAAGGGAAGGAAGTGGATCGGGTGATCGGAGCGAAAAAGGATGAGCTCGAGAAAAAGGTCGAGAAATACCGCTCTGTCTAAGATAAGAGTGCGTTTTTCATTTGCAGCTTTAATTGGTACGACCTGATATGCTATAGAAGCTTTCTTGCTAGTGTTTGTGCATATGCATATATTGTGAAGGGAACCATACTCATATCTCCCCGAGACCCCGAGGCTCGGAGACTCGGACAGTATGCTTGCTGGATTGTGTCAATGTGTAGGTTCTTCAGCCTCACCACCGATTCCACAGCCCTTTCAGGGTGTGCAACTCCCATAAACATTCATTATGTAATTTCGTATAATCTTGTGATGTAGAAAAATCGTCAACGTTTAAATACAGTGTGTATTGTACCTGGCAATCTCAACTCGCAGTTTCGCCTCTTTAGCCATCTGATTGAGTTCTCTAGGAGTAGTGAGATCCTCAAAACATCGTGGCGTAAGGTGGTTGAGTCCTTAATTTACTAAAAGAATAGTTGACGGGGTCAATTTCAACTGACGTTATAGTTCAGGTGCCCAAACGTCAGAATCAAAACAAGAAAGTAAAACCAGAGAGGGGGAGAGAGAAATGCAGGCCATCTATTTCGATCCTCGACTACCATCTCAACAACATATATCTGTGGTTTTCGGCTGTTAGGAATCCAAATGTACTCCAGAAGTTGTCAAAATTTGACCTCGTTGCTCCACCAACCAAAGTTCGTTCCATGTACATCAGGACGAGCACAGGAACGCACAGGAACAACAGAGGATGTAAAAAGCAAAGAAGGGGGCGGGGCGGTAAAGGGTACTTTGCTACTTTCCATTAGAATTAGCATGCTTATGGAAAGGCCAGAGATTTACCAGGCGCTCGAGCACCGCTGCGCTTTTTGAGAAATAGCCTGTGAATCCCGCTGGAGCCGATGCCGGAGGAAAATCTTCCGCTGGCATAGCAAACGAGCGTATCATTTTCTCCATTTTATCTAATGTTAGATACGATCCCACTTCTTGCAACCTCTCCGGACCCATAACCGGTAGTGTGTGCTCTTGACGCAAAAATGTAGCCTTACTGTCATTCTTCTGCCAAGCACAAGATAAAACACAGCTTAATTTGTTGAACAAGCAAACACACAATCAGTTCAGTCCCCCTCGCACGTTACTTGGTTTTCCTGCTTACTCCTTTTTAGAAACGCGTTTTGATTCATTCGGTAAAACAGTTTTCCTATCATTTCAATTGTATTACCTCCAATGGCGATAGGTCTGCACCACGGCTGAAGGTCAGTTCGACGCGGAATTTTTTTGTGTCTTCAAGAGCTACCTGCAATTTCAGTTTCGAAAATACATTGGTCTCAGGATAATTTCTACGCGCGATAATACTAATCAATGTATCATGATAGGGAGTCGCTGATTATACTAGTAAACGCGTATGGGGTCTTATACTACTTGTACTACACTTGGAAACCATTGACTTACTGCTGTGTTCTCGAACATCCTCAGAACTATATAACTCATGTAGTCAAGCTCCTTAGTATTGTATAAACGCTCCAAAGCGCTATGGCAAACGAGGCCATCCTCTCCTTGAAGAGACTCGTCGAGGTTACAGTAACGGAGAACATTCATGAGAGAGTGGATATGAGATTCCTGTCATTCCAAAATCTTCATTAATTCACACGAATTATGTTCAAAGATAAAAAAAAATGTACATAAAAGTGTATGCTTACTGATGTAAAGTACAGGCGCGTCCGCACATGCCGTTCAGGCGTTCTGACATTTGCATACCTATCAAGGTAATGAAAAGTTGTTAATATCAGTTCGAGTAATCCATAATAGAAACGATGAGCGGAGAAGTGAGGCTCTGTTATATTACTTTGGATCCAAACGATACTGGGTCTCTTTATCATCGTCGTCATCCTGATCAATTGATATCTCGCTTGTTGTACTGGGTCTCCTCGTATCTTCGTTCTTAGCAGAAAGCTTTGGCGTATCACTTGTGCTAGATTTTCTGTCATCAATCTTAACATGAAGCTTGGGATGATGCTTCTCGTCTTCCTTCTCGGTATTGGTTGACTTTGAATGTTCATCCTGATCACTCTCACTCTTGGGTTCAGCAGCGACACTGATGGCTTCTTCACGAGTATTCCTCAGGTCAATCATTATCTTACCCAACAAACGACGAGCAATCTGAACGAAAAGGAAAGATAATGTAGCATATCGATAGGGAGTAAAATAAGCAATGTACCAACCAAGAAACTCGGGAGAATGCATATACAATATCTACTACCCTAGTTCATGATATTTCTGACATAAAGAGTAATACGAAAGGGGCATGCTGACGGGAAGGCTACCTTTGAACCAATATTGAGCTTCTGTGTTGGATTAATGCCATACTCATTTGGGATGACTCCATCTGCAAGTAACTGCAATTGCCCTACCACAGAGGAGTCAGTCTAATTTTGATGACCGACTCATTTGAAAAGGAAGGCGTGATGCTCAGGAGCAGAATATGAATAGTCCAGTAGGCACACTCTGCTATACAATAAAAGCATCTTGGCTCATGATTACGACTTTACCTGAGCAATTTTGAACAGCTCATCCAGACCTTCTAGATTAAGATGTGTGTTATGCAGGAGATCGTATCTGTCAAGTAATCACAGATCATATATGAGAAGCGCATAGTCCCACATGAGCTACGTTGGACAAGACCACGCGATAAAATATGGGAAACCACAATGAGCCTACTTCTCTATGCAGCAATGAACAAGATTCCAAATTCTCTTGTATAGTTAGATTGGACTGGAATCCAACTTAAAACTTCTACAACAATGATGCAGCAAAATAATCACACAGGAGAGTAGAGAATTGCATAAATTTGGTATATTATCTAAAAAGAGATGAAAACTGACAACTCACTTGCACGAGTCATAAACATCTGGAATTTGTGTTAAGTCGAATCGTCTGCCAGGAAAACCAATGTCAACAAAACTGTCAGTCTATGAGCAATCACATCATTTTGAGCCACTATATTATTACATAAAGTACTAGGTAACTGTCAATTGAAAAGAATACAAGAATTGAAATATAAACAAATTTAAGAGTTTGATGCCCAAAAGATATTTCATAACTTCAAAAAAACCGTTGCATCTTTTATGCCCCGTGTGGCAAAGAATTTGAATAAATGCAACAATAATCAAATTAAAAATATTAAAAACAAAAAAGATGTGCTAGAACTTACTCTTTTCGTTCATTGTACAAGTCCTTTGCAAGCTTTCTCCATCGAGCATACATCAAAAGGAATCCCTCACTACCGCATGGTAATCCAGCAGCAATACGATCAACATCAATGTTAGTCTTACCAAGGGCCCTTGCTTGGTCATAAGGAAGTATTACATCATCTGAGCTTGTCTTTGTAAGTTCCTCATTTTCATTCTTTGCTAGCAGTCTTACTTGTTCAGTGACCTTCTTAGTCAATTTTACCTATTCAACGGATACAAAACACTAAGAGAAAAAAAAAGGGGCAGTAAAGTAAAGGATTATTTGGAAAGCTTTAAAACAGAACCGTTGCAATTGTCAAAATTCATATAGTCTATATTAGCATGCTACTAAATGAGGAATAACAGACTTGATACGAGGACAAATGAAACTGTAGGTAAGGAAACAGAATGCAATTACCAATTTAGGTAGAAGTTCGGAAGCATCTAAAGGCAGACCACCTCCATCAGCCATCCAAGGATGTGTTGTACTGTTATTACCCGTCTTCAAACCAGAAGTAATAATCTCATTCAACCTAGCCTGCAGGGGAAGTATGTGAAAAAGAGAATCACATGATCACATAATTCTTAAAGAGGAAGCATTCTCAATTATGGGCTCCCCCACACCAAAAACTAAAACAAATCAACCTGTGAAAATGATAGACAAACCTTTGCTTCGTCCATCTCAACACTTGCATTGTCTAGTCCATCCAACATAGAGGAGTCCTTGCTAACAAGGGAAACCTTAAGAAAGGGAGTAAATTCAGTCATGCACCTCAACTTCCGAAAGCAGTCACAATTATGTAAAAAAAAAACTACAGACCAGGATTGGTGTTAGCTGCCCTTCAAGATCAAGTAGGCCTTTAGCAAAAGCAGCGGCAGACATCTGTAAACAGATATATTGTAAATAATGTAACTCATCAATGATGAAAATTTCTGGGGTTAATGACCATAACAATTAGGAAATTCACTACATTTAAATAGAGATCAAATTTGACAAGAAGAAAAAGGGAGGAATATATAAAAACTATATAAACCCACGATCACTAATGAGACTATACCTGCACACGGCCCTCATCAGAGCTGTAGATTTTAAGATCATGACGATAGGTGCTATGGAGGCGAAGCAAGCCGGTACCTTCACCTGCGATTGTGTACAAATTTATTATGAGAAGTACCCAAAGAAAAAAAATTCTGAAACAAAGTAGCACTATGAGCAACTTTGTAGAGGCAAAGCTGACTATATCTTTGGAAGAAAATAATAATAGCGAAAATCAAAATCTTCAAGATATATGTACTCCAGTAAACAGGCAAACAAGTTGACACTACAAAAAAATGAAAAAGAACTGTGACTATTACCTGGATACATATTATTCCGAAAATATCTACCCAGCTCCTCAGCCTGCAAACAAGTGAAAGAAGAAAAGAATAAAAACAAGAATAATGAATATAACACTATGATTTTAGGACAATGAGGGCTCTTAAATTACAATCTAGAAGTCCATGAACAAAACAAAAATCAATCAATACCTGCTTTCTTCCAGCATGTGTAAGGACACCCCCATATTTAAGAACCATCAAAGCTTCAACTGGGCGTTCTTCCTCACCTTCCCCATTACTTTTTGCCACTTTAACCCACTTTAATGGTTTTAGTTGAACCTTCCTATAAATGCCAGAGAAATGGCCCCCCTATATAAACATAAGCATGAAAACAGCACATAATTAGAACCATGACGCAGTATAACAGTGTATCAAAACAATTCTGAAGTATAAGATTAAGACATTTTGGCAACTAGTCAATCTTTATATGACACCGATCCGGTACAATTAGCTTCATTTAGCACATCTTTTCAGCCCGATTTTGAGTATCAGTAATTAGCTTAGATGATACACTGTAAGTAATCTTATGAAAACAATCCAGATTGATTTATGAAACGAATGTTCAAGTAAAAAAAAAAAGTGAGCATTCCCTGATAGTTCGTGGAAGTAGTAAAAGTGTTAGACTAGAAACCATTTCACTTTCTGTTGAGAATTGCATGACAAAATGAACAGATAAGCAATAAACTCATATTAGAATTATACCACATGAACCTATAAAGCACAAAGGTAAACTCAATTCCTGATGAAAAAAAGGAAGAAGAAATTAAAACTAATTACATTGAATTACAAAAAGCAGAAATTTCAAATAAAATAGATACCTCCTCAAGCACTGCTTTAACTTGACGAAGCTTTTCAGCATGTTCAATGTCTTCTGCCTCACTATCACTTTCTCGACCTGGTCTAGACAATGTAAAGAGTCCTCATTAATTAAGAACCCTCACCAGTGCAATCATATGAGAACCAGCTAACAAAGATAATTAGGGTGTTTCCCGATATGACTTTAAACATGAATTTCAAAGAATGGGAAAAGGGGTAGAAGGTGAGTTTCATACGATTACATCACCAATTATTTGTTAACTAAAATAAGAAGAAAATTTAATCTTAAAATAGATACCTAGTACGAGGTACTAGCATTCGTGTGGCATCTAATAAATCTTGCAATTGGATAGCACTTTTCAATTTCGTCTGCAAAATGAAAGCCAATACCAATGGTCAGTTTATACAATATGTTGACCAAAATAAATGACAAGGTCTAAAAGGTAAAATCAATCACCTCGGATCTAGGTCGTCCACCATTGTACTTAAGCATCAAGTTTAGCAGCTTTTCCTCAGTAACCTTCAGCTTTACCTTCTGTTTGGGAGTTCTATCACCACTGCCAAAGAAAAACAGAGATGAGAAGAGAAAACAAGCAAATCAACTAAGTAAAAAAACTGAGAGAGATAGACATACTGACGAATAATAGCAATAACACAACGTAGCTCCTCCGACTGCCCAAATGTGCCAATGATTCCACTTCCTTGACGAGTTAGTCTCTCAGTAGGTTGGCTTGGTTCATTGACTTTCCATGGTAATGTTGGTGGTATTGCAGAAGAAAGATGAGGGGCCTTGGCATCTAAAAGTAACTTCCTGAGCACACAAGCAGCATCATCATAATACCTGTATTGCAAAGTAACATCAGTTATTTTTGTGACCACACAAGAAAAACCGGATTTAGAGCACCTTCATGATTAATCAAATCATTACAAAGAAATTTACTTGTGAGAGTTCTTTACAAAACTCCATCCATTTACGTCACAAACATAGGAGCGTCCCTCACAGCGCAAAAGGTCAAACCCACAAACCTGCAAGAAAATTAGAAGAATTAAAAAATAAATCCAAAGTAAAAATAATTATAAGCAAATCATCATAGAGAGAAATTAATGCATATGTGTCTAGTCTAGCCCTTGACCATCACAGCAAAACTTAACTTTCTACTATGAATACTTATGTAATATTACACTAGAAACATAACATAAAGGAGTTCTATTGCATATATCACCAGCTCACATGAGATTTGAAGGTAACTTAGTTTGTTAACCCGTAATTAAGGAAAAAGTTCGTGGCAGCAGAATTGTTTTTTTTTCCCAATTTTCAAAAAATAATTTTAAAAAATCGAGAAATAACACAAATGTATCCCAAACATGTGAGATTGATGAAGCTATCAGTACGTTCACAGTATCAGAAGACAAACTTAACTACTGGCACACAAGAGAATATTAAAGCAACATCAAACCAGTTACTGCAACTAATAATTAGCCTTGTAACATCCAGACTATTTGATACCACATTTGAGTTACATACCGCTTGCCTAAATGCAATGCAGACCTCCCTTGCCATTTGCTTCTCAATGGGTGTCAGTAAAACGGGATACCTCACCTGTCAAACAAATTAACAAGCAAACATCACTCTTTCAACCCTCATTCGGCAGTAGCAATGTATCAATTCACCCCAGTATTTCCTGCTTGCAGCATGCTATCTGCTTTACCAAAAACAAACTGGCCCAGACACCATCTACGTTAAGGATTGGTCATTACATCATTGGTTGAACCAGGCATTATAATAACTTTCATTCTAAATATGTAAAGAGAATGTCTATCAACATTGGTATTCCAAAGCAACATGGAAAATTTCAGCACTGGAAATAAAGAATTAACAGATTACAAGAAATTGGAAATCACAAATTCAGATGAGAGAGAGACAGCAAGAATAATCAGCCGAACAAGAAGAACAGCCGAACATATCTTACATACAGTACTTACTTCCTTGCCATCAGGATTTCTCATGACAACACCATCAACAACAGGAGACTTCCTTGCCTCAGCATGTGCATATTCAGGTCCCACTGTATACACCTGTATTATTTGACAAGAAGAGAAAATTTATTTATGAAAGACATTAAAATGTTGGAGTATACAACCAAGTTAGAAGAAAATAATGGCCTCAAACATTGAAAATGCGATAGATTTGTGTAAGTAGTCTCTTCTAAATGACATGCAACTTGAAATGTTAAGGATGCGTTAGATTAATGAGAGAGAATATACGGATGCAAAATAGTAAGAAGAATTTTTTTTTTTTCTTTTTCTCATGATAGCACTTGACCTTATTATCATGTGCAGTTAAGAATAATGAGAGGTCTCAAACCCAAACCATCCAACCTTGACATCTGTTCCTCCAGTTGGCATGAATTCCTCGTATATATAAGAGCCTTCACGTCTCACTCGTCTAACATCCGGATGGAAATCACTAGATCGGTTACCAACCTAAAGTCAGACGATAAAAACATAAATGAATGATCATGGATAATAAACATAGAAATCCTACAAAGTCATAAAGAGATTAGTCTCAAACTTGATACGCTGCTAGCCACGTGTAACATTTACATATCCGTACTACTTTCATTTTTTATGTTCAAGGTCAAGGTCAACCAAAAATTCAACCTGGTGACAATAATTTGGCATGTGTGCAAGAAGAAATAAACTGGAAGCCCAGAGCAAATCAACCATCTAACAGCTATAAGACTTCAGTAAACTTTCTCGTACATGAATTACCTTGCTTTCAAATATTTTTCATATCACACATCTGAACATACAGGAGACACAAACTCTCATTTTGAGCAAATGAATAAGCAGTTAAAACCTCACCTTCCGAAACAATTCCTTCATTCCTCCACCTGCCGAACTGGGATAATATATCATTATACTATGGTCATCCCCTTCATAGAAGCAAAATACAAGAGTCAATAACATTATTCTTAATATATAACCCAAAAGCAATAACAGGTGCACAACAAAAAGTTTACAAAAGAAGAAATAATGCATTCTCCTAACGTTTAGTTGTTGAGTATTGACTAGGTTTAGGATTTAGTGAAAACAACGTTCAAACAGAAGCATACAAATTTTACCAGCCATAATATAATGAAAATAAATCATATTAAGATAAAACAACTTATTCATAAATGTTGGAAATAAGTTAACCTTCAACAGGCTTCTCTACAAATGGCTTCCAGAAACGATGACCATGAACCTCAACAAAATCTTCTTCCTCAATAAAATAGTCCAGCTCTTGATAAGGTACTTCTCTATTTACAAGGGCATATCTGGGAACAGAGACTCCGTGCATTTCAAGATGCTTCAATCCACCAAAGTAATATATTAGTTACTGATATTCTACTTTTATAACCATAAATATTCGAAACACTAAGTTCATGCTTAATAAAGATGCATTTATAAGGTGTATGGAGGGGGATAGTGGAAAACCTTAATAAGACGAAATTCATAACCATACCTCATAAACCTTCCTTCGGTCATGGAGAAGGTGTTGCGGCTCCAACTCATTTACTAGAAAAGGCCTGGATAAAAAAACCAGATAGTTAGAGAATAAACAGCTGTCCTTTAATTCAAATACAACAGAACGGATGAATCAAATAGAACCTGTACATAAACAACAGAGCTTACTTCCTTAAAGCAGCATATGCCTCAGCCTTTTCCAGAGGATAGCCGGAGGAATGAAAGGCAATCAAGCAGTCACAAATTGGCCAGCTGACATACAATAACAGTGCAAATAAATTAGTCACCTAAAATTCATGTATTGCAAACAGTCATCAAGTTAATGAAACTAGAAATTATCACCATAACCGAACACGAACCCTTCAAGCTGTTTCAATCACACACCCATTTTTACCTCCCACACACCCCTCTCAATTTCCGGCCGTAGGATTGAATGAATTGACGAAGATCAAAGGCCAGAAATTCACAAGGGGTGTGTGGGAGGTAAAAATAGGTGCGTGGATAGCACCACATAATGTGCGAAAACACATACTATTACGATAATCAATACGAAAAAATACCTTTCAATTGGATCTTCAAGAATGACTCTATCCCTAAAATGTATGATCTACGAGAACATTTCACAACAAGACATGTATAAGATTATGGCATAAAATCGACATTGCGTATATATTTGCACAATAAAACGATCAACAACACAACACTTCCTAAAACTTTTTCGATACGTAAACACAATAATCATCGGTAAAAATGGATAATTAGATCGAACTCGAAAACAAGAATAATTTCGACACGAAAATTCAATGAGAAAACAAAATCAGCACCTCAAATTCGCCAAACGCTTGCAGCCTTTCGAGAATCTGCCCCATCGGCGCCGAAAACACCTGCAGAAAACGAACTAGTTCATTGTATACATGCATTGTCCAATATACATACACGATTGCTTTCGAAGCGTACACAAAAGTGAGCAAAAAGGAAAAGATGAACCTCGGAGCCGCATTTCACCTTCTTTTCCATCACACAAACTCCAATCTTTATCTTCTCTCCGGTTTCTCTCTCCTGCTCCTCCTCCATCTCCATCTCTCTCTCTCTCTAACCCTTCACTCCCACAGCTCAAACCCGAAGCAGAACAACAAAAGCTCGTCACCGGCGTTCGACCACAGAAAGTCGCTACGAATACGTGTATGTATAGGTCTATGTCTATGTACATGCCAGGGAGTGTGGAGATCACCACATGTGCCAATACGGCAGAGTTTTAACTCGGTGCTCCCACTCAGTTGAGCGGGTCACGGAAAATAGCAGAGAGAAAAGCGGAGGTGCTTTAACGGCCAGATGATTGGAGAGTTTTTTTTCCTGAATAAATAAAAAAAAAGGAAAAAAAGAGAGGAAATATTATAAGGGATGCGTTTGGAGATAGACATTCTTGGGATCTGGAATATGCAGTCAAAAGGAGGAATTAGGACGTGGAAAGGTTTATGCGGGTTTTGGATCCTTGCCATATGCAAGCGTAGCTTTCCATGCCCCTCTCCAACTCCTGCTTCCACTCTCAAGTTAGCCGAAGAAAGTAACCTCGATATTACCTTAACGGTAAAACCAATTATGCGTTGTTATGTGTTCAATCGAGAAAAAACAAAACTATGCCTGTAACTGAGTGTAAATATCGCAATCCTAATATCTTAGGTGCAACAACGACAATAACTAAGATCAATTATGAATTATTGTTGAAAAAAAAAGACTATAACAGTGCATGATCAACGGCTACAACACATGAGATCATTTTAAAAGTTATAATAATTTTAACCGTTAGATCAAATTTTAAGAATTCGAATTAGATGATTGGATAGATTTGGTGGAAAGGCCGGATCCCTTTCCACATAAAATATCGCCATGGTTTTTTTATAATTTTGGACGTGGTCCATTTGTTAAACTATATTAATCCTTTTGGACATAAATTAGTACTATGATTATAAATTTGACAAGTGGTATGTTGGATTTGTTTAGTACCAAAAACAATAATATTATTATAATACAAAGTTCCCAAACAAAGTAATTAATAATACGCCTGATTTGATTGGAGCTCCAGAGCTCCAGATTGACCAAAATCCATTGGGTTCTGCCACATTCCACGTATCTTAGTCTTTTTCAAAAATTATTTAATGTGCACGAAATATGGATCGAAACACTTCGTGTCATAACAAGTGAAAATTTAAAAAAAAAAATCATCAATTTATATTATAAAACGTTAAAACTCACATTATGAAGTTGACAATTCAAAACCACGCAATACAAATAATAATATTTACAATTATTTCAACATGTTATCAATACATTAACGATAATGAAGTGTTATTAGCATTTCAAAATTTTCTTTACACACTCCATCACGATAATATTGATAAAAACATATAATATAATTGAAAATCTGACGTATTTTTCTTTTGTCATTTTACTAGATTCACTAGGTTGACCATATTATCTGAACAAGATACATCCCAATATACTATGTAATAATACATTTGCTTGGAAATTCGTAAAAAGATTTAATAAATATTATAATATTTGATATATTAAACTGTTTACAATTTTTTTTTTTCTACTGTTTGAGACTATGAAAAATCAAAGCACATAATAATAAATTAAAATTGAATTAACACAGTCAACATGGTCAAAAAATCAATGACGGCTCCAAACTCCAAGCTCAAATCCTAGAGCGAATTTTCAATCTGATCATCACACGAGATGATACACCACATATACTTATATAAATAATGAATTATGTGTGTTAAAAGGTTAATAATTTAAAAATTAAAATTTTCCACCATTTGCATAAAAACACGTGATGTACTATCCGTGTTTCCGTCACAATTAAAAATTTCTCCAAATCCTGTACCTTCAATTATATCTTATTTCCTTGACTTTTCACTTATCTTCCCAAAACTAGATTAATAATAATCAACACAAATCTCCGATTAAATTGAAGATGATGGCACAAGTGATCATTTACTACAATGATGAAAAAAAGTGTTGTTTTTACATTACGGCATGAGTTCAAACTCAATAAACTAATAAATTTATTGTTTGACCAAAAAGAGGTTTTGAACTTGGTTTGGATGGCCGTAGTGAAGTTTTCCTTGATGGGAATCCCACCAAAACACACCAATCAGTTAATCCGGACCCTTGAAATTTGATTCAACGGTTACAAACAAGAAACTTCTTTAAAAGTTATAATAACTTTAGTCGTTCATCAAATTTCAAGAGTCCAAATTAATTGATTGGTGTATTTTGGTAGGAGAGATCCGGAAGGGATCTCTTCCCGTTGATAACCTTGGAAGTGACACTGCTACATTAGTGAAAAGACCACTAATGTCTCTTCAAACCCAAATTAAAAGGTTTTGACAAAAAAAAGAAAAGAAAAAGGCAACTGATTGAGATTTTGTTTGTCTCACATTACTAATCAACCATTCAACCTAATGCAACTTTCTGGTAAAAGATTTTTCAGTATGCCGAGAATACGTCTCGATACATTAAATATCATAATGCAAGTGCTTAGATACTTGAAAAAATACCGAATCATATTCCCAACACACCCAAAACTTTCTCCTTTCAAACACATAAAAGCCACTTTTTAAGATAAAGAAAAAGCTTCGACCAGAAAAAGGTAAAAGGAGAGAAAGAAAAAACACTTTGTAGAGTGGAAGCACACAAAGTTTGTTTGCTAAATTAACGCAGACATATTTGTTCATGACTCAGATCAGACTGACTATCGAAATTGTTAGGTAGAAATTGTTAGGTAAGAAAAAAAAACAAGGGGAAACTTTCACGTTTTAATTAGGTCTACCGCCGTCACCGACAGCCTCTTCATCTGGACCATCTGTATAGTACCAGACCAATTAAATTAGATCAGTGTTTACGTGCAAATACGTGTGTGCTGTGTCCTGCAGTTTCCTGATATGAGCAGTTGAGTACCAAGAATTGCTTACCAAGTTTGTCAAAAATCTCCGTCGCGAATGCACTTAACTGCTAACCGCTCGTTTACCTATGCTAGTTCCTGCAATGTATCCACCAGACCAAGCATTCTGCAGCAGAAAACAGGCCAGGCAGGAGAACCGTGTAATAATTAATTAAGCGAACAGATGATAGACGGGGAAGATGCAGTTGCTAAGTCCTACATGACGTTAGAAGTGCTTTAATACAAGTTCTTTTACCTGAAAATTGAAACCACCAGTGATGCCATCAACGTTCAGTACCTGAAAACAGACATTACTTTTTAGCACAATAAGTAGGACACTGTGTCTCTGTGTGTGCATACACAAATGCAAGTGCGCATTTTTTCTTCTTTGCTTTGAATCTTTTGATGAACGTATTTCCATGGATACTACCTCTCCAGCAAAGAATAGATGCGACTGGATTTTGCTTTCCAAAGTATTCAGCGATATCTTAACAAAAGCAAGAAACAGAATTACACTTCCAATGAACATGAAAGAGAAGAGGGAGAAAGGGAGAGGGGCTAAGAGAGGGGGAGACCTCAGAAAGTGGAACACCGCCGGCAGTGACAAATTCATCCTTATATTGACTCTTCACCATGAAAAGAAGCGTGTATCAGTAAAGAAGCACATATCCTTCAGTAAAAGATTTGTTTTTAAAGAAAGAAACTGCGGGTGCAGAGTAGGTTCACAGAACCCTACCTTTCCGGTAACATAAAAGTTACAATTCTTTAACATATGCGCAAGAGAAATTAATGAGTTCTTTGAAATGGAAGCCCACAAGGTATCGCCATGTAAATCCTACACATGAAATAATGAAAAGCAAAAAACAAAAATCTGTAAGGCTAATTTGTCTATTAAGAGTCATGCAAAACATCATGTTAAAGCTCGGAACAACATCAAACCTGGCGGCCTAATAAATATATCCAAAATCTCTTCACAAGGCCAAATTCTGAAGGATATGAGTTGGAGAGTTTATGCTTCTGCAAGAGGATAGGCAACAGACAAGAGAACTTTCGATTCAAGCACAACAAATCGCAATGGCATAACACAAAAGTGAGAACTATTTAGAAGAAAATTAAGCATTGTGTCACAATCATAACATAAATGAATAAATAAACATGAACACAAAATAGATTCGTAATCCAGTATACATAAGTTTCCTAAATGTTAGTCCGCCTTCTTATGAAAAAATTTGGATACAGAGTTGTCTGCGCTCTAGTATACAACCCACCTAGCCTCATCATTGCCCATAACGAAACTAGTTACATAGTTCCACTTTGACCATGAGTTTGATTAAGGAAGCAATAGAGTTAACAGCAAGGATTACCGCAAACTTATTTTTGTGTTGTGTGACGATTGACTTCAGATCCTCTATATGCACATCAGGTGCGAAGTCTAAAATAAGATTCCCTGCATTCAATTGCTACCAAGTTGAGAAACAACATCACAAATGTAATGAAAAGACGTGGCCAGAACAATTAAATAAAAAGAGAAGAATTTCCTTGCCTTTGTATCCTGAACCGGCTAAAACACAGGCACCCCAAGCAGATAACCGAAGAATTGCAGGCCCACTAAATCCCCAGTGTGTGACTAGTACAGGTCCAAACTGCAGTTCCGAATCTTTAGATATGGCACATGAGTTATTGAAAATTTAATGATGGGAACAGATATAACATGCCTGTGTAAGCTGTGGTATATTCCTCCTGGCATTCTCTATTTTCAGAGTTGCCTTAACTTTAGGGAATGTAATCTGAATGTTAAAGCAAGAAGGTTAAGACCCATACACAAGCTTGATTCTCTCGAGTATGCATTTTTCGTAAGGAACATAAGACAATGATGGTTACAATTGATATGCAGTAAGCAACAGATTTTGATCATTATGAAAGATAATTACCCCCGACAAGTCTCTCAACTGTGGATCTTCAATCTTGAAAGTAAATAAGCTTGGTACTGGATCTACAATTGAATGACCAAGCTGAGATGCAAGACTGTAACCCTGCGATGAGAACAAAGGCATATCAACAAACTTAATCCTTCAACGTGGCAGTACAAAGGAACACCAATCTATCACAACCTGCTTGCTATTACCACTGGCAATCAAAAGATAATCAGCTTCAACATATTCGGGAGAACTGAATGTACGATTTTCAACCCCCAAAAGGAGTTTCCCTCCATCAGTAGAAGATGCAGTTACCACAGCTTTCCCAGTCTGAAGTGAAACTGGTTGAGGAACTCAAATTCAGCACAAACAACTTGCAAGTTATCTTACACGTCTATGAAATGACAACATACTCGGTGACTGCAGAATTAACTTCTTTCAAACTATCATCTCATACAAACCCCCGTACAATCTTTCAAGGCATAATAGTCGGTCTAAAAAATAGCATATCTATCTTAGAAGTAGCTCTGTAATGAGAGCCACATAAGCGTAAATAAAAAGGAACAAAATGGAAATATCAAACAGCACCACCATTGAATCAGTGGAAAAACATACCTCCCAACCGTGTGGATTCAGACATGAGACAATCAATTATTGTAGACGAACTGTTGCTGACAGGAAATACCCTTCCATCATCCTCAATCTACAGTTCAAAGAGCACAAATTACACATTCAACACAAAATACATTAAAAAACAAATTTGACATCATGTAACTTTGTATGCAAACCTTCAGCTCAACCCCTTGTTCAGAAAACCAGGACATGGTATCCGCTGGCCCGTGCGTATTGAAGAACGCTCCTTTCAATTCTTTATGACCCCTAGGGTAATTTTCTGCCAAAACCTATCGCCAAAAACATCATTCTGAATCTGAACCCAAAGTATTCATATAAAGATACACTAATATCAACTCAAAAGAACCAATGTTTATATTAACTACCATAGTATCGACACAATGCCCGTTCGTCACATTGCATCGGCCTCCTCCAGAAATTTTTACCTGCCAACAATAACAAATTGGATGACAAACCAACTAATTAGGCATCATCACCTCTAATTCGTGCTGCGGAATCCCCTCCCTCGTTGATTAGAGTAGTTTAAAACATCGTCTTGGCGGAGAAAACAAAAACAAACCTTGGATAAAGGTCTTCCTTTCTCAATGATGACTACATTGAGATTCGGAGCTAGGGTTTTAGCTCTAATTGCTCCATAAACCCCAGCTGCTCCACCCCCAACAACCACCAACAGCTCTTCACTTGCCTACCCAATAAAAATCTCAAACAAATAAGACCAAATATTAACTTAAATTAAATTAAATTATTTAAAAAAAAACCATAAAATTGTCTGAGAAACAAAGTTTGAAGAACAAATTTTATCATGTTACCTTGTTTTGAGCTGTGGGGATGGCAGTTGAAGTAAATTTCTTCTGTTTGGGGTTTGAAATAAGAAGGCCATTGTTTTTGGCGGAGGCCGCCGCTTCTGAGCGGACTCTAGAGTGACGGACGGCGGAGCGCGCCAAAGTGAAGCGCGCCAAGGTGAAGCTCATAGGCGCTCCTCCAGTATATTCAATTTTACAGTACGCCACTGCATCCGTTTGGTGCGGAGGAGCAAAACATGGTAAGGTGGGATGACGTGGCACAAAGAGCGTCAATTGACGATTTCGTCCCTGGATTTAATCCGAGTCAAAAAGTCCAACTATTTTCCTCTACACTTCAAAGGTTTCGATCCAATCTAAACCATCAATTTTCTCCCGCGGCTAAGTTAAGGGGACTAAATTTACAAATGAAATGATGAGTCATTAATATGAATAAGAACGTTTATCAACACTTTAAGTCATAATCCAATCATCAACTTTCATGTCATTTAGTTTACAAACTTTTGTCTACAAATTTAATCCCGCTACGTTAATCAACGCTTAAATCATAATTCAATCATCAACTTTCATATCATTAGCTTACAAATTTGGTTTACAAATTTAATCCTGCTACGTTAATCAACACTTAAATCATAATTTAATCATCAAATTTCATGTCAGTTAGTTTACGCCACTCAGTACTACGGTCTGGTGATATTTCTCTCCACTTGGAAGTGAGAGGTCTTAGATTCGAATCTTGTAGATGGCGAATTTGATACCAAGTTAGGCTGCTCATTGTGTAGCTTAGCCAAACTCATCTCCCCTTGGTGTACAAATATTGATGTACTCAAAACAAAAACATGTCATTTAATTTACAAATTTTGTTTCGCTAGCATTATCCTATCGTAATTTTTTTTTTTTAACAAACGATATTATTTACACGGAGATGAGGAGAAGAGGTAAGTTAGCCTCACAATAGGCTAGCAATAATATGATTCAAATTCGTACGAGAATGAAATATAAAACGTCTCACTTACATGTGAAAAGAAATATCACTAAACCGTAGTACATCATGTATTCGATTTAATAGTCTCAGTTTGAGTTGTAGGGACGTCCTTGCTTCACCCACTACTCGTGCATGCATACTTTCTGTTGGCAATTTCTTAAACACGTAGAAGCGCATGAGCCAACTCCTCTATACTACACAGGCATGGAGCCGCTGCATGTCTTTAGCACAACGCTGCACCAGCATGCGCAATCTCCGAGCCACCCACGCTGTCTTCGTCACCTCCGGCGTCCACCTCAACACCTACGCCATCAGCAAACTCATCGCCTTCTGCGCATTATCGGACTCCGGCAACCTCCCGTACGCGTCTCTTCTCTTCGAACAAACCCAGACACCCAATTTGTACATATACAACACTCTCATTAGAGCATATTATCGTAGTTCTAAGCCGCATTTGGCGATGTATTACTTCCATTTGATGTTAAAACAGAGCGGCTTAGAACCCGATAACTATACGTTTAATTTTGTGATACTGGGTTGCGTGAATTGTTCTTGTCTAGTTTCGGGGAAGGAAATTCACAGTTGGGTGGTGAAAAATGGGTTGGTTTTGTTGGATGCTCATGTTCAGACGGCGCTTGTTAGATTGTATGCTGAATGCAAGGTTTTAGATGATGCCCGCAAGGTGTTTGATGAAATTCATCACAGAGACGTTATACAGTGGAATGTTCTTGTGAATGGGTATTTGAAATGTGGGTTGGCTTACGAAGCTCTGGAGGTTTTCCGGGAGATGTTGGTATGTGGGTTTGAGCCTGATGACTTTTGTGTTGCTACGGGGCTCGCGGCTTGTGCTAATCTGGGGGCTCTTTGGCAAGGGAAGTGGATTCATGAGTACGTTAAAAAGAGGAAAGAGTTGAAGTCAGACGTGTTTGTTGGGACTGCGCTCGTCGATATGTATGCCAAGTGTGGTTGTATTAATTTGGCCGTGCAAGCCTTTGAGGGAATGTTGAAAAGAAATGCAGTCTCGTGGGCAGCCATGATTGGAGGGTTTGCAGCACACGGATATGCAACTGAAGCGTTTCATTGCTTGGATAGAATGCAGGTGGTGGATGGCCTCAGGCCTGATGGGGTGGTCCTTCTTGGAGTGCTAATGGCTTGTACTCATGCAGGTCTCCTCGAGAAGGGCAAGTCTCTGCTCGAAAACATGAAAACTCAATATGGGATTGTGCCAAAACATGAGCATTATAGCTGTGTTATAGACTTGCTCTGCAAGGCAGGTCAGCTAGAAGAAGCACTTCAGCTTATTAGAAGAATGCCCATGAAGCCACTTGCTTCTGTCTGGGGTGCTTTACTGAGTGGGTGCGGAGTCCATAAGAATGTTGATCTTGCAGAGCTTGCTGTTGAAGAACTTCTACAGCTAGAAAATAAGGACAGCGAAGAAGAAGCCGGTGCTTATGTTCAGTTATCAAACATTTATTTGGGTGCACGGAGAAGTGAAGATGCAGTTAGGATAAGGAAGATGATCGGTGAACGAGGAACCAAGAAGACACCAGGATGCAGTATGATAGAGGTGGATGGAAAAGTTAACGAGTTTGTTTCAGGAGATGTATCACATTTACACCGAGCACAGATATGTGCTATGCTGGAGCTGATATCTGCTGACTTAATTCAGGATTGAAGGGTCTGCATACCTATTGTTAACACTTCTGGTCCTTCTGGACTGCGAATCCTCAAGGATTATGACTTCTCGTTGCCCCTCGGTACTTGCCATAAATTGTTGCTGCTCAAATGTTCTCTTCAAAGTTTCAAGCTTCGTGAGCTTCGCTTGCCACTAGGTTATGTCTGACTAAAGATGCATGGTTGACTTGATGAGATTGATTGGGAAATATCCTCATCACTCTGAACGAGGCAGAAAAGGGTGCGTAAAATTCTTTCCTACGAACGGTTACATCCTGCATATCTTATTCCATGTTATTAACCCTCTAACCCACAAGCATTTGGATGAAAAAATATTTACAATTTGGAGAAAAAATCTTTGCAGGATTCGGTTCTAGGATAACGAAGTTACTGTTGATCACCACCTGCAACGAAGACTAGTATGTCGACCCAAAAAAAAGGTTGCCGGTAAAGCTGCTTCCTTAGTTTTTCTAATCATGGAAACGTTAGTAGAGTTGCTAGCACCATAACACGATTTCCTGATGTTTCAGCTCCATGAATTGTATCTTGTATTTCTGATGAGATTAAAGATGAATTGGCTGCATTTGTATTCAACATACTGATTTCAGTTATACACTTCAACCTCACATTACGAAGCATACAATCGAAAAACAATTGTCCCTGCTAAATTAGACTTGTTTTTTTGTTCTCGGACATCAAGAATATCGAAAATTGAATAGAGTAATTCCATCAGGCCTGGGTAACAAATCTGCTTACGACGTTTCCTTGCTTCTTTGGCATGATGTGCTACTTCCTTTCCTATCTATACTCGCGAATTTGAGCATGTTTTGAGCTGAATGTACAGAATATGAACAAGAAGGTATCTGATGTTGTTAAACAGGTTTTGCAATTCAGTCAAGACTCACTTCCTGCTGGTGAAGAGCGGAAGACAATCATAGTTAAACCACAAGTATAAAACGAAACAAGGAATAAACATACATTTTCGTTAAATATGTATCCCCCTAAGAAACACGCATGTATCACATTCACCGATCACGTCTCTCACAGAGGTGAAACCCACTTGTATAGGTTGGTTCTGTGAAAATTGCACATCTGTGATAGAGGTGTTTAACAATGTGATCAACAAATTTGGTACGAAATACTTTTGTTCCAGTAAGTTTTTTGGAATCAGACATCAAAATTTTAGAATTATCAAGACGAAAACATGAAAGCCCTTTGAAACAATTCTAACCTTTGGATGATGACGGAACTACAACGAGATGCATATCGTGGTTGTTTGGCGGAAGATGTAAGCGAAGGGGATAAAGTTTTCCAGTCAGAGGATTGCGCGAACACACAACAATTTCCTCCATTCCGGTTTCTTCCTTCAACTTTTGCTTCAACCCCTCTACCTCACTACCCTTGAATGGGAAGGAAAACTCTTCCGATGAATCCCCAACGTCTCCTTTCTCATTAGCAACACGATAGTAGATCATTCTCCCTGCGTCTTTCTTCGGCGAATCATGATCAAATGACTCGCTTGACTGCGTTTAAGAACAAACAATAAGAAGCCAAAAATATAATTAAACTTGATAGTCATAGAAGTCATATTTGTTAATTAAAACAAACCTGGTGTTTGGAAGCTCTCGGCGTCCTAAGCTCAATCTTAGACGGAGATGTCGGTTCTGAAGGTGCTGAAGACTTCGAAGGCAATGCATCTGGTTGTGGAGGAGGGGGTTTCGCCACTGGGTGACGTTCTGGAGATTCAACCCGAACCTCTATAACATCTACATCCCACAGAACCCAATCCTGTTTTGCAGTTCTTTGAGGGATATCATGAGTGACAGAGTTTCTCCATGGCGGTACGCCCCCATTTGCGCGCAAGAACTGGCCATAGGGCGTCCTGAGCCGGACCTGATATCCTTCTTTTACAGGCTCCCATTCAAGGGAAGAATCTAATCTCTTTGGCATTGTTTGCAGAACTTTCTTGCCTCGCAATCCAAGACGGTATGGCATGCTAGAGGCTGTTAAGTACTTGCCATAACAGCTTTTGAACCGTAAAGTGTTTGCATTTTCGACAAACTCCACCATCCATTTGGCATTCCTCGCCGTGCCTTCACGATCTTGGAAAACAGTCTCTTGATCCTCGTCTGCTAATAGATATTTTCCGTGGTGGCTCCGGAAGCGTACCGATCTGGCTTTTTTGAAGAACTCCATATATATATGTAGCTCTAGGAAACATTAAGACCGATCAAGTACTGTGATTAAGCACACAAAAACATCAGAGAGATCGATTGAACAAAATGTACAGCGTTAATTGTAAGAAATACGGATTTTCGATTGTATTTTCGTCTTAAATTTTCAATGCGTTTTGTACCCTTGAACTAAAAAGGGGAATAGATATGAAGTAAGTTCGCGCCTTGCGTTATGTGTTTGTGAAGGGGAAAGAATTGGAGGCAACGGTTGACAGATGTTGAGGAAATTGAGGAAACTATATATATCTTTTTCTGTTACAAAAAATAAATTATCATAGTTGAAAAAGAATTATAGAAAAAAGAGTAACAAACATGTATGATTTTCTCTTGTACAAAATGAGGTGCGTAAAATGCTTATCAGCGGCTAATGAGGTGGCTAAAAAGCATATTTATAGTTAAGGGGTTATGAACTGTTGATACGTTTTGATACGTCTTATTCTGTACAACTAATATTAGCCTTCTTTTTAAAATGTTTAGTTGAAAGTGGTTAATCATCAATATTAGTGAGATTTTTTATCTAAAAAAGAATTGTAATAATGAAGAAACTACAGTCAATTTCCTTAATAGCTGGAAATTTGTTTCAGCTAAACACAAAAACTTAGCTGAAATCCAAAATCCAATTTGAGGATTTTAACTTCATTTAATAGAAAAGGTAATACATAAGGCAAAATCCAATTGATTGGTGATAGTGCGTGTGTGTAAATATATATATTTTTTTTTGTCAAGAAAGTTGCAGAAAAAGAAAATTCCAAAATCCTCCAATTTCGTTGTAGATCGAATGGGCACGTCGCACTTATCGATTCCAAAATCGCACCTAAGAGACTGCATCCACAAATCAGAGGAAAACAGTGGTAATAGCCAACCCACAAGCAACAGAGCCAACAAACACATAGAAGGAGTGGTGCAAACATCCGAGCTGAAACTCTACACACTTTCCGAGAAATACGCGACAACTCGCGTTTAAGATGAGTAGTTGCAGACATGGATTGATGTTGGACCGAGGGAGAGGAGAGGACTTTAACGAGTGAGGATGGAGAAACTGAGCCAAGTGGGAAGGGTGGACATCGGAGTGATGACTGATGAGAATCATGGTGCATGGGCCGGAAAGAAACGAATTTCAGGGCTACGGATTTTGAAATCCAAGGCAAAAGGAAACGCTGAGACAAAAGTTCAGAAAGGAACCTTATAACACAAAAGCTCACAAGTGAAGGGAACGACGAGGGAATGGGGAGGGGAAAAGGTGGGTTGCCAACTTGCCACCACCCAAGCCAAAGGCAGGGGCCGGCGGCTTGGGAATAGTTCTGTGTATTTTGCTCTAGGGTTAGGCGAGAGAGAGAGAGAGAGAGAGAGAGAGAGAGAGAGAGAGAGAGAGAAGCCTTCTATTTGTTGCGTGTGTGTAAATATATAATTTAGTCTATTTTGTAGATAGAAGATCATCTGATCATTCATACAAATCATACAAGTACAACCCTAATTTTTTTGGCATACATATGATATTTCCTAATTAATTACCCCAAACTCCGACGTCATGTTATGTATTTTTTTTATCCGAATCCGATATATGATCTTTGGGTGAAGAAAGATCAACGCCGGCTGGAGAGTCTGGCTGTGTTTGTGAAGATTCCGACCGCGAAACAGACGGTGGATCCGGTTCTGTTGGATCTTGTGTTGCAGTTGTACTATAACAACTTGCACTGTCATTAACATTATCAACGTTCCTTTGTTCTTGTTGTTGTTGTTCACGAATCTCCACAACTTCCACATCCCACAGAACCCAATCCCTCATCACACCTCTACACGGTTTGTAGTGCGTGATCGTGTCTTTCCAAGGCGGCACGCTACACCCGCTTGCACGCAAGAATTGCCCGTTCGCCGTCTTCAGCCTCCACTTGAACCCGTCTCTTACCGGCTCCCATTCCACTATCGGATCCAACGTCTTTGGCGTGGTTTGCACGACTTTGTTGCATTTGATCCCTAGAATGAACGGCGTGCTTAACGCCGTTAAGTATTTCCCGAAACAGCTCTTCAATCGCAATGCGTTTGGATTATCGCTAATTAACTCCACCGTCCACCGCGCGTTCTGCACCGTTCCCTCGCTGTTCTGCCACACCGACACTTGATCGTCATCGGCTAATAGGTATTTGTTGTGTTGGCTTCGAAATCGTACCACCTTGGCTTTTTTGAGAAAATCCATGCAGTTATTGCATGCACTGATCTGAATCATTACGCACAACGTATTAATTATATAGATAATTAGGGTTATGCATGCATGCATGATTGAGCAAAAATACGTCGGGTATATAAATTTGAATTAATTTATACCTCGAATAAAATCGGCTGCAAATTTACGCATTGCCGTCGGTGGCGGTGCTCAATGGAAGAATCAGAAAATAAGGCGGAATAGGAAGAGAAGGAATTAGAGGCAAAAGGCCAAAAGTTTGAGGCGGCACTTGAGGAACTGTAAGGGAGAGGCATACAATACAATTAAAGGGATGATTATGACCGGATTATGAAATTAATGAAAACCTTTATATATAAAGTCAAGGGCCCAATGAATAGTATTTTTTTTTGTGTCACAATCTTCATTAAAAAGAATTGAACATAAATGCCTCTTAAACAAAAAACTTCAAAAGCAACCCAAAATAATGCATCAAATATGGCAGGGGTATTTTCATCATTTTAACAGTGTTTTTTTTTAAATTAATTTATTTGCACATTTTTTTTAATAATTAGTACCTCACAATAGGTTAGCAATAATGTGATTCAATCAGTTGTTCATTAAATATTACTTTTTCTATTTTTAAACACGTTCAAAACATCTTAAAGGGCGTGTAATGCCAGTTATAAAAAATGTATTTCGCACGCAGATAATAATATGATTAAATTAGTTGTCAAATGATTTTTTGAACAAATGAGGGACTGGATGGGCTTAGTCTCATAATGAGCTAGCAATGATGTGATTCAATCAGTTGTTTATTAAATATTATTTTCTCTATTCTTAATGTAAATTCAATAGAGACCGATTTTATTATATGGATTCAGCTGCTTTAATTAGTTTATGAGGGTTTCTTCTAACATGATCTAAAATTATTCATTTACTTCAAATATTTGACTTTTCTTTTGTCAATTTACGCATATAAATACATTTAAAACTTGTAAGTCGCACGTAGAACGCCGTAATTCAAAAAATGCCTTCTGCACACGCTTGAGCGCATGCATGAAGACTAGTTTATATAAAGCCGGTACGTGTAAAAGTAAAAACACACATCAATTTGTGGTAAATTATGCAGATTTGAGCTTAATTAAATTGGCTAGAGAAGCTTGAATTCTCTAGGTATGCATAATTTGAATGAATTTAGCGTTGAAGTACCTGTATAAAAAAAAATGTGTGGTTAGTATTTTTTTTATTACAAACAATGAATGTTGTTTTTTTTTTTTTTTTTTTTTTTTTTTTTGAGTACAACAAACAATGAATGTTTTAGAATCAATTAATTATGAATTATTTAAAAATAATTTTAAAATGATTGAAATCGTTTTTGATGAAATTGATTTTAGCTTCCAAAAACATCAATTAGAAGGAACCAGATAAGTGTTATGTGCTTTTTTTAGGAAGCACATCAAGTGCTTCTTTCAAGAAGCATATCAAGTGCTTTTTCAGGATCCACTTAGATTTTTACTAAGAATTAGTTTCAAAAACATTTTCACCAAAAACAATTTCAAACAAGACATTAATTAATCAAGAGCAAAAAAAACAGAGAAAAATGATAAGTTAATATAATAGAAGATAAATGTGGGGTAATTCTCTTGGCCTATATTGGTTCCGTCCACACAATTTCTACTTCCTAAACAATTTTATAGTACGTTTTTTTGTCGTTGCAGTTGTCTACGGGAAACATACTGCGTGGATGTTATGGAGTTATACAACTTGGCCGCCAAGTCTTTTGCTTTCCACCTCTCGAACGCACTCAACTTCACATGATGATCAAACCCTATTCAAATTATTACTTAAGCCATAATTTATCCTTAATTAATTAGGTTGATTATACTACTTCAAGCAGTTGGACGGATGTGTATACTTGTATGTGTGTGTGTGTGTGTATATATATATTATGGATTAAATAAAAGGTGGAACTTATATATTTACAAAAAAATCGTTGAATAAAGAGTCGAACGAGTTAGAATTGTAGAAGATGTTTTTTTTTTATAACAAACGATATTATCTATACTAAGAAGGAGAGGGGTGGGCTTAGCTTCACAATGGGCTAACAATAATGTGGTTCAAGTTCGAACTTAAGATCTCTCATTTACAAGTAAAGTGAAATACTACTAGACCATAATACTAAGTGGCATTGTAGAAGTTTTAGTTCTCTGTAAATGGATCATTTTGAGACATTTTCAATAAATAAATGGTTCATTAATATTCAATTTCAATTATCATGATCATACATACAATTTGATTTATAATGTACTTATCTCATGTTTTTTCAAATGCGAGACAAAAGTAATGCAGTCCTGCTCTCTTAAGGTCTCCATTTGGAGGATCTGTGAGGACCAAATGGATATTAACCACGAGATTTATATTAGTTTAGATCTAAAGACTTAAATATTTGACAAATTAATAAAAGAAAACCAGCTTAAAATGAAGGAGACCATCGTGATTGTGGGACCAAAGAGAAAGAAATCAGGTCTCTTATTGGTTATGAATTTTAAGCCTTTGGATCCAAATTATTATAATCTTATAGCTAATATGAATTTAGGTCTCACAGGTCCTATTTTGAGAATCTTAGAATAGCAGGACTCAAAGTAATGAAGGGAAACTAGAATTTCAGACTTCTAATTACTGTGAAACTTATACAATCTACTTTTTTCACTCTTTACCAAAGAAAAATTAAAAGAAATAATCAAGGTAATTAACTCTTTGCCAAAGGCAAGGTAAAATATGGGACAAACTGTTTGTGTCCACAAAAAATTAACCACACCCTACTTTATATCATGCATGAACTGCCTTTTTTGTTGTAATTTGTGGATGGTGTTTCTCCGTAGTTCTTTTTTCTTTATTTTGGCACACACTTAATCTTATCCAAGACAACTAGCTAGCTTTGGTTACAATTGTTAGCTCACGTCTATCACAACAAAGTGAAGAGGGGTATGCTGGTGATTTTCCAGGTATAAATATATACAGTAGAAAATTACCAAACAACCTAAGCTAACCGTGCAACTGTACATAAATATGACTCCCGATATACTTAAAAATCAGTTCAACAAGATCTACTTTTGAATAGAGAAACGTTCAAATTTTACTTGGTCTTCTAATCCACCTCACTCTCGTTATTCGCAATCGATCAAATCTGGTTTTTGACGATCAAAACCAAGCCATATCGCATATTCTTATTCATTTCCATCAATTTTCCAGCCTTATAATTCCAATCACTTTTATCTTTGCATCTTTATTTCTCTTCCTCTCCCTCTCTCCAATCAAGTTATTAAACCCTAATTGATGATCACCAAAAAGGTTGATGAATGTACATTCTACCCTACAATGACGATAAAAGGAGGCACAAGCCAAGCCTGTGCTGCGTGCAAATACCAAAGACGAAAGTGCGCTAAGGACTGCGCTCTTGCTCCACACTTTCCGCCCGATCAACCGAAGCTGTTTCAAAACGCCCACCGATTGTACGGCGTTGCGAACATAATGAAGATTCTAAAGCAAGTTCATCCTGAGAAAAGGGAGGAGGCTATGAGATCGATCATATACGAATCCAATATGTGTGCCAAATTTCCAGTCACCGGATGTATGGGCATCATAAACCAATTAACTTTCCAGTTACAGCAAGCCCAAGAAGAGCTTCGATATGTGAGAACGCATCTTGCAATTTGCAAGGATCAATGTCAATATCGAATGCCTTCTTCCCCGCAGCACTACTCGTGTCCATCATCGCAGTTGCAGCTAGGTATACCTACGAACACCGATGCGGCGGCTCTGACACTTTATCAACAACATCAATATCCGTATCAATATGCTTCTGGTGGCAGTGGTGGAATGCCCTTGGTGGCTAATGAGTATCTTGCAAATGGACTTAATGGGGTTTATATTGACGAAAATGATAATATGGTAAAACCTCTTAGGGTTCAACATCCCTATTATAACGATAACAGTGTCGAACAACTTATGGCTATTCAGTCCAATTTGGTTCCTTCACAAGCCTTTCCTATTCACCAAGAAATGGATGTTCCCCATGATTATGATGACATTCCATTTGATACAATTGCTGATGATCGACAATCGTATATCGAATCTAAAGAAGCCTGTGAGTCTAGGTATGTACAATGTTTAACTAATTGTCTTCTATAATTTGAGATTTATGTTACTATATGTTGTCTAATTGCTGACTCCTCTTAGCCTAGTTGGCTAGATCAGTGTTCCCTTTCTGCAGTACCGTAGTTAATTAGATGATTTTATGCTACAATTTTGCTTACAAATTAAATTTAATTATATGCAGTGCTGAATCATCGTTCAAGGGCACGCAATCCATCGAACATGTCTCACAGAATGATCTCAAGAGTGCGGCAGCATGCTTCAGTCTAACAAGTGTGAAGTAGCTATAGCTAGAAGACAACTGAAGTAATTCAAGTAATTTCAGAACGAGTTCCTTAATTGTTCTATTTGTTTTTAAATTTGGTGTTCAAAGCTCAACAATTTTGTTTAATTGTTTCCACGTACGCTTTCATTGAATAAGAGATGTAGGCTAGCTCTTAATCAATCATTTTTGCAGAGGATTGATATGCACTTAAATTTTTCACTGCCCTTCTATATTTCTACTCCCAAGTTCTATCAGACATAGTCAAATTGTATATGGGCAAGTAATTGCATAGTTTATTCCTTCCTGAATGGAGTATATATAGGTTTACAAAGAGTCCTATACAAGTAAGTATTATACAAGGAAACAAATACAAACCCTAATACAATACTAATCACAAATCGCAACACTCCCCCTCAAGTTGGAGCAAAGATATCGCGCATGCCCAACTTGTCGAGCGAGTTGGAGAAAACACTAACAGATACGGCCTTAGTGAGGACATCGGCTAACTGTTCTTCAGACGATACAAATGGAAACTCCATAATGCCAGCATCCAACTTTTCTTTTATAAAATGCCGATCAACCTCCACATGTTTGGTACGATCATGTTGCACAGGATTGTGAGCAATTTCAATTGCAGATTTATTGTCACAATGTAACACCATAGCCTTCTCGGACTTAAACCCAATCCCATGCAATAATTTCTGCAACCAAAGTAACTCACATACTCCATGTGCCATTCCACGAAATTCAGCCTCTGCACTCGAGCGAGCAACCACCTTCTGCTTCTTACTTTTCCAGGTGACGAGGTTACCACCAACGAAAGTAAAGTAGCCAGAAGTAGAGCGTCGATCTGTAACTGAACCAGCCCAGTCTGCATCTGTGTATCCCTCAATATGCAAATGATTATTCTTTGAAAACAATAATCCTCTACCAGGTGCGGACTTAAGATACCTGAGAATCCGGATGACAGCGTCCATATGGTCCTCACTAGGTAGATGCATAAATTGACTCACAACGCTCACAGCATAGGCTATATCTGGACGCGTATGAGACAAATAAATAAGTCTTCCCACAAGTCGCTGATAACGCTCCTTATTAGTAGGAATCTGATTAGGATATATTCCCAACTTATGATTTTGTTCCATAGGTGTGTCAATAGGTTTACAGTCTACCATACCGGTTTCAGCTAACAAGTCCAAAACATACTTGCGCTGTGATAAACATATGCCATGCCTGGATCGAGCAACTTCAATCCCAAGAAAATACTTCAACTCCCAACTCTTTCATTTCAAACTCAGAAGCAAGATACTGCTGTAAAGAGCTAATCTCTTCATGGTCATCACCTGTCACTATCATATCATCCACATATATGATCAATGCAGTCACTTTACCTGTCTTCCGTTTCAAGAACAAGGTATGATCCGAGTGGCTTTGCACATAACCAAACTTCTTCATGGACGCAGTAAACCGTCCAAACCATGCTCTAGGAGATTGCTTCAAGCCATATAATGCTTTCCGTAACTTGCACACAACACCATTATAAGAAGCAATAGAAGTACCAGGGGGTAAATCCATATACACTTCTTCTTTGAGATCGCCATGCAAAAAAGCATTTTTAACGTCAAATTGCAACAAGGGCCAATCCAAGTTAGCCGCAAGAGATAGAAGGACACGAACCGTATTAAGCTTAGCAACTGGAGCAAAGGTCTCTTGATAGTCCACTCCATATGTTTGTGTATAACCCTTCGCTACTAATCGGGCTTTATAGCGATCAATTGAACCATATGCTTTATGCTTCAAAGTAAACACCCATCGACAACCCACCGTCTTTTTTTCACTTGGCAAAGGCACCAAATCCCAGGTGGAATTCTTGTTCAAAGCCTCCATTTCCACGTCCATGGCTTCAACCCATTTAGGGTTAGATAATGCGTCCTGCAGCTTAGTAGGCACACATACAGTAGATAATTGACATATATATGACTCATGTGACTTAGAGAGACGATGAGTTGACACATGATTACTAATGGGATATTTGGCTTTTGTACGTATATCAGGAGAATATTGGATCCTAGGTATGCCACGATTAACTCGTGGGGGCAACCTATAAGTAGATATAGGTACATTAGTATGACCTACCTCATTTGCATCACTTTCATCTTCACAAGTTGATTGAGACAATGGTAGGGCTGGGGGGGGGGGGGGGGCGATACACTACTGCTCGGCTCATCTTTATCAATATCTCCATGCATATCACTGTCATCATTAGTGGAAGGTAACTGCCCAGTAGCCGTGTCATGCACTGTCTCACTATCCGGGACTCCCTCACTAGCACTCGGCAAGGGTGGCTCGAGAAGACGTACCACGTCATTGAGCTCCATACTCACCTCTTTTCCTTGAGTGAACACTTCGCCAATCCTCGCCTCTGGAAGTGGAGAGCAAGGAGAAGGTGAGGCAAAATACGGGACATCTTCATGGAAGGTAACATCCAGAGAAACATAACTCTTTTGAGTAGGTGGATGATAGCACTTGTAACCCTTATGAGTATTCGAATACCCAATGAACACACATCGAAGAGCACATGGATCGAGCTTACTCCGTTGATGAGAATAAATGTGAACATACACAACACATCCAAACACCTTGGGAGGAAGTTTGGAGATAGCCATAGGTGAGACATGTTCTAGTAAAACTTCGAAGAGAGTGCAAAAATCATGGACTCGGCTAGGTGTCCGATTGATCAAATAACAGGCAGCTAAAACTGCATGTCCCCAAAGGTAGTTAGGAACAGACATTCCCAAGAGCAAGGCGCGAGCGACTTCAAGTAAATGACGATTCTTCCGTTCAGACACACCATTTTGTTGAGGTGTAAACGGAGTAGTCGTCTGATGAATAATACCTTGTTCCCTGAAGAAACAACTCAAGGTGGTATTCACATATTCACCTCCGTTATCAGATCGTAGCACTTTGAGTTTTGTCTGAAACTGAGTGGATACCATGGCAGTAAATTCTTGTACAATAGACGTCACATCACTTTTATTCTTCATTAGGAAAACCCAAGTTAAACGTGTGCAATCGTCAATAAATGTGATAAACCAACGAAACCCATTGGAAGTAATCTTAGCAGGACCCCATACATCAGAATGCACCAAATCAAAAGGCTGAAAAGCTTTATTATCACTTAAGGGAAATACAGTACGATGACTTTTGGCCAAAACACATGTTTCACACTTAAAACAAGTCTCATCATAGGAACGACATAATGAAGGAAATAAATGTCTAAGATATCCAAAAGAAGGGTGTCCTAAGCGACGATGCCATAGCCATAGCTGATGCTTGTCTTTGTCACTACCACTCTGAACTTTATTAGCAAGACAACCACGGACTGCTTCTGTTGGTAGAGTCAAGTAGTATAACCCCCCTATCCGTTTACCACGCCCAATCGTCTCGTGAGTTTTTTGATCCTGAAAAATACACCATGTAGGATAGAAAGTAGCATAGGCATTAAGTGAGTCAAGTAAACGTCCCACAGATAATAAGTTGCAATTAATATTGGGTACTAATAATGCATGTGCCAAGGACAAGGTAGGGGTAAGTGTGATCATGCCTTCTCCAGTAATTGGAGAAGCCATACCATTGGCCGACGTAATAAATGGGTCACGGGTTTGCCTAGACAACTCATCAAAACATTTAGAATTATAAGTCACATGATCAGTAGCACCGGTGTCAATTATCCATGTATTGGAACCGTTACCTGATAGAGAATTTGTCACACTCAAATTCATAGAAGGAGAAGACGGCTCAATCTCGCTAGAAGCCACGGTGTGTGCAGCCTTAGGTCCATACTTGCAAGCCTTATACTCAGGAAACCAATCGGGGACACCATGAAGTTGAAAACACTTCTCTAACAGGTGGTCACCGCCACAATGAGAACACTCACGAGAGCCAGAAAGGTCCTTTGCTGCAGGTGCACGAGAGACAGCAGATTTAGAGTTAGCCGATCTCCCAGAACGTGAACTCACAAATGATGACTGACGTCCATTAGGCGAGGAGGAGCTATTAGGTCGATACTGAGAGGTAGCAGTCTTCAAAGCAGTAATACCCCCGAGCATAGAGACTTGACGGGTGCTTTCTTCCACAACCAAAGCATACGCCTCTAAGACAGAGGGCACCGGAGCCATCGCCAATATACGACTTCGAACACCATCAAACTGAGGATCAAGCCCTCCAAGAAAATCATAAACCCTTTCAGATTCAATCTCCTTTTGCCGAAGAGCCACGTCCTTAGGGTTGGTATGTGGGTTAGGGCAAAGGTTATCAATCTCCTCCCAGATAACATGAAGTTTCTCATAAAACACAGCAACAGATTCACCGTTTTGAGTTGTAGTCACCGATTGTCTTCTCAGTTGAAACAGGCGAGAGCTATTTTGAGTGACTGTAAATGTCTTCCTTGCCGCTTCCCACACATCATATGCCGAAGTACAACGTTCGAAGAGACTTCTCACACTCCGAGTCATCGAGTTGAGAAGCCATATTTGCACCAAACAGTTATCTTCCTCCCATTCTGAGAATTCCACGGAATCAACATTCTTAGGGGCATGTTTTTTACCATTGATGAATCCTGCCATGCGTCGCCTAGTGATCGTAAGGAGAGCATTGCGTGACCAGGAGACATAGTTGGAGCCATCCAATTTTTCTTGTGCAATAGGAGCAGCATAATCGCGATATGGTCGTTCATCCTTAGTACCAGATGAACCAGAGGTATTTTTGACATCTTCAGCACCAGCCATGGTTGTACAACACACCCACTACAGCGGAAACAATCAACACACCAAAAAATAAATTTGGCAAAGCTTGAACACAGAAAGTTTTCACCCAGAAAACTTTCACAGTAGGGTTTCGCACGGCTAGGGTTTCTCACGGGTAGGGTATATTTTGGTTTTGGTGGGCACTCACGGTCACCAGAATTTTAATTCTCTGATGCCAAGTCAAATTGTATATGGGCAAGTAATTGCATAGTTTATTCCTTCCTGAATGGAGTATATATAGGTTTACAAAGAGTCCTATACAAGTAAGTATTATACAAGGAAACAAATACAAACCCTAATACAATACTAATCACAAATCGCAACATTTCACAATTTTATTAGTGTTAATTAATAAAGTTATTATTTCTTTTGTTAAATATTAATTAGTGTGATAGGCAACAATATCTCTTAGGCATTTTTATTGATGCGATCATGAAAAAGATTAAAACACACATAACATTGTTTAACAAAATCAAAGTGATGGTTTCTTCTCTCGTCTGAAAAGTCAGTTGCATAAGAAGATCATCACATGCGCAGTTTGCATAGAGGATGGTATTGAAAATGAATAATTTTAAATTCAAGGTATATTTGAGATGATTGATTAAACATGAAGTAAACTTTTCCCTTTTAATCCTCTCATTTTGGGAAGGATTCGAATGAATAAGTTTTTCTCCTAGAGCAATTAATCTCCTATCTCCAAGTTGGCCATAATTTTTTTATTTCTTCCTTGATTAAACATGCATATAAAATATTAACTTATTATTTCCAATTCAATAATTGGTATACGAGGCCAGAAAATGTGCATTATATGTAGACCTACGGTGGTAGTTAGCTATCTTGAATTTTTAGTGAAATGTCGTATATATTATATGTATGATACATGCTGCAACATAAACCTCATAATCACTTCACAGCAGATACCCTGCTCCACTATTCATGGAGCGGGAGAGTTGATATGTAACATGATATGTAATATTTCGTCTATATTACTGATATTATGTACATTTTGTGTTGATATGGGATGTCAATACGTATAATTAATACGTTGTTGATATTTACCGATATGGATATGTCAATATTCTCGCACGACTTGTCACCAATATGGTGTCAATTTGTTGTCAATGTGTCAACAATGTGGCTATTGATATTTCATCGATGTGGTGACGGATATGTCATTGTAGTTTGAATCATGAGATTAAGATGAGATTAAGTTGTAAAGTGTGCTCAAACAACTTACTAATTGGTTAGCGCTTGAGCACACTTCACGGTTTAATCTTATGATTTGAATTGTTAATTTTTAGATTATCAAATGAGGAGTTTACGCGAAATAAAGCTAGATAACTAATTGTGGTCCTTTTATGCACATTATCCTCTTGCTTTGTGCGTTTTCTCCTCTTTAATGAATATCGTACTTCTTTCAACAACAAAAAAAATATTTGTGGTAACAAATTTCTGCCATCTTTGGTATTGACAAAATTGTACCTACAAAACAATTAAACACCTTTGATCAATTGATGCCGAGAAAATTTAAAGCTTCAGCCAAAGGTTACCAGAAGTTGGTGGAGAGATGGGGTATTTATAGGAGTTAGGCCGACCACATGTGTAGCCTTTGCCCTGACATGAGCATTTGATTGGCCAAGATGAGTCATCTACATGATGGATGAGGAAACAATTATCCCAAAGATATAATATCTTGGGATTATCATTGGAATATTATTAATTGGATATGATTGTGATTCTTGATTGAGTTTATCTTCAATTAGGAGATCTTATCTTTTTTTGAACAAAAGGAGATCTCTTTAATGCCTTTAACTTTTAGTCATCCCCTTATGTCTTCAGTTATGTTTAACTGCGCACGGATCGAATGTGGCCTTTGCCAGTTTAATAAGAGCATCTTCGTCATTTTTGAGTCGTCGTGTCAACTTTAGAATTACATTTTGCTCCACACTAATCACTTCTTATTTGAGTGATGACCTTGAAATGTTTGGTTTAGATCATCGAGAAAGGAACGTATTAATTTACTAACTAGTTACCCCCTACATGCTACTAATATTCACACACGCACCCAATTTAGAATGCTATCTTCGTCTTCTAATTTAATACTGAAGGCTTAAGATACTATACTTACTAAGAAACTATTATTAAACTTTTCTAACGGAGTACCTATTGATAAAGAAACGACAATTTGTATGGGCTTTCATGTTTTGAGTTGCGGGTTGGGTTGTTTCGTGTGAATGTATATAAATTAGAAGACCAAATTTGACTGTTAAGATGATGATTGTATTAAATATGTGATTCTATTGTAGTCAATCTCATATAGAATTTATGTACGTGTTTGTGTGAAGTATGTTTTCATAAGTTAAGCATGCCTCATATGTGGAGCACATCTTTCTTATGAATGTAGCATATCTCATATAAGAGGAGCGCAACTCACATAGCATTAGCCATGAGCTATAATACTTATACTGGACCTTTTTTTTTTCTTTGATGGGATAATGGAGTAAACTAAATTCTTGAATGAGTGTATTGTAGCTGGAAGAGGGTTGGTTATTATCGCAATTTATAGCTCTTTATGCTAAATCCAACTATTTATGTAACTAAATCCAACCATTTGTACTGTATTTGAAACGTAATATATAGTCCAACAAGTGTGTCACCTGGGCATTATAAACCAATTGAATTTCCAAACATCTTTTTCATGTGAGAACACATCTTACAATTTGAAAGGGCCAATGCCAATATCAAATCCTTTTTTTCTACTGCATTGCTCTTGTACTTCATTGTAATTGCAACTAGGTATTCCTGTTAACACCAGCACGACTACAACTTCAACATTTTATAAACAACATTGGAATCAATGTCAAAACACATAGCAACCCATATACCTTGAAATCATCATCAAACATGTAGCAAGCTCTGTTGGTTGAAGTTTTCTTGCTTGAATCTGCAAGCCTCCAAGTTTTCTAGCTTAAGAATTTTTTGTTAGTTCATAACCTAATTTCTAATGAGGTCCGACTTTGAAATCAAATTAACATTGTTGTAAGATGAGGATTTGCATATTCTGATTAATAAGTATAGTGAAATTACGATATTCTTGATCTTACGCTGGACATATGCCAACGAAACAAAACGGAAGAAAGTTAGGGGATTCTTATTTACTTTTTTATTTTAGCTTCTCATGTTATTTGATAGCAACAGTCTAATCACCTTAAAGATGTCGGTGATAGCAAAAGTTTAATCCCCTTAAACATGTCAGACAATATTTAGACGAATGTGTATTTTGTCTGGTATCATGTAGAGAATAAAAAAAAGCTGCTTGTTGCAATGAAAATGAACGCTAAACTCATTTGATTCATTTGTGTCAAGCAGGAAATTGAGTAATTGCTTTGTTGATCACAACCGGTGATCATGCTGGAAAGTCTTATTTTTTCTTTCCTTAGAGAAAATATATTATGTTTTACGAACCTATAAAACCAGTGCAGTTGGTAATCATAAGTGATAAAATGATATCAATGTGATAAAATTGATAGGTAGCAACCGTAGCATCAGGTAGCATCACCAGTACACAATGAATTTTAAGAGTTTTTATCACAAATTATTCCTGAAATTGACCCACATTATCAAAATGGTCCATAAAATTGAAAATCAATCAATATAGTTCCTGAAAATGAATGTCACAAATCAATGTAGTCCCTGAAAATAGATGTCACAAATTAATGTGGTACTTCCGTCATAACTTTGTTAGATATTCTGTTATGTGTGATGTGGCACCTAACTAGGTCCTACAAATATAATTAAATATTGTCATATGAATTAAAAAATATTTAAATAACTTTTTTTTTTATAATTAAGAATTAAAAAAAAGGATAAGAATAAAAAAGAAGATGGTCATCTTCTTCCCGTCTTCACACACCAAAAAATCCCAGTCGGCCGTGCAAGTGTGCAACTCCTGATAACTGTTGAGGAAAAATTAGAGTACACAACTCTAACATAAGTGTTGGAGAGACAAAACAAGTAAACAAATTACTTGTATTACACACATAAAATATTATAACACTTAAAACTCTCAAAGACACATTTAGAAGTAATGACACTCACTCACTCACTTTTTAGAGACAAACTCTAGACAACTCACACTCCTACAAGACTACTCTTGCTTCTCACTCTCTTACTTAGCTCTCTCTTGATTCTTTCTTCTTCTTAGTTGTTATCTACATAGCAACACACACACACACACCTATTTATAGGTGTGGTTTTGCCGACTACAATTGCCCACCACCTTTGGGCTTTGGATGGCAACCTGTTGACCCTAAAAACTATCAAGCCTATGTGGCACGTAGACCGAGTAATTAATAAGCTAACTACGTCATTCGGTTGTGTGCGGGACGTGCCAACTCGTCGGCCGAGCTTGGATGGAGAGTAAAATGAGTTGATGTAGCGTTGGGTGCGCTGCTGACTTCTTGATCTCGCGACTGCGACCAAGGAATGAACACGTCTCGGCCTTCGGGTTCTAGAGCCTGAAGACAAGGCTGCTAGTTTTGCGAAGTTCAATATCAAATTTGGCTTCCAATGTCCGAATGTAGTGACCTAGTAACACCTCACTTCGTCGAGAAGGCTGATGAGATGACCTCTATCAACAAGGACTCGAAAATCCTTGTCGATCGAGACTTAGATAGGTAATCAGTCGACCGAGAAGTAGTGTTGTTTATCCAAATTGAAGGTGCTCCTTGATCAGCTGATTTTACGACTCCAATGCTGTTTATCCAAACTGAAGATGTGTTGGCGAAAAAAGAAAATAAAAATCTCAAGGTTGTTGAGAAGTTTCGCGTAAAGCGAGAGTTTGCTCAGGGCAGTTTGTGTGTTGAATTGGAGGGGGCTTTCGTTACTTGTAGCTTTGTATTTATAGTGAGTCTCCTTGATCGCCAATCCAATAGAGACCTTTTCCGAATATCCCAAAAACAATATCAAAATAACTGATATTATCTTTAATATATTTCGGCAAAAATCTCACTAGTCTCCTTATGCATGTAGACTTTTACAAGAGGAACAACATGTGTCCTTTTGAAATCTCGAAATACCCTTTCACACGGTATGCACATTATATTCCCACCATCCATTCTTATCACTTTGCACTCAATCTGCAACACCCATCACCATGCAAAAAAACCTAGCCTACGTAGGTTTCTTATCTCATCATTATCCAAGACCATGATTTTACCTTTTGGAGATCATCAAATCCCGTATGCTGATCTCCACTCCAAACTGTTTCAATCTAGACATCCATTGCCAGTCATCCCAAATCAATTTGAACTGTACTGCTTGTTTCATTATCTGATGCCATGCGTATCCCGGATTTAGAGTAGTATTAGGTTCAAATAATTTAATATATTACTAAGAGATAATATCATGATAAAAATCATAATATTATTTCTCAATAATAATTAAAAATCATTTCAACCACTTTATCGTTCAATAGTCTAAAATTCTGCTCATTCAACGCCCTCGATTACTCGGGCTGATAGTGTACAATCAGGTCCAAACACAACCACATAATCTTACAAGTTGCTAGAACTTTCTACCTAATATGCATGCATCACCGACTAAACAACTTGCTACAATTATCTAGTATATTTGCATGCACCGACCACCTTTAACATTACATGCTAGAATCTTCTAGAACAATTCCATGCATGTTTGAACTAGAACAATCTAGTTCTTTTATAGCGACTAATCTTAATGGGCTGGTGTTGATCTTTAACAAGAAACTCTGCGCCACCTAGCCAAATACCCAAATCGGAGCTCAACGCCGCATTTAGAAAGGTTAACCACTATTTTTTTTTTTTTGCAAATTCATTCAAATCTTAATGAAACTTGGGTCTCTACATTTTCTACAAAATACCCAGATCGAAGCTCCTCTCTCAGCCCACCCCTAAAAAAGACACTGCACCAACTCTTTTCTTCGAAGTAACCAAACCTATAGAACTCTCCAAAACCAAGCCTTGCACCCAACTCGTTCTCCAACACGACTTTGGGTACACATACGGCAAAGCTCCAGTCTTTGCTACAATACCCCTCCCTCGCACTGCCCATCTAAAACTTTTTCCAAAATTTTCCTAGAGTGCAAAGCCACCTGCAAAGGGAGGCAATTGATCAGATTTTCGGGGTTTGGCTCGAAGGCGCTGATCTCCTCAAGAGTTGCACGACCAACTGGATTGTTTGGAGTGTCAAGATGGGAAGATGATGATTTTTTTTTTTTTTTTAAGTTTTTAATTATACAAAATAAAATTTGTTATTTCATTATTTAAATATTTTTAATCTATATGATAATATTTAATTATATTTGTGGGACCCAGCTAAGCGACACATCATCACATAACATAATATTTAACGGAGTTGTACAGAAGGACCACATTGATTTGTGACACCCATTTTCAAGGACTATATTGATCAATTTTCAATTTCAGTGACCATTTTGATTGAGTGGTTCAATTTCAAGGATTATTTGTGATAAAAACCTGAGTTTTAATTAGTCCAGCGCCATTGAATGTCGTAAAACTAATAAAGTAATAACTTTAATGTAATCAGCAGCAAGCTAATAAGATTCTTTTTCTTCATCTACAGATTTAAAGAGTGTCAGGGTGATCACATTTTTAAACCATATTGGTGTATCACTTCATGTTGCAAGTGATAGCATAGAATTGAATAGATTCATTAAATGACGTGATATGCACATATCACTTGCCACGTCCACATTAGATGGTACACCAACGTACTAAAAAAATATAATCTTCCTAACATTTTTTCTACATATAATACATTTTAGAAACCTAATTTTCTCACAAATTTTGTATCTTATGTACCATTTTTACTGAAAAAGTATCTTCTAGAGATAAATGAAAGGACATAAAAACCACATGATATAAATAAAAGAAAGAATAAAAGAGAATATAAATGCCACCTTAAGCATAGATATATTGCGATAAGGAAATGAATCTCCCTTTTTTTTAAGCTGTTAGATCAAATAAATGAAAAAAAAAATTGTAATGGCTAAAATTAAGAAGAGTGCAAAAGGTTAAAAAAAAAATGTGTGTAGAAATTACTTTCAATTACCATATCTTAGGAGAAATTTTTTAGTGTGTCGTTGTTTGGACCTAAATTTACACCATCAGTCCGTGCAATCAAGGCCGTTGAGTGAGCATAGCTCCACACTATTGGATGGAAAAGTGAAGATAATTTTGTTATTATTAAAGGATATTTTCTGATCTTTTAATGACAAATTATCTTGATATTCTCTTATGTAGGATAATAAGATGCAAATTATATCTCAAAGCAAGCAATACAGTTCAAATAGACTTGGGATTTTTGTTTCAGATTGGAGCAGCATGATGGGTTTGATTAGAATTGTCAAGATGCATGGTCTCCATGTATGCGTGGGATGCCAAGATGAAATCAACATGGAATGTCCCCCTCGTGTGTTTGGAGTCGGTCAACCATGCATATAGGTTATTTTGGATAATAGCGGTACTAATTTAAAAAGGATGATGTTATCCATACAATCATTTTTACCTTTCATACTCTTTTGCCTTAATTTTTGACCGTCAGATCGAATGAATTGAAGAAGATCAATGTACATAAATTAATAAAAACGTGTAAAAGGTGAAAAAAGTGATGAGTCCTAAAAAATGTAGCAGATTCTGATTGCATGCTACTTCAATAAAACCAAGCTCCTTCTCAATTGGTAATTACCCTCGAAAAGGGGAAATATGTGAATACGAAAAAATATACAAAGTCGGTTCTACCCCACTCGACGACAAACGGAGAAGGGTATTTTTGGTTGTTCGAGCGTATTCCAGATGTAAGTAAATCATTCAATTTTACAACATCTTTGCTCATTTTTCAAAAACACTCCAGAAACTAACGGTCGTCGTTTAGATCATGCAACTCGGCACAGCGTCTTCTTCCTTCTCTATTCCAGTTTTGACCCCCAAAAAAGCCCATAATTACACCGCCGTACCCTTCACCTTCAACCACCGCGAACCAAAACCCAGAACCTGTTTCCGACCCATTGGATTCTCATCTTCTTCGCCAACCAGAAATGTCTGGAGGAGAACCCCGCAGCTCCAAACGACGCCGTCTCCCTCCTCCACGCCGTCCCACCAGAACCGCCGCCCCAGAAACCAGCAAGGTCCGTCGCATTTGGACCACAGCGTCGACATGGACGAGCTCTTGTCCTCAATCGGACAGACCCAGAACGAGCAGGAACTGTACTCTCTAATGTCGGCCTACAAAGGCCGGCAGCTGTCGATTCGGTTCATGGTTTCGCTGCTCTCGCGGGAGTCTGATTGGCAGCGGTCACTCGCTATCCTCGATTGGATTAACGAGGAAGCTCTGTACACTCCCTCCGTGTTCGCTTACAATGTTGTGATACGCAACGTGCTTCGCGCCAAGCAGTGGGAGATTGCACACGGACTGTTCGACGAAATGCGCCAGAGTGCGCTGGCACCTGATAGGTACACTTATTCGACGCTGATTACTTCTTTCGGGAAGGCGGGTATGTTCGATTCTGCGCTCTCTTGGCTGCAGAAGATGGAACAGGACCGTGTGCCCGGCGACCTTGTTCTGTACAGCAACTTGATTGAGCTTTCGCGTAAGTTGTGTGATTATTCCAAGGCAATTTCGATTTTTTCGAGGTTGAAGAGGTCGGGGATTATGCCGGACCTTGTGGCTTACAATTCGATGATCAATGTGTTTGGGAAAGCTAGGTTGTTTAGGGAAGCTCGGCTCCTTATTAAAGAGATGAGGGCGGTTGGTGTTTTGCCAGATACAGTTAGTTATTCGACGCTTTTGAGCATGTATATTGAGAACCAAAAGTTTGTTGAGGCGTTGTCTGTGTTCTCTGAGATGAATGAGGTTAAGTGTCCGCTTGATCTCACGACGTGCAATGTTATGATTGATGTTTACGGGCAGCTCGATATGGCTAAGGAAGCTGACAGGTTGTTTTGGGGCATGAGGAAAATGGGACTTGAACCCAATGTTGTTAGTTACAATACTCTTTTGAGGGTTTATGGCGATGCTGAGCTTTTCGGGGAAGCCATCCATCTTTTTCGATTGATGCAGAGAATGGATATTGAGCAGAACGTTGTCACATACAATACGATGATCAAGATTTATGGGAAGTCACTTGAACACGAAAAAGCTACGAACCTTGTGCAAGAAATGCAGCAGAGAGGGGTTCAGCCAAATGCAATTACATACTCAACGATTATATCTATATGGGGTAAGGCTGGGAAACTGGATCGGGCAGCAATGCTGTTTCAAAAGCTGAGGAGCTCCGGGGTTGAGATTGATCAGGTTCTTTATCAGACCATGATTGTGGCTTACGAGAGAGTAGGCTTGGTTGCTCATGCTAAGCGTTTACTTCACGAGCTCAAGCGCCCAGACAATATCCCTAGGGAGACTGCAATTATGATTCTTGCTAGAGCCGGTCGCATAGAAGAGGCTACATGGGTTTTCCGTCAAGCTTTTGAGGCTGGGGAGGTGAAGGATATATCGGTCTTTGGTTGCATGATTGATCTTTTTTCAAGAAACCGGAAGTACGCGAACTGCATTGAGGTGTTTGAAAAGATGAGAGTGGCAGGATACTTTCCCGCTTCCAATGTGATTGATCTAGTTCTCAATGCTTATGGAAAGTTACGGGAATTTGAGAAGGCAGATGCTGTATACAGTGAGATGCAGGAAGAAGGGTGTGTTTTCTCCGACGAAGTTCACTTCCAGATGCTTAGTCTTTACGGTGCAAGAAAAGATTTTAAGATGGTAGAGGCACTATTTGAGAGGCTGATATCCGATCCCAACATCAACAAGAAGGAGTTACATCTCGTTGTTGCCAGCATCTACGAAAGATCAAATAGACTTAACGATGCATCCCGGATCATGAACAAGATGAATGAAGGGCGAATTATGATGTCATGACCCTCTTTAGAAGTCCATAGCATGTGTTAAAAATTTACCCTGTTACTGTGAATACGTTGTTCTGCCGGTTATTCTGTAGATATTGTACTGCGTGACCATGTGTACAGGCCGCAACACAACGGAACTACCAGTATCCAAATTTTGGACTTGAAATGTTCTCTCTGTACACACATGCAGAATTGTAAGTCCGTTTTCGCCAATTGCTATGTGAAGGAACCATTAAACCAGTCCTTTTGTTCTTATAGATTGCGGATTTTCAACAGCTTCTATGTGAAGGAACCATTAAACCAGTCCTTTTGTTCTTATAGATTGCGGATTTTCAACAGCGCTGAAAAAGCAAGTTGAAGTGTCCTGTTTACAGCTTCTACTACTCCATGTTTAAAGAGAGAGTTTTGTCTGCAGTCCCGTTACATGTTGTACTTGTATTTCGAGGTTGGTAAGCTACCATCGTTTGAAAAAATAGCTACGATCTCAATTCTTTCTTTCTTCTGACTTGTCCTCCTTTGTTTCCCCTTTTTTTCCAGATTCGACATCGTTAAAAGCTTCTGAACTTATACTTTTGTTGCAAGTAATGTAACTTGGAAGAGATACCTTGTTCTATATGCAGGGTTTTCCAGCATACATGTTCAATCGTGCATTATACCAAACGCATTGACACCTTTATCTTTTTTTTTTTCGTACCATTTTATATTGCATTGCTGGATAGGACCGAGGCTCTTTCCGACCCTCCAGTTGGGGAGATTTTAGCATACAACTGGATATATTACGGGGGCATTGTTCTAAAAATCCTAGGAGGAACTAAGCGGTTGATCACCGTCCCGATTAATGCATAGGCATTAGAAAATTAAGAAATGGCGCAGACTTGATGAGGCGCTCGCCTAGACTGCCTAGCCACCCGCCTAGCCCGTCCAAACCCGCCTTGGTTGCGACTCACTTAGACAGAAAATAAATAACTTTCATCTTGCATTTTATTTTTCTCAATAAATTGTAAGAGACTTGTTGAATACTTAAATGAAACACACATTATCTGCTTCTTCTCAATGTTTTCATTATGTTCCAATACTTCATAATATATATGTCATTCTATTTTGTAGTTTATGTTGAAATTATATATATTTTAAGTATAAACAGACACTTATTTACACCAAATATAATAGATTTACTTAAACTCGCTTAGGCGGAGCGCTGCCTAACCGCCTAGGCACTAAACCCCAACCTACCGTCCGACTAGCGCCTAACGTCTTTTAGAACATTAATTACAAGACGGATGATATGACGTGATGGTGATTTTTTCCCTCTTGTGAGCATGTCACTGTCTAAGAAGATGTAAATGAATAAACCAAGAAGTCTTAGTATTAAAGAGGCCACATATTCCTAGCCATTCGTGGTGGCCGATAACCTACTTTCCGCAAATGGTGCAACTAGTTTATCACAACTCTTTCAACTTATTTGGGATTTTAGAGATTCCGTGATCGTGATTATTTATCGTACATCGTGTGGTCAGTTTTCGTTAGGTACTATTTATATTTAATTTTAAATTTTAAATTTTGAAATTATTTATGATCACATAATGTAGGATGAACGATCACGATCATAGAATTCCTAGAATCTCCCAAAAAAAAAGATCCGACAAGGATCCTTTTCCATAGTTGAGGCTTCAGTGGGTCCCGAATTGGAAAAGAGTTTACGGGCAACTATGACGCTAAATTCTTTCGCATTTGGCCAAAATATTTGAGCTTGGGTCCTGTAATTGGAATCAAATTAACTCACAGAGACATAGTTCATCGGAAAAATCGAGTCTAATACGAGTGAGTTCAATTATTGAGTGTAATATATGGGTCTTGTGAGTTTGATTTTTACGAATTATGCCTCTCACAATTATTAAACTCACACCACAACAAAAATAATGTTATAGGAGTCTAACTTAAGAATCAGGCTACATATGAGAATTAACTAACATAAACCTATTAAAGAATACTTAATGTGACGGTTTCTTAAATCAATAATACGAGGCTGTGTTAACAGGTTAAAATATATAACGGCATGTGATAGGCTTTTGATATCGTCACTTTAACGCCCTAGTTGGATGTTACCCATCAACTAAGGTACCAAGCCCTGGTTTGGTACTGAGGTGATTCTTATGTTTGGTAAACATTCAGCTTCAGTTTTTTTTCACAGTTTTGGGTGAAAAAAGCCAAAAACACAAAGCTGCAAAACCCAGCTTTGAAAAACCAGCTTTTTCACATCTGTTTTACATAAAAGTTTATCCAACACTATAATCCTGCTTTTTTTTTCAAAAGCACTGTTACAAAAAAGTTTACCAAATAATCTGCTACTTTATTTTACAGCTGCTTATTCTCACAACATAGCAGAAACAGTTTTTTTTTCAAAGCACAGCAATACCAAACCAGCCCCAAGTCAAGCCGTGCCATATCAAATTCGCAATTAACATGCTAAGTGCTTCAAAATTTCATTATTACATGGGAAAGGGTCCTTTTCACTTCTCGTTCTGACTATTCAAAAGAAGAAAAAGAAAGTTCATAAACAATCAAAAGAAGAAAAAGAAAGTTCATAAACAAAACAAAAGAAGAAAAAGAAAGTTCATAAACAAAACAAAAAAAATACAAAATTTGATTCTTTCTACATGATCTTCTTTGTTAATTATTTTGGCTTAAAAGAAAAGAATGTCCAAAAATCATTATTTTTAATCACTCCAGGATGCCTCAATGATTGAAAATGAATTTCAGGTCTGTATTCTCTATAAGTCATTTTGATTTCCAAAAATGTAGATTGACGCGACGAAATCACTAGTTGATCCCTTAAAAAAAAAAAAAATTCACCAATTGTACTTAATTTAGAGTTTTATTCTACAGTCTCGATCTCCCAATTTGAAATATTGTTAGGGTTTGGTCATTGAACTCATGAAATATTCTCTTGAAAATAAAATAATAATTTTTTATTTTAATTTTTTTATATGCAATATATTCTGTAATGACGAAGAACATCCACTATAAAATGTAATCTTATGCTTATTATACAATAAATATTAATTAAATTTTTTATCAATACACATGATCCACCAATACATTATTTTATTTGGCGGTAATGTTGTTTATACTTTGACTAGTTGCTAATTTGTTGACGTTAGCATTGTGATTAAAAGTTAAAACTCATAATTGATGTGCAAAACGGTTTCAATTCAATATGACGCGATGTTTGACACTTTCCCAAAGAGACAGAAATATTCATAGAATTTAAACACAACAACTTATGCAATTGAATGCAATAACTTGAACTTATCATTTTTATAATTAAAAAACAGGTCAAATTCATCATTTCACTTGAAATTTCAAGTTCAATTAACCATAGTATACGTCAATTATTTAAAAATAATAGTAAATAAATCAGCCAATAACAACGACACAAGATCAAAAAAAACCCTGACAAAGAAGAGATAAGATCTTCTGCACCAATTTTTATCTGTGACCTCCCTGTACCTTTGTTAATTGAACTAAACATAATTAATGTTAACTTGATAATTATTAAAATAATAAAAAATAAATCAAATTCTCAGCCAATTAACAAAGGCACATGAAGGCCACATGCAAAAATGGGTGCAGAAGATCTCATCTCGACAAAGAATGTAACTTATTGCACAAGGCCCTGTATAGGGTCAACATTAATCCCCTAGTTAATATTAAGATTAAAAATAAGAATTTAACTTGTGCATTTTTTATTTTCTTAAATTTAAATTCCAATAACAGAGATGATTCGCCTAGTTAATTAGAGCAATGTACATTTTTTTCATCTAAATTTGAAATTATTTGCGTAATTTAGTGAAAATTATCTTATTTTGTTTTAAACATGAATAATTTAAATCATACTTATAAACAAATTAAAAAAAAAAACCAACAAGAAAACCCAAAAATGGAATCACATTTTGTTGCAAGTTTGTTTTTCACTTTTCACCCAATGAATCCCATGTTTTTTGTTCAACTCAAGTTAGAAAACGGCACAACGTTTTTTTTTATTAAAAAAAATCAATTTTCCCTAATTTTCTGACACCAAATCCAATTTTCCCGCACCTTTAATCTTTACAAAACAAAAAAAACACCTGAAAACAAATAACGTTTAATCAACAAGGCATAAATCTCGTGAGAGCTCAGATTTCTTGCCTAATTTAAATCCTTTTCAAATCCACCAAGAAAATGTGTATATATATGGATCCTGAAATTTGTAATTTTGTAACTTCTAGTCCACCCCACTAGTCCCTCCCCGTCACAATCCTTTAGAATTTCCCCTCCCGTCACGGCGGTTGGACAAATTAGTCCGTCCTTATCCGCCGAAGACCTTTATTTTGTACTGTTTCACGGTGAAATTTGTAATTTTGTAACTTCTAGTCCGCCCCACTAGTCCCTCCCCGTCACAATTCTTTAGAATTTAGCCCCTCCTGTCACAGCGGTTGGACAAATTAGTCCGTCCTTATCCGCCGGAGACCTTTCTTGTAATTTTGTAACTTCTAGTCCACCCCACTAGTCCCTCCCCGTCACAATCCTTTAGAATTTAGCCCCTCCTGTCACGGCGGTTGGACAAATTAGTCCGTCCTCTTCCGCCGGAGACCTTTCTTCTGTATTGTTTCACGGTCCTCCATATAATTACCTCCATTAACTCAGCTCAGTAGACAAATTAAAGAACAAGTCTTTAGTCACTAATCACTGATTAAACGAACTAATCGCTTCTTTAATCAAATCCTCTACCCACCAACAAAAAGATCATTTTCTCTTTCATTTTCTTTCCTTTTCCGTCACTTTCCTTCCAACCAAACAGAAAACACATGCTAACAAGCACCCACCTTTCTTCCTTCGTCTCGAAAACCCAGCAGGATTAGCCCGTTTTGGAATCTGTGTCGTGGGAATTTTTTTGGATTCTAGACCTGAAGTTTGTGAATTTTGAAAAATGAAGAAGCTCAAGAGCTACTACTCGCATCTGAGGCACCACCAAACAATTGAGCTCAAATGGATCTTCCCCTTGGCGATTGGCTCCATTGTCTCCCTGTTCCTCCTCTTCCTCACCACCCTGACGTTGTCCGGCGGCGCGCCGCTGCTCCCCTTCTACCGCTCCTTCTCCATCTCCAGCTCCGTCTTCATCGAATCCAAGCTCCAACCGATTCCCGTCTCCTCCCTCCCGCCGCCGCCGCGCTTCGCCTACTTCATCTCCGGCTCCATCGGCGATGGCAAAATGCTGAAGCGGACCCTCCAGGCCCTCTACCACCCGCACAACCGCTACGTCGTCCACCTGGACCTCGAGTCGCCGCCCGAGGAGCGGACTGATCTGCAGAATTACGTTTCTACCCACCCCGTTTTTGTCAGGTTTGGGAATGTGAAAATGATCAGCAAGGCCAATCTCGTCACTTACAGGGGCCCGACTATGGTGGCCAACACCCTCCACGCGGCCGCTATTTTGCTGAGGGAGGGCGGCGATTGGGATTGGTTCATCAATCTCAGCGCTTCTGATTACCCACTTGTTACTCAGGATGGTGAGTCTAAAATTTGGGACCTTTGGACTGGTTTCGTTTAAAATTTGGGATTTTTGGACATTTTTTGTGTTAAATTTGAATAATTAATCACTGGATTTTGATTATTTTGGTTGATTAGATCTGCTGCACACGTTCTCAGACTTGCCGCGGGATCTTAATTTCATCGATCATACGAGCAACATTGGATGGAAAGAGTATGCATAACTTCCCCCTTTTTATTTTTTTTTATTTTGTTGTGTATATTTATAAAGTTTCTGTTTTTATTTTCATTTCTTTTTCTGAGTGAGTAAAGTTGGAGATCAAATCTTCTGCACCCAAATTTGGTGTGGTCTCTCTGTGGCCCCAATAAGTGATTGACACATATTCATTATCTTTACTTTTCTAAATATTGTTGTTATGAATTTAATATGTGTCATACATTTATTGGGGTCACAGAGAGGCCACACCAAATTTGGGTGCAGAAGATTTGGTCTCGTAAAGTTGTGTGATTGATTTGGTGATGCTGCCTGTTTATAGGCATCAAAGAGCGAAACCGATAATTGTGGATCCGGGGTTGTATATGACCAAGAAAGCTGATGTTTTTTGGGTTACACAGCGAAGGAGTATGCCAACAGCTTTCAAACTTTTTACAGGTACAAATTTTAGATGACAAATCATATAGGAGGACTAGGAAGTAGAAACCCAAACATATATAAAGTACGTAAATTTATACATATATTGCTAGGAAATGGCTGTCCTTTTTCTGCTTCGATTTTCAGCAAATGAACTTGTTTAGTAGTCTATGGATCTGAAAAGTGGTATTGAAATTATGGCTAAGCAGTAAGACAAATGGGGTTTTGCCAAATTTATGAGAGCCTTTGCTTTTTTTAAAAAAAATATTGAATTGTCACAAGAAAACATGAGATGAACAAAGGATGTCCTGTAGCTATTAGAATTTGCAATTGAAACATATTTTTTTTGTTGAGTGCATTAGAATCAATAATTAGCAACCTTCGTTCAGCTTTGGCGTTTGTGCAAAACTACATTGCTGACAACATGGGATTGGTTGGAAACATTAGAGTTCGACTCTGAGTGGTTGAGGCTATATGCCTCAGCCCTGTCTGGTTGTTTCCCTTGAAAAAGCAACTCCTAAAACATCTTTCGTATCATGAGAAGACGACTCTTCAATTTCATTTACCCTGAAGTGAAAAATAGGAACAAAACAGAACATCATATCGATGACTCAATAACAGTAGCAGTTTAGGAATGACCTTTTCTTTAACAACTTTCACAAATGCATTTCTGGGTGTGTCGAATTACCTTCTTTTGCCGCTCAAGACACCTATTTCTGTTTCTGGGTAATTGAACCAAACAACTTATATGTTTGCGTGCGTTATATCCTCTTGTTCTGCTGTTCTGAAACCGTTAACTGATAATAGTTGTATGTGCATTTGGACCCTAGTTTTTATAGCTGATTTTCGCTATTAGGCATAAAAGTAACTTAGTATGTTTTTTTTTCTTCTCACCATGTGGGATCAATTACCACGATTAATAACCACATCAAAGCGTTAAGCTACATAATCTGATTCCATGTTACATGATTGTTAAATTGTCTCTTATACAACACTGGGATTTCATGTACTCTGCACATTAAAAACATACCCGTGGTCCTCTAGGGAGCTAATTTCTTTACACACCACTCTTATGGTTCATTTTAGCCTGACCTTGGCCTTTGTAGGTTTTGGACGTTAAAAAATGTGGTTTATTTAGTGAGATTTGCCAATTTCCCTTCAACTCAACACCTTTTGCTCCTCTCCAACTGCTACCTGCCCTTATGGAATCCCTTGAAAAATATTCATAAACTCTACATAGAGAACCGTGTCCTGTTGCCATAAGTTTAATTTTAACCAAATGTTTGCTTTCTCTCATAGGTTCTGCTTGGATGGCACTTTCAAAGCCTTTTGTTGATTACTGCATATGGGGCTGGGACAACCTACCTCGAACTGTTCTCATGTACTACGCAAACTTTATATCGTCCCCGGAGGGATACTTTCACACTGTCATCTGTAATGCTCAAGAGTTCCGCAATACAACTGTGAATAGTGACCTACATTTTATAACGTGGGACAACCCTCCCAAGCAACATCCTCACCACCTTAACCTTGCAGATATGCAAAGGATGGTCAACAGCAATGCTCCCTTTGCAAGAAAGTTTCGCCAAGATGATCCAGTGCTTGACAAAATTGATTCTGAGTTGTTGTTTAAGGGTTCTAGTATGCTTGTTCCTGGTGGTTGGTGCGTAGGAAAAAGGGACAATGGGTCCGATCCATGCTCTGATATCGGCGATACCACAATCCTCAGGCCTACCCCTGGAGCAAAAAGGCTCGATGTTTTGATCAGCTCTCTATTGTCCAATGAGAAGTTCCGACCAAAACAGTGCAAATGACAAGAACTCAAAACTGCTTGTTTAAGCTGGCTGAAGTGCTTCCCCGCGCCAGTTCAGTTAGTTTACAATTGACGATGGAATACAGCATGATCAGGGAAATGGTATTCGATATAGTTGGAAGAGGAGATGGCTTAGTGTATGCACATACTTCCGATGAGCTATGGTGCTTCCTGCTATAGTGGGGCATGGTATGTATCATTGATTTATAGGTTAGCCCACCATTTCCCATTTACCTTTTGTCGTTTTAAAAGTTTTGGATACCGTAGTTGTCGTGGTCCGGGCATGTCGTATGCTGCAGTAAAATGTGTCTTGAAATGATGACGGGAGTGTAAGAACTGCTGGAAAGATGTATATATTTGAAAGAGGAAATCTAAAGAAAACTTGTCTGATTCTGTGCAACTTGTGGATCTAAAGCTGTTTGTTTCATAGATCTCACTTATTGTCGATTTTCGTACTTGTTTGGTTGTTTTGCTTGTCTTGAGTTGGCTGCCATCATTTGGTTTGTTGGATAATAATTCAGTTGGTCATGCCTATGAATTGAAGCCCACGACCAAATTGGCTATGTTGGGCACAGGCCATCCATGACTCTACCCTCACGTGGAGAGATTTTAACATACGTCTCCGTTTCTATATTTCTCATCTCATTTAGTGAATATACATCCGATTACATTTAAGAATTCTGAGACGGGAAGAGGGGGAGGTGATTTGTCTTTCTATTTAATTTTACCTAAACTTTTCTAATTTTGCAAGTACCATTTAGCTACATAGGTACCCATTGACCATCCCTACCGTCGACCAGAAGGTTTCAAACTCCGTTGCTGCCTTCGAGAATAAATTTTATTTTATGTTACATTACAGATTTTTGGATTCTAAATCTAGGCTACTCGTACTCATCACTTTAACGATGCCCATTCTAAATCTAGGCTACTCGTACCCATCACTTTAACGACGCCCATCCTCATCACGGGCTAACCTTAGTCTTAGTGCCTCTAAAAATTTATTAACTCTAGTCAATATTACATAAGTAATTTTACTTTCTACTTTTCTCTCTGTCCATATTTCTGTAATTTTATTTTCTTCCAGTTGGATTGTTTAATCAATATTTTGATTGTCTAATCAATCCTTCTGTGATCTGACAACTAAAGGATTTTCTTTGAAATCATTTTTTCTCAAATGGGCATATAGAGGAATCCCCTGATTAATGGAGAAAAGATCTTTGAATGGAATCGAAGCATGGATCAACAATTCATAGCCTTGGATGAATGAGGTTTTTTCTCTTTTGGTTATGAAGGCTAAATGGGTTAATACGAAAGATGTTAATTTTGAGCTTAAATCCTAACAGAATTAACCACAAGAGTTTAAATCTAAATTATTTTCACTATGGAAGTTATTTTCCAGTTACCCTCCCACCACGAGAATCATTAATCCAACTTGCCAGCTCTTTCCTTGTTAACATTTGGTTCACTGTCATTGATGGAAAGTAATTAAGAATACTAGTGCGTGGTGTTAAATGTTGAAGGGGACTTGACATCAACATTAGGGTTGGCTGCAACTAGCAAAACATAAACCGATGGAATCATGTTGTTACTTACAACCCCATAGAGGAAGATGAATTTTTATTCAAAAAATTATTATTATTATTCAAGAAAGAAAAAGAGTTCGAAACTATTAGAATTATTTAATGATAGAAGAAATTTTGAATATTAAATACATGGATAAAAATCTAACATCCTATACATTAGGATATTGGACAACATATCCTGTAGAGGATTATGGCGTGACACTTTTCCTAGGCAAATTCATTGCACAACTCTAAATAATCCTAAAGGGTGTGGTTCCCCATGCCCCTGCGTGGTGCATGCTAGCTATCTTCTTCTTTTGTTTTCAATCATTGTCATGTAAAATTATTGGTCCCCAACGCCTGTTGTGTTTATAGAACCAGCATCCTCGCCGGATCCATTCCCAAGGGATCCTAGGGATCACGCAATCTTGTCCGTTCATCATATATCGTGCGGTCAGAAATCATTTAAATTTTAAAATTTAAAATTCAAATATGAATAGTAACTAACGAAAACTGACCAAACGATATACAATGAACGGACACGATTGCATGATCCCTAGGATCCCTAGGGAATGGATCCGGCGAGGATCCTGGTTCGTGTTTATATGGTCTATGAATGCAAGGCAATTTACAAAGGGAAAAGGATCCCTTTCGGATCCATTATGTTAGGGATTCTCACATCTCAGTCGTTCATCGTGTATCGTGCAGTAAAAAAATATTTGATTTTTATTATTTTAAATTAGGGTAAATTACACAAAACTACCTCAACTATTGGTCTCACGACACTTTCATACCTCATCTTTTAAAATTGACAATGTCATACCTCATCTTTAGAATTTGGTCAATTTTATACCTTCCGTTAGCATGACCGTTAATTTGTCAGTTAAATGCTAACGTGGCTTGATCCAGATCCCACTTTATATTAAAAAATTAATAAAATATTAAAAAAACTAAAAAAAAATCATTTAATATTTTTTAAATATTAAAAAAACAAAAAAAAGTAAACAAAAAAAAAAAAAAAAAAAATTGAGTTCGTCCTTCCCCCCCGCCCCTCTCTCTCATCTCCACATCTTCATCTTCTTCCCCTCTTCCCACACAGAAAAAAAAAAAAAAAAAAAAAAACCAATTTGTCTTCCCCCCGCACCCACCCTCAGTTTGTCTTCTCCCCGCACCACCCCACCCCGTCTTCTCCACCACCCTGTCGTCTCCTCCACATGAGCACAATGTGAGATCCCACATCGCCCAGGGGGTGATCCTTATATGTATATTCCCATCCCTACCTAGCGCGAGGCCTTTTGGGAGCTCACTGGCTTCGGGTTCCATGGGAACTCCGAAGTTAAGCGAGTAGCGCGCGAGAGCACTCCCATGATGGGTGACCCACTGGGAAGTTCTCGTGTGAGTTCCCAGAAACAAAACCGTGAGGGCGTAGTCGGGGCCCAAAGCGGACAATATCGTGCTACGGTGGTGGAGCGGGCCGGGATGTGACAATTTGGTATCAGAGCCTAACCCTGGCCGTGGTGTGCCGACGAGGGCGTCGGGCCCCTAAGAGGGGTGGATTGTGAGATCCCACATCGCCCAGGGGAGTGATCCTTATATGTATATTCTCATCCCTACCTAGCGCGAGGCCTTTTGGGAGCTCACTGGCTTCGGGTTCCGTAGGAACTCCGAAGTTAAGCGAGTAGCGCGCGAGAGCACTCCCATGATGTGTGACCCACTGGGAAGTTCTCGTGTGAGTTCCCAGAAACAAAACCGTGAGGGCGTAGTCGGGGCCCAAAGCGGACAATATCGTGCTATGGTGGTGGAGCGGGCCCGGGATGTGGTGGACCCCGGGTCGGGATGTGACAATTTGGTATCAAAGCCTAACCCTGGCCGTGGTGTGCCGACGAGGACGCCGGGCCCCTAAGGGGGGTGGATTGTGAGATCCCACATCGCCCAGGGGGTGATCCTTATATGTATATTCCCATCCCTACCTAGCGCGAGGCCTTTTGGGAGCTCACTGGCTTCGGGTTCCATGGGAACTCCGAAGTTAAGCGAGTAGCGCGCGAAAGCATTCCCATGATGGGTGACCCACTGGGAAGTTCTCGTGTGAGTTCCCAGAAACAAAACCGTGAGGGAGTAGTCGGGGCCCAAAGCAAACAATATCGTGCTACGGTGGTGGAGCGGGCCCGGGATGTGGTGGACCCTAATCTAACCCTGGCCGTGGTGTGCCGACGAGGACGTCGGGCCCCTAAGGGGGGTGGATTGTGAGATCCCACATCGCCCAGGGGAGTGATCCTTATATGTATATTCTCATCCCTACCTAGCGCGAGGCCTTTTGGGAGCTCACTGGCTTCGGGTTCCGTAGGAACTCCGAAGTTAAGCGAATAGCGCGCGAGAGCACTCCCATGATGGGTAACCCACTGGGAAGTTCTCGTGTGAGTTCCCAGAAACAAAACCGTGAGGGCGAGTCGGGGCCCAAAGCGGACAATATCGTGCTACGGTGGTGGAGCGGGCCGGGATGTGACACACAACCTGCAACCTGCAACCCGAAAAAAAAAAAAAAAAAATTCATCTTCCCCAACCCCCCATTCCATGCAACGCGCCCCTTTCTTCCCCCCTCCCGTCTTCCCTAAACCCTCCGCACCCACTACCTACAACCCAAAAAAAAAAAACCAGAAAAAAATCCAGATCCCGTCTACCCCGGCGAGGGCCGATCCCGCGAGTGGAGAACCTAGGCGAGGAGAAAATGGGGGGAATAGGTGTGGATTTAAGGAGTGGGGTGTGCGGGTGTGAGGTTGGGTGCGGATAAAGTTTGGGCTTTTTATTTTATTTTATTTTATTTTGGGTTGCAGGTAAGGGAAGAGGGGAGGGGAAGAAGATGAAGATGGGGGAGAGGGAGGGGGAGAGGAGAGAGAGAGACAGGGAGGGGAGTGGGGGGACGGTTTTGGCTTCTTTATTTTTTTATTTTATTTTTTTAATTTACCTTTCTTTATTATTTTAATATTTAAAAAATATTAAATGATTTTTTTTTAGTTTTTTTAATATTTTTAAATTTTTTTAATATAAAGTGGGCTCTAGATCAAGCCACGTCAGCATTTAACTGACAAATAAACGGCCAGACTAACGGAAGGTATAAAATTGACCAAATTCTAAAGATGAGGTATGACATTGTCAATTTTAAAAGATGAGGTATGAAAGTGTCGTGAGACCAATAGTTGAGGTAGTTTAGTGTAATTTACCCTTTAAATTAAATACAAATAGTATCTAACAAAAACTGGCCGCACAGTATATGATGAACGGCTGAGATATGAGGATCCCTAAGATTCTCACATAATGGATCCAGAGGGGATCCTTTTCCCAAACGGAACATGCATTGAAGCAAATAGTGGCCCCACCTTCAACAATTATCTTCCACACAATTCACATCAATAGCATATGTTTTATTGTTTTTGTTTGGGAGAAATTCTACGTACAATAAAGTTTTAAAAGATGTTAAGCGCTAGTTGGATAACAGGTTGAGGGCTAGTGTTTAGGTGGTTAGGCGAAATCTAGGTGAGAGCCTCGGCGGATTAGGCGAATTTAAGCAATTTCTTGTATATCTTATATATAAGTATTTGCTTATACTTAAAAAAATACATAATTGTATTGGGATATATAAATTACAAAATAAAATAACATATATATTGTAAATATTAGAACATATTAAAAATATGGGAACCAACATATAATGAATTTTCATTCAAGTATTGAATAAGTTTTTTAAAATATATTGAAAAAAAATAAAATGCAAAATATAAAGTTATCTACTTTATGTGTAAATAAGTCTAGTGACCTAGATGGAAGCCTAGGCGACTCTAGAAGGGTATTTAGGTAGTCTAGACGAGCGTCCAAGCAGATCTAAGCGTCTTTTTTCAATTTTTAAAATCTTAAAAATTAATCAGAGCAATGACCAACTGCTTGGACGACCCTAAGCAGAACTTTTAAAAATATATCTCTTCGTAATTATATTTTGTATTGTCCAGTCGAGAATATATTATATCGGTTGTCATTTAATATGTGATAGATAGATTGGAGATTTTTCGGAATGCTTATAAAGAGAATTCTTTTTTCATTTTATATAAATAAAAAGCTCTGACTCATCAGTAGATTTGACGCTTCTCCATCTAATTTAATCAGCCTTTTTGCCATTTTTTCAATCAGCCGTACAACGTTCAATCAAGCTTTCGTCGCTGTAAAAAAGTTGAATGACCTCTTTACCATCTATTTAAAGAAAAAAAATTCTACCGTGCAACTGTAAGTCTGTAATTAGAAAGAGAAAATACTTTCTAATGGAATTAAGATTAGCTAAATGCTTATAAAAAACAATAAGCATAAACTAAACTGATTAGAAATGTATGAATTGACGCCGCCGCCACCAGCAGCAGCAGCAGCAGCAGGAGGAGCAGTCCAAGATAGAGGGAGAAGCTCCCAACCCTAGAAAAAGAAACCCCCTAAAAGCATATATATACACCATGAAATCATTGATACCACAAATGTGTAAATACATATGTTGCGCACAACACAGGAAAGAAAAGATAAATACTTTAACAACATATACATACATACATATATATATACATACATATATATATATATATATATATACGTTCAATAATATTCTGGGCCAGAAAAATTGAATTCAAATAATAATTAAGCTAAGAGAAAATAGGGCTTTGCTGCTATCTCCAAACAATATTAGCTGGCTTGAATATTTTGCAAAATATAATAAAGAAATACCAGTTGCAGGCCCACAATGGTTTTGAAGTCCTAACAAATACTGCAATCAAATGTCAAATGACTAAACTTGCAGTGAACCTTGTGAACACAAGATCTTCGACTAGCTCTTCATCCTTCAGCCTTCATCTGGACATTGTACACTTACCCTTCTCAGAAGAGATCATGTGCTTGAGTCCTTCATTAGCTAGCTAATGAGCAAAACCTCCGCCGACCAGGACATGCGATTCTCCGTTGCCTATGTAGAAGTGGACGTTGCAGGTGACCGGATCTAGCTAGAAGGAGAGGAAAAACCAAAGTGCATTTGGATCTTGAAAAAACATTTGCTAGGTACTCTCCTTTTTTTATACTCTCTTTTTACAGATACACGCACATATATACTTTCAATGCTTTCGATCCCTTTCATGTATATAAGCACTTACCGTGATCCATTGATACAAGAAAATAGGTTTAGTTCATAACAAAATCATAGATTACAATAAAATTAGACAACAAAATCCAGAAAAAAAAGGGTAAAACAATACTACTACACCTGATCTTTCTCCAAGCTTGCAAAGAAATTAAAGATGCGTTTCTTTTCTGTAGAATCAAAGCATGAGAGGCTTCTGTCGAGGAGAGATGCAGCTCGCTGCCCCGAATTACATGGCATCGGCGCCATCTCACCCACGACAGAAGTCCCGACGCTTTGATATTTCGGTCTCGCTTTTAGTACTGTTTTTCGATCCGCTGGCTAGATCTCTTCTCCGGAATCCTCATGATGCAGCCTTTTATATATAGGCATGAAAGAGCCAGTATAGTACTTCTTCATTTTCCATATTTCTTTTAACAAAGTGCTACTAGCACTATAAATTACAATTATTCATAAATTTTATTAGCTAGTGCTATGCGATCGTATGATACAACCATATAAACTCCATATTTCTCTCTTACAAAAAATGATTAAAGCCTCATGGTCATGGATAAGGGACACAAGATATAATATATAGTACATATCTAGTACAGCTTTATATATAAATATATATTATAAACTTAATGAAACAAATATATAAACTTAACTTTAGGAAGAGGTTGTACTTGAGTTTTTGTCTTTGAATAAATTTATTTTTCTATTAAAAAAGGGAATTGTTATTGGCAATCCAAAATTTCATTCTACACTCTAAACTTTCTATATTTGAAAAGAAAAATACACTTGTGAGGAGTGTAGAATAAAATTTTTGGAGAGCCAATAACACTTCTCTAAAAAAAAAAATATATATATATATATATATACACACACACATATAAACTATGTCATCATATGATCTCAGCAGTAGAATATATTTATTTTTAAATTTACGACCTATCCCTAGGCTCATACATATGAGTTGATGAATTATTCATGAAATTTGTCAACGCAAAACAGTTGTGAGATGAAATCGATCTGCAAAACTAGTATTATTAGTTGATTAGTAATCTCTTGACGTAATCTGAATGATAAATTAGTACTACTGCAATGTATATAAGATCACCATCAATTCCATCATCTAATCATACCAACTTATTATATTTACAGCTCCAAATAGAAGGAACATTTTTTTATTAATCCACGTTTTAGTGCGGTTTGTCAGTCATCAGATTATGATATTCACGATAGTGCTGTTTTAATTAACAATGTATATATGGCATCCGCAGTAGATGCCCAGCCAGCTAAAACAATCATATCTTGACAAAGTCAAGCTTAAGATAGTATATTAATCAGAAAATTAATCTACAATCATAAGATCAAAATCATGTCGAAAAAAAAACCCAAAATGTCGTAACGTTTATATTGTTTGACCTATATAAGTTATGTAGTTCTGGAAATCAATGGAGTTTACAGACCTTAATATTAAGGCCTTACCCAAAATAAGAAGTCGCAAAATGTGAAGACCAAAAAGAACCCAATTAACATATCCATCTATACACAGACTACAGTTTACACAAGTTGTAGGATATATGATCGTCACTAGCTTAAAGGCCAGCAGCGAGGCGCCATTGCCATTCCTCCTGCGACAAGGGTTCCTCAACTCCTATATATGTTCTCTTTGAAGTTTAAACCTTGCCTTCCAATCCTCATACTCTCTTATTTTTATATTTAAAGTAGTGCTATCCACACATTCTCTTTTATCTTTCATATAAATTAACATATAATGTGTAAAAAAAAAAAATATATATATATATATATATATATATATATATATGAATAGCATTATCTTATATTTATAGCTAGGTTCGTAGAATGTTAGCTTCCCGGCAAACACATGCATTTGGAGGAGTTGCTCTTTCGCACGTGAAATTCCCAGATTAGAAAATTTGCCTCATTTGACCCAAACAAAAAAATAAAAAAAAATTTGCCTCAAATAAACGAGACAACCTTCCAACTTGCTTCATCTTTTTTAATCACATGGACTGACATATGACCTTTTTTTGTTGACAATTTGACTGATGACAAAACGCACGAAACAAAGGAGGAGTTTTTGGGAACGTGGACAGCAAGGATAAAAAATAGAGTTTTGACGAAACACTTCTGGTATTGTTCATTTTTAACGAAAAATTATATTTTTACCTTTTTCTGATACTATTCACTACACCATTATTTGTCATTTTTCCATTAAAACTAAAGTTTTTATGGAATTTTCGTTAGTTTTCCTGATAAAAAATTAGGAAGAGGATCCCCTTCGGATCCTCTTTGTGGGGATTACAGGAATCCTCGAACCCTGTGCATCCATCATTTATCGTGCGGTCAGAAATCATTTTAAATAATTGTATTTAAAATTAAACCATGAACAGTACCTGACGAAAACTGACCGCACGATGAACGATGAACGATGGACGCACATGATTCGAGGATTCCTGGGAAAAGAGATAAAAATTTACGGGAAAAGAGCAAATGGCTTGTTAGCAAGTTAATTGAGTTTGTTGCATTCACATTAATTAGCAAGACAAAAGTATTCGGAGAACTAACAAAGATGAGGAAAAAAAATCATGAAATATAATAAGATCATGACTATGAATAAATCAATTACTATATATTATATATGGATGCAAATATTGAAGATGGAGTTGGTACGTGCCAACTTTGCAATATACCATTTTGTTCTCTCTGGATTCTTGTTAGATAATAGATACCCATGTAGATCAAAAGTTGTAGAAGTTGTGTAGAGATTTTTGTTCACAGGAGAGATGGCAACAACTGTTGGTGCAGACTGTGCAGTTGTAGTACAGTTAGTGCCATCTCTCCTGCGAACATAAATCCCCCAACCTTCCTTAATTCCATCACTGCTCTAGAGGTACCTCTCTCCCGTCCTCTCAATGAATTTGGAGAATGTTGCATTTTTCTTTAATAGAATGAAGAAATTACTACATCTGCATCAAGAAATAAAGGGGTCCATGTCGCAGGAGGATGGAACATGCTGTTAGCTAGAGCGGAGCTCGTGCCATCTCTCCTGCGACATGAATCCCTCAACCTCTTTTATCTCTTCTTTGTTTCTCTATACAATGTGTTAGTGCTCTAAGACCTTGGATAGACCCCATATTTATAGCCATCAAGCTAGGCAGATGTTTCTCTATGTACTTGGAGAGTGTTAGCTTTACGTACAATGTAAGGAAATTACTTGTACATTTCCATGAAGTTTGCTTTTAATTTGCAAGGACTTTGCTTACATAAAGTAATATATAAAGTGAGATAAATTGGCATATGTTAATGAATTAAACATTATTCAAAATCAAATATATTGTTGAAAATTTGGAAAATTGGCCTAACCACACAAATTAGAAACTCACTAGTAATTTACAGGGTTCATTTTTCCATTGGAAAATAATAAAAGTTACAAGCACACAATTTCGTCGAGACCTTCATATCTCCCTCGCCCGTCAAAAGAAAATGAAAAAGATGTTAGACACTTGGAATGACTGAGTCATTCTGGCTTGGACTATTTTTTTTATTTATAATGTTAGTCATATATTAGAACTAATCACAGAATTTAACTTGTAAAACGGTTCTAAGCAATGAAATTTCAAGTTCTCGTGAAAAGTGAGACAATTTTGATCCGTAAGTTGGTCTAGGAAATAGCTAGGAAATAAGGGGTGTAGTTAAATTAGGATTTGAGAGGATTTTTGTAGACTTTTTTAAATGATGGATTTCATTGGATTATGTTGACTTTTATAGTTCATATGGTTTTGGAAGATTTAAGAAGATTCATATAATATTGATTTTAATAGACTTATACAGTGTTGAATCTTGACCCCCCACAACGCTGTTTCTGGGCAACTATTTAGTTCATAGCGCCGAAATACTACACAACATGGCACAGGGTTCGAATTTTCGTTGAATAGACTGATTTGTGATTCTTTTTCGTTCGAATATTTTCTGGTTGCGGGAGTGTACACAGTGTGCGCTCTTCGAGGGTTGCGTGGTGTTTCGAAGATAAGCTTTGTATGCAATTCAAGCACCAGGATTCCAACCCTACTACAAAACCTAGGGATTTCAGTTGCACCTTATCACTTTGTTTCCAGTTTGACATGTTTGTACATAAATATGCAATCATTATCTACAGATATGTGAGATTCAGACTAAACGATGTGTGAACTGATTGGTTTTCGAATACAAGATTCAAGTTAGAAAACTAATAATTAATCTGCGACAAATATACATGCTGCCTTCAACAAGTCTACTCTAATTAAGCAAATTTTACATAGACATCGATCTGATTAACCAAATAGGAAACCACATTTCTTGTGAGGGCTATCAATTTGTTGAACCATCTCATCGGGAACATCTTTCGTTCTGCTGTAAAAATCAACTGGATGACTACCCATAGAAAGGAAAGGGAACATTAGTTTGTCAAATGTTTTCTGGCATAGCATAGAAAGGAAAGGGACGAGTGGGGAGTGGTGAGAGAAGTCAGCTTGAGAGAGAAGCTTGAAAAGAAATCTTAAGGGTGGAGACGGGATTCTTTATAGCCGTTGTTATGCATAAAATTCACTATCAATTGTTATGCATAAAATTCACTATCAAATTCTACAAAATCTCCTACTTAATGAAATTCTTAATAAAACTTATGACATTTTGAATATCTACAGATTTGTATGGACTATTTGAAATCTTTTAAATTCTAATTTGTAATTCAATTGCTTAATTATCTATATCTATCAAAGATTAATCACATCCTTTTTGGCTCTATTGGTGTTTCCATATATTAATCATGGGATCTAGTCATCAGCCGGCCATTCCTGTATATGATACTCAAACTTTGGAGAGGGTCTCACAGAAGCCGGATTAAGGACGTGTGAGATGGAAGTAGGACCGAAGAGTGGGCCAAGATTTACATAACAAATCATGAGGATGGGTTGGTGGGTTTTTTTTATTTTTTATTTTAGGACCGCACAGACACGTGATTCCATTAATAGAGTCCAAAATGTCTTCAAACTATGAAAGAAAAATAATAGATACCTCAACCTCTCCTTAGTGGAGCTTCATTTGTTATGCACAATTGGGCATGCAGTGCTAATTTTTATGCTCAATATTCCACATATACCATCCGTAAGCAATCATGCATGCACTCTGGTCTAGATACAACATTCCTCCGATGAAACTCCCTTTTGTTGTTAACCAAAAAAAAAAAAAAAATTCCCTTTTGTTTTAAATGGAGAATATATTAACAAGTACGTGCGTATATCTTACACAACATATACTGAACGATGACATGTGAGGAACATTTCTTTCTAATTATTTTATACATTTTCGATCAGTTTTTTGTCCAATGCCGGGAGAAAGCATGAACACCCTGTAAGATTCCTAGCAGGATTGCACGCCTAGCACGATAATCGTGCAATGCGAAATTCATGGGAGTTTCCTCAAAGTAATATGTAGAAAAAAGGCCTACTAGCTAGCCCTCCCTGCTTATAAATACATGGCCAAGTACCCTTCTATTGTGAAGCCATGAGGAGACAGTGAAGAAGAGAGATCAGATAATTTTAGGAAGAAGAGATGTATTAAAGATGTTGGAGGAGATACCTGTCGCTGGAGAGGTGACAAAAGTTGCAATATATCATTTACAATAATTAGAGACTAATTGTGATATCGAAACGCAACTTCTATCACCCTCCTGTGACAAGTGTCCCCCTACAACCTCTTTCTGGAGCTGCATGCATGTGTATATATCTATGGGTGGTGCTATCCACACGCTCATTTTTACCTCATACACACCTCTTATTAATTTCTGTCATTTGATATTTTTCAATACATTCGATCTAAAGGTCGAAAATTGAAAGGAGTGTGTGATAGGTAACGAGAGGTGTGTGGAACCACCACACTTGATCTATCTGTCTAATAAACCAGAGGAGAGGAAAGGCCAACTAGTGAAGAATTAGTGGTATACCCACTCTCTATAATTATTTGTTAATTACTTTTTAACATCTTAATGGATATATATATGAGATTGATCAGTTGCAGCTAGCTCCATAAAAATATACAGGCATGTTTCAGCTTATGTGATTACAAATTAAATTAATTTTAATTTTATATGATATATATTTTATATGTACATATATCAGCATTTATGTGATTCATTAATCTTTTGAAAATTTGAGGAAATTCAATCTATACTAAAACTCATAACACTCTCGAACACTGTTCATAAGCAATGTGTGCTTCCTGTTTTGCCCCTAGTAAGTTTTGGTTATTACCTTTATACTCCAAATTTCAGAGCCCCTGACCAAATTTCAGCAGCCACTTTGCTCCATAGCGTTCCAATTGAAATTCCTTTCCTTCACCTTTTGCATGTTGAAGTTTTCTCTTCCCCTCTTCTCGGATTTCCTCCAGTATGTCGGCGTTTCGTTCCGATCCGAGGGAACTCAAACCGTGACACAATTATAGCTATATATATATATGTTGGCTGGTTATTGGGGGAAAGAACTAGGACCACATTGGTGGTAACCAAAGACAATCACACTTGACTTTGCGATAGTACGTGAGAGATTTGGGATATAACCGTCGTGTCTTTCCATGTGTAAGTGAAGTTTCTCTTATATATGGGTTATCGATACAAAACTTGAAATGCAAGACCCAACTTCAGGTAAGTAAAGTCATATTAACCTCCCCAGGGACTACAGGAATATTGCCCACACGAGCATTGACCTGCCGACCGTGGATCCAAGGAGAGCGAACATGGCTGCCGGAGCCATGATTTGGGGTTCAAAGTTTGAAACTTTTTGCTTGTTCTTGGGTTTCTTCTGTGTGTTTTTGCTGAAAACGTAAGAATTTGTATAATTTTGTGGAGATTAATTAGAATATATCTAATGGAAAAGGGGTTTTTGGGGTGAGTCGGTCGGCGTTGATTATTCTGTGCGAGTACAGTTAAACATTATGGTTCAAAAATTGACACGTGGATTTGTCTCAATGCGAAGAAGTTGGGGTGTGTAGGTGTCTACGTGGAAGAGTCGTGGAATCGTTTACCTTGCTCCATAGGTTAACATAAGGTGGACTAATGAACATATTATCTTAAAAAAAAAAAAAAAAAGTAAATTGTAGCTATGGTCTCTGAACTTTAACTCAATTGGAGCAATGGTCCCTCAAAATTTATTATCATTGGTCCCTCAACTCATCAAAACATGCAGCTATGGTCCCTCAACTAAAAATCCATTACCATTGGTCCCTTAACTTTAATTCAACTGGAGAAATGGTCCTTTAACTTTAATCCAATTGTAGCAATGGTTCTTCCAACATAACTCGTTTTGACAAAAATTTTGACGTAGCTGACGAAAATGATCATAATTACACACTTTGATGAGTTGAGGGACCCTAATTATATAAATGGTTATTCCAACATAACTTATTTTGACTAAATTAATGAAAATGACTATAGCTACATATTTTGATAAGTTGAGGGACCAATGGTAATGAATTTTTAGTTGAAGGACCATTGCTCCAATTTGATTAAAGTTGAGGGACCATTGCTATAATTTACTCTTAAAAAACGGAGGGGTGTGTGTGTGTGTGGTATTTTTATTTTTTTATTTTTTTGTAATGGAAATTATTATTAGCTCCCTAACTTCATATAACAATGATGTCATCATCATCTTCTGGTTCAACATCACATGGTAATTTCCTTTCAGTTTGAATTGCACACTTAGTGGCAAAGGAAGGGCCACTTAGTATGGTCTCAAAATAAATCATGAACTGGAATGTTTGGTAGGAAAACCATGTACTTATTGTGTTGGCGAATACGATATCCACACATAACAGATGCAGTATATTAGACGGATATGTTTGTTCCATAACTAGACAAGTACGGAAATATCAATTAGTAACTATGTTAAACATAACCTGGATCCCTATTTTTTGAAAAAAAATGGGGCTTAGTGGAAGGAGTATGCATAACTTCCCCCTTTTTTAAATTTTGTTGTCTATATTTATAAAGTTTCTGTTTTTATTTTCATTTCTTTTTCTGAGTGAGTAAAGTTGTGTGATTGATTTGGTAATGCTGCCTGTTTATAGGCATCAAAGAGCGAAACCGATAATTGTGGATCCGGGGTTGTATATGACCAAGAAAGCTGATGTTTTTTGGGTTACACAGCGAAGGAGTATGCCAACAGCTTTCAAACTTTTTACAGGTACAAATTTTAGATGACAAATCATATAGGAGGACTAGAAAGTAGAAACCCAAACATATATAAAATACGTAAATTTATACATATATTATTAGGAACGGAAATGGCTGTCCTTTTTCTGCTTCGATTTTCAGCAAATGAACTTGTTTAGTAGTCTATGGATCTGAAAACTGGTATTGAAATTATGGCTAAGCAGTAAGACAAATGGGGTTTTGCCAAATTTATGACAGCCTTTGCTTTTTAAAAAAAAAAATTCGATTGTCACAAGAGAACATGAGATGAACAAAGGATGTCCCATAGCTATTAGAATTTGCAGTTGAAACATATTTTTTTGTTGAGTGCATTAGAATCAACAATTTGCAACCTTCCTTCAGCTTTGGCGTTTGTGCAAAACTACATTGCTGACAACATGGGATTGGTTGGAAACATTAGAGTTCAACTCTGAGTGGTTGAGGCTATATGCCTCAGCCCTGTCTGGTTGTTTCCTTTGAAAAAGCAACTCCTAAAACATCTTTCGTATCATGAGAAGACGACTCTTCAATTTCATTTACCCTGAAGTGAAAAATAGGAACAAAACAAAACATCATATTGATGACTCAATAACAGTAGCAGTTTAGGAATGACCTTTTCTTTAACAACTTTCACAAATGCATTTCTGGGTGTGTCGAATTACCTTCTTTTGCCGCTCAAGACACCTATTTCTGTTTCTGGGTAATTGAACCAAACAACTTATATGTTTGCGTGCGTTATATCTGATAACCTGTATGAAGCTTTCTGAGTACGATAGGTAGAAATATGCACAGGAGAACTTAGAGAGAGAAAAACAGTTTATCTTTCTATTAATTTTCAACAACACATAATTACATCAACAACCTTGTATTTATACTTTACAGACTCCACTATCTACCTTAATACACACCCATTGATCTCATGACACTTGTCACAATCCTAGACACATATCAACTCTATCATCCCCCCTCAAACTCATGCTTGGAGGAACCTAGCCTGAGATTGGAACAATTGAAACTAAACTGAGGAGAACATAGTCCCTTGGTAAACATATCTGCATACTGATGCGCAGAATTTACAAACTGCAATAAAATAGAACCTTGATGAACCCTCTCACGAACAAAATGACAGTCAATCTCAATGTGTTTAGCCTTAGAATGCAACACTGGATTGGTTGCTAAAGCCATTGCCGAGACATTATCACAATGTAGAACAGGAACCCCAGCCAGACTGATATGTAGATCTTGAAGTAATTGTTGAATCCATACAACTTCAGCAGTGGTAGTAGCCATAGCCCTATATTCTGCTTCTGTTGAAGATCGGCTAACGGTGTGTTGCTTCTTGGAGCTCCAAGAAATGGGATTAGAACCCAGAAAAATAACAAAGCCGGTTGTAGAACGTCTGTCATTAGGATTACCGGCCCAATCTGCATCAGTGTATGCATGCAACCGGAAGGGACCAGGTCGAAAACTTAACCCGTGAGTCATAGTGCCTTTAAGATATCTCAAAATCCTTTTTACTGCAGTAAAATGAGATTCAAGGGGAGACTGCATGAATTGGCACACCTGATTTACAGAAAAAGCAATATCAGGCCGACTGAAAGTCAAGTATTGAAGTGCCCCTACCACACTTCGATATGCAGTAGGATCCAACACAGGAGGACTGCCATGAGTAAGCAACTTCTGATGTGGATGACAGGGTGTTGAGCAAGGCTTGCAGTCCAACATGTTCACCTTGGTGAGCAGATCCTTAATATATTTGTGTTGATGAACAAAAAGGCCCTGAGTGTGATATTCGATTTGTAAACCAAGGAAGAAGTGTAACAAGCCCAAATCCTTCATATCGAATTCCTTGGTCAACTGATTAATCACCATTTGAACCAAAGTGATATTGTTGCCCGTGAGAATAATATCATCAACATACAACAGTAACACAATGAGAGAGCCATCCACTGACTTGACAAACAAAGAAGGATCGGCATGTGAAGATTTAAACCCCAAGGCAAGCAAGAATTTGCAAAACTTGTCATTCCAAGCCCGAGGTGCTTGTTTTAAACCATACAAGGATCGTTCCAGTTTGCACACATAATCTGGGAAGTGAGGATCAATGAACCCTTGTGGTTGAGACATATAAACTTCCTCGTCAAGAAATCCATGGAGGAAAGCATTCTTAACATCCAGTTGTTTAAGCTGCCAATTCTGTGAGGCAGCCAAAGACAAAACTAATCGGACTGTGGTTGGCTTAACCACAGGAGAAAACGTTTCATAGTAATCTAAGCCAGCCTCCTAAGAATATCCCTTAGCAACCAACCGAGCCTTATATCTTGCCACTGTACCATCTGGATGTCTCTTAATCTTGTATATCCATTTGCAGCCAACAAGATTTTTAGTAGCTGGAAGAGGAACTAATTTCCAGGTTTGCTGTTGACGCAATGCAGCCATCTCCTCTTGCATAGCGTGCTTCCAGTGTACGGACTTGTTTGCTGCTGTAAAGGAGGATGGTTCTTGAAGTGTCAAATCCTCAGATAAGTGAGCACTGTACACCTTCTTCTTAACAATTCCAGATTTGGATCGTGTTTGCATGGGATGACAGTTTGGAGGTCCAAGCAGCACATGTTGAATATCAGCAACTTGAGAAGTAGTAGTATCATGATTATCTTCTGAAACATATGAAGGAGAGGCATCGGGAGAATCTGTAACACCCTGAGAAAGTGGACAGGATTGAGGGACACCCTGGAGACCATGCACATCCGAAGTGGAAGGTGAAGAGACAGGTGGTAATGGTACGACAGTAGCATTGGGATGTAGAAAATTATTAGGATGAGAAACAGGCACTGACTGTGAAGAACAGTCAGATGGTACTGAGGTAGGTAAAGCAGCAACAGAGTTGAGAAACTTGCCTTCATCAAAAACTACATGTCGAGACACAAGTAGTTTGTTTCCCTTGAGGGAGAAGCAAATGAACCTTTTGTAGTGAGCAGCATACCCCAGAAAAATACATTCAGTGGTTTTGAAGTCGAGTTTGTTACTTCTATAGGGCTTCAGAGATGGATAACACAAGCAGCCAAAAATTCTCAAATGATCAACTCTTGGAGAAACATGATACAATGATTCAAATGGAGACTGCATATTAAGAACTAAGGTAGGCAGTCTATTGATAAGGTAAGTAGCAGTGGCACAGGCATGAAACCAAAACTCAGAAGATAAACAAGCTCTGTGAAGCAATGTAATAGCAGTCTCAACGATATGCCGATTCTTTCTTTTAGCAACCCCATTCTGCTCTGGGGTATAGGGACAAGACTTTTGATGTAGAATACCTTTATCTCGAAGATATTGTTGAAAACGAGTACTAATGTACTCCCCGCCACCATCACTTTGCAAAACCTTAACATGAGTATCAAATTGAGTCTGAACAAAAGCAAGAAACTGAACAAAGATATGGAACACTGCAGCTTTATTGATAAGAGGAAATATCCAAGTATACCGAGTACACTCATCAATGAAGGAAACATACTATTTAAAACCTTCTATAGACAAGCTAGGTGCAGGACCCCACACATCTGTATGTATTACTTCAAAAGGTACAGTTGACTTAGACGCAACAACTGGAAACGGTAACTTGGTAAACTTGCCGTGCAAACAAGCAGTACAAGTATGAAATGAAGTATTAAAGGGAAAACTGATGTTAGATTTTCTAAGAGCTGCAGTAACCACTGAGTGCGCAGGATGACCTAACCTGCAGTGCCACAAATCATTGGACATTTTTTGACCAAGAAAAGCAACGGGACAATGAGATGAAGTAACAGGTCCTCGAGACTTTACCATAGGAAGAGGATAGACAGCATTATTACTCAATCCTTGGTAAAGCATTTTCCCGGGTGACTTTGTCCTGTATACAGAGAGAGCACTCATCAATAATACAACGACATTTATTGTCTCGACACAACTGATTCATAGACAATAAATGTTGAGAAATTCTGGGAACATGCAAGACAGAATTAAGCTTGAAATGATGGGAATGAGTATGAAGACAAGAACTGCCAATGTGTGATATAGTGAGACCTTCACCACTAGCACTTGTCACAGTCTCAGTTGATGGGTAAGGTGTAGCCCTGTGAAGATTGGAAAGATCCGAGGTCATGTGATGAGTAGCTCCGGAGTCCAGTAACCAGAAGTCCTGTGGAAGAGTTGAAGTAGAAGGATCCGAGCTCGCTTGCATAGCAACAGGTTGAGTAGAGCTGGAAGGAACCATCAATGACTGATGATAAACAGGAGCCATTGCAGGAGGATGAAACTGAGGTGATGGTGAGGACGGATATCCTTAAGAAGACTGTCCTCCTGGAGAATAGGGGACATTCTGAAACGAAGGGACAGAAGAGGAGTGAACTGGAGAGGAATTTCTGTCGAAACAAGTGGCAGCAGTATGCCCCTTTCGATGACAGATCTGACAACCAGCCTGAAAACAATTAAGAGCAGAGTGCCCTTTGCGATCGCAGAGTTAACATATCTGTAAAGGAGTATAAGTGGGTAGTGGAGGTTGTTGTGGCCCTGTGAATTGATGAGATGGAAACCCCTGAGCATGATGAGACGGATGACCTTTAGATTGATAGCCTTGTGAATCCTGAGAATAAAATTTCTTTCTTTTCCCTTTAGGTCTGTAATTGGTGCCCCTAAAATTGTTGAAAGAACCAGAGCCATGTTGAGAAGCAAATGCTAATGGAGGAGAGTGCAAATACGGTAATGGTAACTGTTGAAACCCAGAAGATTGCTGGAGCACTGCATTTTGCATTGGTGCCATTGCAAGAGACGTGAGATTGGATCCCGAACCAGAGCTATGAGTGTACATAGCAGTCATCAATGAACTGTGGTGATTAACTTCATCCAGCGTGGCTTCTTCAGCCTTGAGTTGAGACCGGAGTTCCCTAAGAGAGACAAGACTTTCTCGACCGCGAATGACTGCCTTGATTGTATTGTATTCAGCAGGAAGACCCCTCAATGCCACAATTATAATATCTTCATCTGAGATGAGTACACCAGCAGCAGCCAATTGATCCCGAGAGTCCTTAATCCGTTGTAAGTACTTATCAATAGACTCGGACCCTTTCTTGATGTTCTGTAAGTCAATCTTGAGCTGAACAATGCTAGTTCGAGTGATGTTGGCAAATCGTTCACGCAAATTAAGCCACATCTCCTGAGAACTATGACAACCAATTATACATGACAGTGCAGAGGGAGACAGAGTAGCAGAGATCAAGGTCATCAAAGCCTTATCATGAATTTGCCAAATCTTGTAGTCATCAGACAGAGAGCGAGTGTTATCAACAGTGCCATTATCAGAGTCTGAATCTTCATACTTATCAGGGCAAGGAATTGTACCATCAATGAAACCCGATATACCATTGCCTTCCAGAAGTAGATCCATTTGAAAATGCCAAGTGACATAATTGGAATCATCAAGTTTTACCGTAACAGTGTTACCAACACTGGGAATAAGCGAAGCAATTGGCGATTGTGTGAGTGCGAGTTGAGTAGAAGTCACCATGATGACACAGCACAAGCAGCAGTGTATAAACAGGCAAACAAAGGAGCACGAAAGCACCAGATCACAATCAAGTAGTAATTTCGACAATCAACAATTACGACCAAAGATTACTGACATAGATCAACACCAAATGACGACAGAAATAGAAAAGTCCCAAATGTTAGGGTTTCGTAACAAGAAATCCCCAAATGCTAGGGTTTCGTGAATCAACTTTCACAAATCAACGATCAACAAACAATAAACTGCAGTGAGGAGAAAGAATACGAACTCGTGAACTGTAAGAGATTACCAGAAAACTTCCAATCGATCGAGATGACGAATCGGAGACGACTGAAGAATCCACCGACGACAAGAACAGGGAATGAGCCACCGACGACAATAGAACAGCTACAACGGCGAACAATAGAGTAGCAACAAAGACGACGACGAGGAGCGGAAGCAGGAGGATCGTCAACCGGAGGCAGAGGCCAAGTCCGGCGATGATACCATGATAACCTGTATGAAGCTTTCTGAGTACGATAGGTAGAAATATGCACAGGAGAACTTAGAGAGAGAAAAATAGTTTATCTTTCTATTAATTTTCAACAACACATAATTACATCAACAACCTTGTATTTATACTTTACAGACTCCACTATCTACCTTAATACACACCCATTGATCTCATGACACTTGTCACAATCCTAGACACATATCAACTCTATCAATATCCTCTTGTTCTGCTGTTCTGAAACCGTTAACTGATAATAGTTGTATGTGCATTTGGACCCTAGTTTTTATAGCTGATTTTCACTATTAGCATAAAAGTAACTTAGTATGCTTTTTTTTTTCTCACCATGTGGGATCAATTACCACGATTAATAACCACATCAAAGCATTAAGCTACATAATCTGATTCCATGTTGCTTGATTGTTAAATTGTCTCTTATACAACACTGGGATTTCATGTACTCTGCACATTAAAAACATATATTCCCGTGGTCCTCTAGGGAGCTAATTTCTTTACACACCACTCTTATGGTTCATTTTAGCCTGACCTTGGCCTTTGTAGGTTTTGGACGTTAAAAAATGTGGTTTATTTAGTGAGATTTGCCAATTTCCCGTCAACTCAACACCTTTTGCTCCTCTCCAACTGTTACCTGCCCTTATGGAATCCCTTGAAAAATATTCATAAACTCTACATAGAGAACCATGTCCTGTTGCCATAAGTTTAATTTTAACCAAATGTTTGCTTTCTCTCATAGGTTCTGCTTGGATGGCACTTTCAAAGCCTTTTGTTGATTACTGCATATGGGGCTGGGACAACCTACCTCGAACTGTTCTCATGTACTACGCAAACTTTATATCGTCCCCGGAGGGATACTTTCACACTGTCATCTGTAATGCTCAAGAGTTCCGCAATACAACTGTGAATAGTGACCTACATTTTATAACGTGGGACAACCCTCCCAAGCAACATCCTCACCACCTTAACCTTGCAGATATGCAAAGGATGGTTGACAGCAATGCTCCCTTTGCAAGAAAGTTTCGCCAAGATGATCCAGTGCTTGACAAAATTGATTCTGAGTTGTTGTTTAAGGGTTCTAGTATGCTTGTTCCTGGTGGTTGGTGCGTAGGAAAATGGGACAATGGGTCCGATCCATGCTCTGATATCAGCGATACCACAATCGTCAGGCCTACCCCTGGAGCAAAAAGGCTCGAAGTTTTGATCAGCTCTCTATTGTCCAATGAGAAGTTCCGACCAAAACAGTGCAAATGACAAGAACTCAAAACTGCTTGTTTAAGCTGGCTGAAGTGCTTCCCCGCGCCAGTTCAGTTAGTTTACAATTGACGATGGAATACAGCATGATCAGGGAAATGGTATTCGATATAGTTGGAAGAGGAGATGGCTTAGTGTATGCACATACTTCCGATGAGCTATGGTGCTTCCTGCTATAGTGGCATGGTATGTATCCTTGATTTATAGGTTAGCCCACCATTTCCCATTTACCTTTTTTCGTTTTATAAGTTTTGGATACCCTAGTTGTCGTGGTCCGGGCATGTCGTATGCTGCAGTAAAATGTGTCTTGAAATGATGACGGGAGTGTAAGAGCTGCTGGAAAGATGTATATATTTGAAAGAGGAAATCTAAAGAAAACTTGTCTGATTCTGTGCAACTTGTGGATCTAAAGCTGTTTGTTTCATAGATCTCACTCATTGCCGATTTTCGTACTTGTTTGGTTGTTTTGCTTGTCTTGAGTTGACTGCCATCATTTGGTTTGTTGGATAATAATTCAGTTGGTCATGCCTATGAATTGAAGCCCACGACCAAATTGGCTATGTTGGGCACAGGCCATCCATGACGCTCCCCTCACGTGGAGAGATTTTAACATACGTCTCCGTTTCTATATTTCTCATCTCATTTAGTGAATATACATCCGATTACATTTAAGAATTCTGAGGCGGGAAGGGGGGGAGGTGATTTGTCTTTCTATTTAATTTTACCTAAACTTTTCTAATTTTGCAAGTACCATTTAGCTACATAGGTACCCATTGACCATCCCTACCGTCGACCAGAAGGTTTCAAACTCCGTTGCTGCCTTCGAGAATAAATTTTATTTTATGTTACATTACAGATTTTTGGATTCTAAATCTAGGCTACTCGTACTCATCACTTTAACGACGCCCATTCTAAATCTAGGTTACTCGTACCCATCACTTTAACGACGCCCATCCTCATCACGGGCTAACCTTAGTCTTAGTGCCTCTAAAAATTTATTAACTCTAGTCAATATTACATAAGTAATTTTACTTTCTACTTTTCTCTCTGTCCATATTTCTGTAATTTTATTTTCTTCCGGTTGGATTGTTTAATCAATATTTTGATTGTCTAATCAATCCTTCTGTAATCTGACAACTAAAGGATTTTCTTTGAAATCATTTTTTCTCAAATGGGCATATAGAGGAATCCCCTGATTAAGGGAGAAAAGATCCTTGAATGGAATCGAAGCATGGATCAACAATTATAGCCTTAGATGAATGAGTTTTTTTCTCTTTTGGTTATGAAGGCTAAATGGGTTAATAAGAAAGATGTTAATTTTGAACTTAAATCCTAACAGAGTTAACCACAAGAGTTCAAATCTAAATTTTTTCACAAAGGAAGTTATTTTCCAGTTACCCTCCCACCACGAGAACCATTAATCCAACTTGCCTGTTCTTTCCTTGTTAACATTTGGTTCACTGTCATTGATGGAAAGTAATTAAGAACACTAGTGCGTGGTGTTAAATGTTGAAGGGGACTTGACATCAAAATTAGGGTTGGCTGCAACTAGCAAAACATAAACCGATGGAATCATGTTGTTACTTACAACCTCATAGAGGAAGATGAATTTTTATTCAAAAAATTATTATTATTATTCAAAAAAGAAAAAAAGTTCGAAACTATTACAATTATTTAATGATTGAAGAAATTTTGAATATTAAATACATGGATAAAAATCTAACATCCTATTAGGATATTAGACAACATATCCTGTAGAGGATTATGGAGTGACACTTTTCCTAGGCAAATTCATTGCACAACTCTAAATAATCCTAACGGGTGTGGTTCCCCATGCCTCTGCGTGGTGCATGCTAGCTATCTTCTTCTGTTGTTTTCAATCATTGTCATGTAAAATTATTGGTCCCCAACGCCTGTTGTGTTTCTATGGTCTATGAATGCAAGGCAATTTACAAAGGGAAAAGGATCCCTTTCGGATCCATTATGTTAGGGATTCTTACATCTCAGTCGTTCATCGTGTATCGTGCAGTAAAAAAAATATTTGATTTTTATTATTTTAAATTAAATACAAATAGTATCTAACAAAAACTGACCACACGGCATATGATGAACGGCTGAGATATGAGGATCCCCAAGATTCCCACGTAATGGATCTAGAGGGAATCCTTTTCCCAAACGGAACATGCATTGAAGCAAATAGTGGCCCCACCTTCAACAATTATCTTCCACACAATTCACATCAATAGCATATGTTTTATTGTTCTTGTTTGGGAGAAATTCTACATACAATAAAGTTTTAAAAGATGTTAGGCGCTAGTTGGATAACAGGTTGAGGGCTAGTGTTTAGGTGGCTAGGCAAAATCTAGGTGAGAGCCTCGGCGGATTAGGCGAATTTAAGCAATTTCTTGTATATCTTATATATAAGTATTTGTTTATACTTAAAAAAATACATAATTGTATTGGGATATATAAATTACAAAATAAAATAACATATATATTGTAAATATTAGAACATATTAAAAACATGGAACCAGCATATAATGAATTTTCATTCAAGTATTGAATAAGTTTTTTAAAATATATTGAAAAAAAATAAAATGCAAAATATAAAGTTATAATAAGTCTAGTGACCTAGATGGAAGCCTAGGCGACTCTAGAAGGGTATTTAGGTAGTCTAGACGAGCGTCCAAGCAAGTCTAAACGTCTTTTTTCAATTTTTAAAATCTTAAAAATTAATTAGAGCAATGACCAACTGCTTGGACGACCCTAAGCAGAACTTTTAAAACAACGATAATCAGTGATATATCTCTTCGTAATTATATTTTTGTATTGTCCAGTCGAGAATATATTATATCGGTTGTCATTTAATAAGTGATAGATAGATTGGAGATTTTTCGAATGCTTATAAAGAGAATTCTTTTTTAATTTTATACAAATAAAAAGCTCTGACTCATCAGTAGATTTGACGCTTCTCCATCTAATTCAATCAGCCCTTTTGCCATTTTTTCAATCAGCCGTACAACGTTCAATCAAGCTTTCGTCAGTGTAAAAAAGTTGAATGACCTCTTTACCATCTATTTAAAGAAAAAAATTCTACCGTGCAACGGTAAGTCTGTAATTAGAAAGAGAAAATACTTTCTACTGGAATTAAGATTAGCTAAATGCTTATAAAAAACAATAAGCATAAACTAAACTGATTAGAAATGTATGAATTGACGCCGCCGCCAGCAGCAGCAGCAGGAGCAGCAGGAGCAGTCCAAGATAGAGGGAGAAGCTCCCAACCCTAGAAAAAGAAACCCCCTAAAAGCAGAGGCGGAGCTACAGTGGGGTCAATGGGGTCGCACGACCTCTTGGAAGCCATGGAAATAACCTTAGGGGTCCCTTGAAGCTGCTGGTGCGACCTCTTGGAGCTGCACACCACGTGGTCGACGAAATGTCTGAAAGAAGAAGAAAGAGTTCGCTTGTAGGTTGAAGAAGAAGGAGGCTGCCTGGCGCCAGTGGCGAAGCCACGTGAGGGTTTATCTGTTCCTTTTCAGAAATTAAAATCTAATGAAATTGAAATCACAAAACCTTTTTGGCTCTTTGTTGGCTGATAACAAATTCATCAAGCGCCTTAGAGATGAACTTGGGGGTGGGCAAGTCCCTGGGCGGAGAAGACGAGGGCTTTTGATTATCAACAGCGCATGGCTCTGTTTTTGCGTCGAAGGAATTGGTGGGGGGCTTTAAGTCTTTAAGGCGACCAATCTCCACGAAAGTGTCGTGTAGAGGGACGAGCTTCAAGGGCCTGAAGTAGAAGGCGGTCCTGCAATTGGGGCAGAGATTGACGGCCTGGTAGAGCCCCGTCTCTCGGCTGGTGATGGAGATGGGCGGGTGGAGAAGAGCACCGCCATTTGTTTGGAGCACCGGGGACAGTTGACTTCGGTCCTAATGTGATCGTACTCTCCACTCCCTCCTCCTCCTCCGCCTCCGCCTCCGCCTCTAAGCGTGCCCTCCCAGTTGTGGCACCGCCGCCGCTGCTGCAGAAGTTGTTTAGGGGGGAGGAGTGAGAGTGTGTGGGTTTTGTAGACATTGGGGACTGCAGTGATGGTGTTGATTATTCGTTTGAGAGAAGAAGGGGTTGTGCTGCTAAATCTATATCAAAGAAGAGACTGAAACATCCTTCTCCGTGCAGCCTGCAGGTGCGTGGGTTTGTTTTGGTGTACAAATTGTTCGAATTGAATCTAGAAAGTAGAAAGGAAAGGAAGCAGACTAGTGCCTGAGCGAGGATATGTATGTATTCCCCTCCCAAATTCATTACTACCTAACTGGACTTAGGTTCAAGTCAGAATTTACATATAGTTTAACACAAACATACGAAAATTGTCAATAAAAATTTATAAAAAAAACTCAATAGTATGAAAGTTCGAAATTATTACAATAATTTAAAAGAGAGTAGAGTTATGAACTTGAAATGCATGACCCTATTCAATAGGATATTATACTACATACATAATTATGTAATAAATTTTTCACCTTGTAGCTCTTAAAATATGTAAATATATAGCTGTATAAAACATATGTGATCCCAAATATATGAAAGTTGATTCCTAATTTGGACAAAGTATGTTTCTACATTTAGTTGGTCCATATTTTTAGTTGAAGTTAAACCTAACTAATTTGTTATTTGGTAATTGTTTTGGCATCCAACTTAAGACTTGTACTTAACAATAAGTAATGTGCTATTCAGTAATATGGTTTGGTGGTATTCTTCTTTACTTGTAAGTGAGAGATCTTATATTCGAATCTTACGAATGACGAATTTGATACTAAATTAAGTTGCTCATTGTGTGACTTAGCCGAACCCCCTCCCATTAGTGTAAAATATATTGTTGAACTCAAAAAACAATAAGTCGTACGTTTTGTTATATCAAAATTAGAGGTTTTACCATATCTATTAAGTTTTTGCAGTGTCTTAAAACATTTCATAAGTCAATTAGTACTACAGGTCTAGTCGTATTTCTCATAAGTCAATGGTTGAGTGATAGCTTGCTTGTTTATATTGAGAGAGATATTTTTGCTTGTATTGAAAATGAAGCTATAATGCTTCGTTTTCAAAATATGAAACCTCGTCGTGGACGATTATAACTTGTAATATTGTTTCCGTTATGAATTATGAATGAAAGTACTATGATTTCATTTTCAATATGTTTTTCCATCCTAAATTTTTATTTGGACTTTTACACTAAGACCCCATGTGGTAAGATTCCTGGCTCCGCCACTGCCTAAAAGCATATATATACACCATGAAATCATTGATACCACAAATGTGTAAATACATATGTTGCGCACAACACAGGAAAGAAAAGATAAATACTTTAACAACATATACATACATACATACACACAGTGGCGAAGCTACATAGGAGCGAAGGGGGGCGGCCGCCCTTCCGCTCGCCGGAAAACAAAGGCAAAGGGAGGCTTGAACCCTCTAGTTCGGCCAGAATCTGGGAACCACGGTGGTTCCTGGTTCGAATCTGGGAACTGCGAGCTTGCAGGTTCTTTTTTATAATTTTTAATTTTTGTTTGGGGAACCACGATGTCGTTTTTTTGCATTAATCAAATAGAAAAAAGTTAAAGAGGGAGGGACCACTGGTCCCCATCCCAATCCTCCCACCCGTTTCAATTATTACCCCCACCCTTGCCCATAAATTACAAATCCCATACCCCCACCTTTATTACCAGATTTCAATTTTCTAAATTGTCTCAAATCCTAGAGTTAAACACAAGAAAGCCCTGTTACGTTGGCCACCAAGCTCCAGACGCCACGCTCGCCGCTCCAATTGAGGTAAATTTTTAATTTTTTTGTTTAAATTTATGGTTATCGATTATAGTTTATTCATATGAATATTGATTTTTTTTTAAGTACATAAAAGAGGATTCATACATTATATATATAATAGGAACTTGAATCACGCATGATCTAGTAATAAAAATTGATTGCAGTAACCGCTATAAACCCTAATCAACTTACTCAATTTTTAATTGTGGTTTAGAATAAAAATTGAATTCTTGATTATTCATATGATTGTTAGTATTGATTAATTAATTCGTGATTTGATTAGATATTACCCTATAGTCTACTCTAGGATTAAGAGTCTAAGATTTTTTTTTCTTTCGTTATACAGTTACGTAATTGACCGATACTATAAGAAACAGTGCTTAAATCTTTCTCCAATTATCTCGAAGCAATTCATACATACTACCTCCAAAATGAACCTTGTTAACCTAAATCTCACAAAATGAACCGAGAGGTGTGAAAGCTATATGTTAGTGTATAAACTTCTTACATTGGCTTTGGTGTTACCGGTTGCAACCGCTTCGGTGAAGAGAGCTTTTTCTGTTATGAAGATTGTGAAAACATCATTGCGTAACAAAATGAGAGATCAATGGTTGAGTGATAACATGGTTGTTTACATTGATAGAGATGTATTTTCTTTTACTGATAATAAGTCTATTATGCGACGTTTTCATGACATGAAACCTTGCCGACAACAACTATAATTTATTTGTATTGATTAATTATGGAAGACATTACTATATAAAAAATTCGCTTGTTGCCATTTTTCTTTAACCTTGCATGCATATAAGTTCGCTCCTCCCCCCGAGAATTCCTGGCTTCGCCACTGCATACACACACACACACACACACACACATATATATATATATATATATATATATATATACACGTTCAATAATATTTTGGGCCAGAAAAATTGAATTCAAATAATAATTAAGCTAAGAGAAAATAGGCTTTGCTGCTATCTCCAAACAATATAAGCTGGCTTGAATATTTTGCAAAATATAATAAAGAAATACCAGTTGCAGGCCCACAATGGTTTTGAAGTCCTAACAAATACTGCAATCAAATGTCAAATGACTAAACTTGCGGTGAACCTTGTGAACACAAGATCTTCGATTAGCTCTTCATCCTTCAGCCTTCATCTGGACATTGTATACATACCCTTCTCAGAAGAGATCATGTGCTTGAGTCCTTCACTAGCTAGCTAATGAGCAAAACCTCCGCCGACCAGGACATGCGATTCTCCGTTGCGTATGTAGAAGTGGACGTTGCAGGTGACCGGATCTAGCTAGAAGGAGAGGAAAAACCAATGTGCATTTGGATCTTGGAAAAACATTTGCTAGGTACTCTCCTTTTTTTATAATCTCTTTTTTCAGATACACACACATATATACTTTCAATGCTTTCGATCCCTTTCATGTATATAAGCACTTACCATGATCCATTGATACAAGAAAATAGGTTTAGTTCATAACACAATCATAGATTACAATAAAATTAGACAACAAAATCCAGAAAAAAAAAAGGGTAAAACAATACTACTACACCTGATACTTCTCCAAGCTTGCAAAGAAATTAAAGATGCGTTTCTTTTCTGTAGAATCAAAGCATGAGAGGCTTCTGTCGAGGAGAGATGAAGCTCGCTGCCCCGAATTACATGGCATCGGTGCCATCTCACCCACGACAGAAGTCCCGACGCTTTGATATTTCGATCTCGCTTTTAGTACTGTTTTTCGATCCGCTGGCTAGATCTCTTCTCCGGAATCCTCATGATGCAGCCTTTTATATAGGGGGTGTGCTATCCACACACCCCTTTTTACTTCTCACATACTCCTTGTTAATTTATGTCCGCTGATTTTCTTCAATTCATCTGATCCGACGGCGAAAACTAAAAAGGTGTGGGAGAAGTAAAAAAAGATGTGTGGATATCACACCCTTTATATATAGGCATGAATGAGCTACTAGCACTAGCACTATAAATTACAATTGTTCATAAATTTTATTAGCCAGTAGCTATGCGATCGTATGATACAAACATATAAACTCCATATTTCTCTCTTACAAAAAATGATTAAAGCCTCATGGTCATGGATAAGGGACAGAAGATATAATATATAGTACATATCTAGTACAGCTTTATATATAAATATATATTATAAACTTAATTTTAGGAAGAGGTTGTACTTGAGTTTTTGTCTTTGAATAAATTTATTTTTCTATTAAAAAAATAAATACACACACACATATAAACTATGTCATCATATGATCTCAGCAGTAGAATATATTTATTTTTAAATTTACGACCTAGCCCTAGGCTCATACATATGAGTTGATGAATTATTCATGAAATTTGTCAACGCAAAACAGTTGTGAGATGAAATCGATCTGCAAAACTAGTAATCTCTTGACGTAATCTGAATGATAAATTAGTACTACTGCAATGTATATAAGATCACCATCAATTCCATCATCTGATCATACCAACTTATTATATTTACAGCTCCAAATATAAGGAACATTTTTTTTTTAATCCACGTTTTAGTGCGGTTTGTCAATCATCAGATTATGATATTCACGATAGGCCTGTTTTAATTAACAATGTATATATGGCATCTGCAGTAGATGCCCAGCCAGCTAAAACAATCATATCTTGACTTGACAAAGTCAAGCTTAACATAGTATATTAATCAGAAAATTAATCTACAATCATAAGATAAAAATCATGTCGAAAAAAAAAGAAGCCAAAATGTCGTAACGTTTATATTGCTTGACCTATATAAGTTATGTAGTTCTGGAAATCAATGGAGTTTACAGACCTTAATATTAAGGCCTTACCCAAAATAAGAAGTCACAAAATGTGAAGACCAAAGAGAACCCAATTAACATATCCATCTATACATAGACTGTTGTAGGATATCTGATCGTCACTAGCTTAAAGGCCAGCAGCGAGGCGCCATTGCCATTCCTCCTGCGACAAGGGTTCCTCAACTCCTATATATATTTACTCTTTGAAGTTTAAACCTTGCCTTCCAATTAAACCTTGCCTTCCAATCCTCGTACTCTCTCATTTTTATATTTAATGTTATCCACACATTATTTTTTATCTTTTATATAAATTAACAGATAATATGTAAAAAATAAAAATAAATATATGAATATCATTATCTTATATTTATATCTAGGTTCGTAGAATGCTAGCTTCCCGGCAAACACAAGCATTTGGAGGAGTTGCTCTTTCACACGTGAAATTTCCAGATTAGAAAATTTGCCTCATTTGACCCAATTAAAAAAGAAAAGAAAAGAAAATTTGCCTCAAATAAACGAGACAACCTTCCAACTTGTTTCATCTTTTTCAATCACATGAACTGACATATGATAGAGATATTATATTCACACACCTTAAATTACTTCTTTCACATTTTTTTAATTTTTTAATATTTTCTACACACCACTGACACTCGATAGAAAAATATTAAAAAATTAAAAAGATATGGGAGAAGTAATTTGGGGTGTGTGAATGTAATCTTCCTGACCATTTTTTGTTAACAATTTGACTGATGACAAAACGCACGAAACAAAGAAGGAGTTTTCTGGAACGTGGACAACAAGGATTAAAAAGAGAGTTTTAACGAAACACTTTCGGTATTGTTTATTTTTAACAAAAAAATCATATTTTTTCCTTTATCTGATACTATTTACTATACATTTATTTGTCATTTTTATTAAAACTAAAGTTTTTTTGGACTTTTCGTTAGTTTTCCTGATAAAAAATTAGGAAGAGGATCCCCTTCGAATCATCTTTGTGGGGATTACAGGAATCCTCGAATCCTGTGCGTCCATCATTCATTGTGCGGTCAAAAATCATTTTAAATAATTGTATTTAAAATTAAATATAAACAGTATCTGACGAAAAACTGACTGCACGATGAACAATGAACACACAAGATTGGAAGATTCTCGGAATCCCCACAAAGAGGATCCAGAGGGGATCCTCTTCCCAAAAATTAAAGTAGCAAAACACATAAAGTAGTTTTATAATTATTACTAGAACTAAAGATTGGTCACAAAGAGATAAAAATTTACGGGAAAAGAGCAAATGGCTTGTTAGCAAGTTAATTGAGTTTCTCGCATTCACATTAATTAGCAAGATAAAAGTATTCGGAGAACTAACAAAGATGAGGAAAAAAAAAATCATGAAATATAATAAGATCATGACTATGAATAAATCAATTACTATATATATATATATATATATATATATGCAAATATTGAAGATGGAGTTGGTACGTGCCAACTTTCCAATATACCATTTTGTTCTCTCTGGATTCTTGTTAGATACTAGATTACCCATGTAGATCAAAAGTTGTAGAAGTTGTGTAGATTTTTTGGTCACAGGAGAGATGGCAACAACTGTTGGTGCAAACTGTACAGTTGCAGTACAGTTAGTGCCATCTTAATTCCATCACTTCTCTAGAGGTACCTCTCTCCCTCCTCTCAATGAATTTGGAGAATGTTGCATTTTTCTTTAATAGAATGAAGAAATTACTACATCTGCATAAAGAAATAAAGGGGTCCATGTCGCAGGAGGATGGAACATGTTGTTAGCTAGAGCGCAACTCATACCATCTCTCCTGCGACATGAATCCCTCAACCTCTTTTATATCTTCTTTGTTTCTCTATACAATACGTTAATGCTCTAAGACCTTGGATAGCCCCCATATTTATAGCCATCAAGCTAGGCCGATGTTTCTCTATGTACTTGGAGAGTGTTAGCTTTATGTACAATGTAAGGAAATTACTTGTACATTTCCATGAAGTTTGCTTTTAATTTGCAAGGACTTTGCCTTTGCTTACATAAAGTAATATATAAAGTGAGATAAATTGGCATATGCTAATGAATTAAACATTATTCAAAATCAAATATATTCTTGAAAATTTGGAAAATCGGCCTAACCACACAAATTAGAAACTCACTAGTAATTTACAGGGTTCATTTTTCTATTGGAAAATAATAAATTACAAGCACACAATTTCGTCGAGACCTTCATATCTCCTAATAGATCTCCATCGCCAGTCAAAAGAAAATGAAAAAGATGTTAGACACTTGGAATGACTGAGTCATTCTGGCTTGGACTAGTATTTTTTTTTTTTTATAATGTTAGTCATATATTAGAACTAATCACAGAATTTAACTTGTAAAACGGTTCTAAGCAATGAAATTTCAAGTTCTCGTGAAAAGTGAGACAATTTTGATCCGTAAGTTGGTCTAAGAAATAGCTAGGAAACAAGGGGTGTAGTTAAATTAGGATTTGAGAGGATTTTTGTAGACTTATTTAAATGATGGATTTCATAGGATTATGTTGACCTTTCTAGGTTCATATGGATTTAAGAAGATTTAAGAAGATTCATATAATATTGATTTTAATAGATTTGTACAGTGTTGAATCTTGACCCACCCCCACCCCCAAAACGCTGTTTCTGGGCAACTATTTAGTTCATACCGTAGAAATACTCTACACATCATGGCACAGGGTTCGAATTTTCGTTGAATAGACTGATTTGTGATTCTTTTTCGTTCGAATTGCGGGGTGTACACAGTGTGCGCTCTTCGAGGGTTGCGTGGTGTTTCGAAGATAAGCTTTGTATGCAATTCAAGCACCAGGATTCCAACCCTACTACAAAACCTAGGGATTTCAGTTGCACCTTATCACTTTGTTTCCAGTTTGACATGTTTGTACATAAATATGCAATCATTATCTACAGATATGTGAGAATCAGACTAATCGATGTGTGAACTGATTGGTTTTCGAATACAAGATTCAAGTTAGAAAACTAATAATTAATCTGCGACAAATTTACATGCTGCCTTCAACAAGTCTACTTTAATTAAGCAAATTTTACATAGACATCGATCTGATTAACCAAATAGGAAACCACATTTCTTGGGAGGGCTATCAATTTGTTTAACCATCTCATCGGGAACAGCTGTCATTCTGATGTAAAAATCAACTGGATGACTACCCATAGAAAGGAAAGGGAGCATTAGTTTGTCAAATGTTTTCTGGCATAGCATAGAAAGGAAAGGGACGAGTGGGGAGTGGTGAGAGAAGTCAGCTCGAGAGAGAAGCTTGAAAAGAAATCTTAAGGGTGGAGATGGGATTCTTTATAGTCTTTGTTATGCATAAAATTCACTATCAAATTCTACAAAATCTCTTTCTTAATGAAATTCTTAAAAAAACTTGTAACATTTTGAGTATCTACAGATCTGTATGGACTCTTTGAAAATCTTTTAAATTCTAATTTGTAATTCAATTGCTTAATTATCTATATCTATCAAAGATTAATCACATCCTTTTTGGCTCTATTGGTGTTTCCATATATTAATCTTGGGATCTAGTCATCAGCCGGCCATTCCTGTATATGATACTCAAACTTTGGAGAGGGTCTTGTGAGGAGAAGCCGACATGTGAGAGGGAAGTAGGACCGAAGAGTGGGCCAAGATTTACATAACAAATCCTTAGGATGGGTTGGTGGGTGTTTTTTTATTTTATTTTTATTTTGAGACCGCACAAACACGTGATTCCGTTAACAGACTCCAAAATTTCTTCGAACTATGAAAGAAAAATAATAGATACCTCTGATGAAACTCCCTTTTGTTTTAAATGGAGAATATATTAACAAGTACGTGCGTATATTTTATACAACATATACTGAACGATGACATGTGAGGAACATTTCTTTCTAATTATTTTATACATTTTCGATCAGTTTTTTGTCCAATGCCGGGAAAGCATGAACACCCTGTAAGATTCCTAGCTGGATTGCACGCCTAACACGATCATCGTGCAATGCGAAATTCATGGTAGTTTCCTCAAAGTAATATGTAGAAAAAAGGCCTACTAGCTAGCCCTCCCAGCTTATAAATACATGGCCAAGTACCCTTCTCTTGTGAAGCCATGAGGAGACGGTGAAGAAGAGAGATCAAATAATTTTAGGAAGAAGAGATGTATCAAAGATGTTGGAGGAGATACCTGTCGCAGGAGAGGTGACAAAAGTTGCAATATATCATTTACAATAATTAGAGACTAATTGTGATATCAAAACGCAACTTCTATCACCCTCCTGTGACAAGTGCCCCCCTACAACCTCTTTCTGGAGCTGCATGCATGTGTATATATCTACGGGTGTTGCTATCCACACGCTCATTTTTACCTCATACACATCACTTATTAATTTCTGTCATTTGATCTTTTTCAATACATTAGATCTAAAGGTCGAAAATCGAAAGGAGTGTGTGATAGGTAACGAGAGGTGTGCGGAACCACCACACTTGATCTATCTGTCTAATAAACTAGAGGAGAGGAAAGGCCAACTAGTGAAGAATTAGTGGTATACCAACTCTCTATAATTATTTGTTAATTACTTTTTAACATCTTTATGCATATATATATATATATATATATATATATATATATATATATATATATATATATATATATATGAGATTGATCAGTTGCAGCTAGCTCCATAAAATAATACAGGCATGTTTCAGCTTATGTGATTACAAATTACATTAATTTTATTTTTATATTATATATATTTTATATGTACATATATCAGCATTTATGAGATTCATTAATCTTTTGAAAATTTGAGGAAACTCAATCTATACTAAAACTCATAACACTCTCGAACACTGTTCATAAGCACTGTGTGTTTCCTGGGGCAATTGCCCCTAGTAAGTTTTGGTTTTTACCTTTATACTCCAAATTTCAGAGCCCCTCACCAAATTTCATCCGCCACTTTGCTCCATAGCGTTCCAATTGAAATTCCTTTCCTTCACCTTTTGCATGTTGAAGTTTTCTCTTCCCCTCTTCTCGGATTTCCTCCAGTATGTCGGCGTTTGGTTCCGAGCCGAGGGAACTCAAACCGTGACACAATTATATATATATATATATATATATGTTGGCTGGTTATTGGGGGTAAGAACTAGGACCACATTGGTGGTAACCAAAGACAATCACACTTGACTTTGTGATAGTACGTGAGAGATTTGGGATATAACCGCCGTGTCTTTCCATGTGTAAGTGAAGTTTCTCTTATATATGGGTTATCGATACAAAACTTGAAATGCAAGACCCCACTTCAGGTAATTAAAGTCATATTAACCTCCCCAGGGACTGCTGGAATATCGCCCACACGAGCATTGACCTGCCGACCGTGGATCCAAGGAGAGCGAAAATGGTTGCCGGAACCATGATTTGGGGTTCAAAGTTTGAAACTTTTTGCTTGTTCTTGGGTTTCTTCTGTGTGTTTTTGCTGAAAACGTAAGAATTTGTATAATTTTGTGGAGATTAATTAGAATATATCTAATGGAAAAGGGGTTTTTGGGGTGAGTCGGCGTTGATTATTCTGTGCGACAACAGTTAAACATTATGGTTCAAAAATTGACCCGTGGATTTGTCTCAATGCGAAGAAGTTGGGGTGTGTAGGTGTCTGCGTGGAAGAGTCGTGGAATCGTTTGCCTTGCTCCATAGGTTAAAATTGTTAACGTATACAGAAATAAGAAACTGTAATGAATACCCAAACAAGAAAGGAAGAAGAAAGAAGAATTCTAGAGAGAGAATGAATGTTTAGATTGAGAAATTTATGTATTGATCTGACTTGAAGATTACAGTAGCACAATTGCATCTTATATACTGCACTGCTTACATCAGTAGCTATATCAGTTAGTTATAACGCCTCTAACTAATATAACCGCCTCTAACCATCATAACCACCAATAGTCTATTTGCTAAGCTGATGTGGCACTGGCTGATGTGGCACTGCCAGCTGTTATTACTGTCAACATCCCCCCTCAATCTAAGCTTGGGGAACCAAGCTTCAGATTGTAACAATGCCTGATGAATGCTGGACTGTGAAGACCCTTTGTTAAAACATCTGCAGTTTGCTCGTCAGTAGGAACATAAGCCACTTCAAGATCTCCTTTTTGAACCCTCTCCCGTACAAAATGGTAATCAGTATCCAAGTGTTTGATTCGTGAATGAAACACTGGATTCGAACTTAGCGCAATAGCTGACATGTTATCACAGTTATTTTTAAAAAACGGAGGTGAGTGTGTGTGTTTTTTTATTTTTTATTTTTTATTTTATGTATTGGAAATTATTATTAGCTCCCTAACTTCATATAACAATGATGTCATCATCATCTTCTGGTTCAACATCACATGGTAATTTCCTTTCAGTTTGAATTGCACTTATAGTGGCAAAGGAAAGGCCACTTAGTATGGTCCCAAAATGAATCATGAACTGGAATGTTTGGTAGGAAAACCATGTACTTATTTTGTTGGCGAATATGATATCCACACATAACATATTAGACGGATGTTTGTTCCATAACTAGACAAGTATGGAAATATTAATTAGTAACTATGTTAAACATAACCTTTAAGGAAGGGATCCTTATTTTTTTTGAAAAAAAATAGGGATTAGTGGTACGGCTCACACCACATCGAACTTCAACGATCCAAATAGTCTATTTTTCAAGTTGCACCCTATAGACCATTCTTGCAAAATATTAGCCAAATAGAAAATATTTGAGATATCTAACTGAGTTGAAAGAAATTGACTAACATTATGTTCTAAGAAACATTAAAATTTCATCGTGATAATTAAATAGACAAATAGTTTCGGATTGCATTGAATTTTTGCAAGGATGCCCAAGAATCAAGACTATAAAATAGATTGTTTAGATTATTGAAGTTCGATGTGATGTGGCCTCACAATTAATCCCCATTCTGAGAACAAAATGAGAACCCCTTCCCTTAAAGAGTCTGTAATTATTGATATACTTACTTCGAGTAGGCCTAGATTATATATATGTGCACCTAATCCTTTCTTAGGAGGTTCCTTAATTGGTATGTCTTCCCCTTGGTTTGTATTTTGAACCTTTAATACAAGAACATGTGTGAGATTGATGATGTATTAGGGTTTACGGTAGTCATGAATTCTTTCCACCTAATTTCTTATTACATTATTAAGATAAACAGCCACATTCATCAGGGTGTAGAATGGAAGAAATAAGGTTGAAAAACCCCCACCCCACCCCCAGTCTGACTGTTTTCTTCAAATGATGTCTGCCGGAGTCACTGTTTAAACTCCGCTTTTTCTTGGATGGCTTCTGTGTTTTACAGATACGGGCAAGCGGTCCACAACTAACCGTAAACAAGGAAACTAATCAGTTATGTTCGTCTGCTGTTGAACAATCAGTTAACAGCAACACACGTGCAAGCCAAAGAAAAACAAGGAAACTAATCACATTTCTAGTTATATTGACCAAATCTGATGGAAATTGTAGACAATTTGTTGTTAATTTATAAAATTATAAGCTTTTTTTGTATGTCCCCTCTTTTCTTGTATTTTGTTTTTCTTGCTTTATGAGGGATGAGGTTTATATCACCTTTGACTAGGTGTATCTTTTTTTTTTTTTTTTTTTTTTTTTATCAATAAATTTTCTTGTACTGTTGAAGTTTCTCAAAGATAAATAAAAAATAAAATAAAATTTATAAGCTTATATTCGACGTAATCCCACAGTTCGTGTGGGGACACACGGTCGTCACACCGGTGATAGCTGAGCCCAGTTTAGCCACATTTCACCCATCGTATGCATTCTTTCTGCTTCATTTTCAGTTTCAATTAGAGTTGAGAGCTTCTTCCTGGAAATCACATAGTGCGACAAGTGCATAAATATCTAATTAAAAATGCAAAAAAGTAAAAATTTACACACATATCAAACTGCATGATACATCGGAAGTTATAAGTTAGGTATCACAAATGGTCACCCTTAGATAGAATTGTGGAATGCCATAGATTGTGAGAGAGCTCTGGTTTTATGAATTTTATTGAATGAAAGATTCTAAAATACAACCCTAAATGTTGTTTAAATAGTCTTAACAAACCCTAGCTCCAAATAAAAAATAGATTAAACAAATGACAAAAAAAAAAAAAATTCTAAAATATTGATACGTGAATTTAACACGTTAAATGCCTAAATTTCAGATGGGTTCATTGGGCGTCAACGAGTCTTATAGATTTTGTCATTTTCTTCAAACTCATGTATTACTGGCCTAAAACTGAAACGCCAAATGAAAGTAATGTTCATCCAAACAACTTGAAAAGTCTAAAATATCCATTTTCTAGTTATGGCACCAGTAAATAATTTTTTAACCCCTGAAGTACCAATTTCTCCAATCACTTTTCTCAATTAAATGACATTTCCTTCTTTTAACTATCGTACATCTAAAATAACACAAACTCCGTCCTCTCTTTCACTGGGATCGGTAAATAAGTAAGAAAGGCTACTTTGAAAGGAGAGATCTATTTTCAGTGTATAATTTGATCTGAAAGTACTTCAGGAATATTTTGCGGTAAGAAAATATACAGTATTACTTACTTTCACCTTGTTCTTCACAGCAACAAGAGTTGTTGCAGATTAACTTCTTGTGCTTTGCTGTCCACAAGTTTTTTGTGCCTTTGACTCTTTACTGGGACTCCTCTTTACCGCATTTCTTCCTTCTGCAAGAGCTACTGCAACTTCGAGACAACTAAGGGTAAACTTCCAGCTAGAACTAATGGATTAGCATACTTATATTGTAGATAAAAGAGAAAAAGCTAAAGAAAAAAAAGAAGAGTAGTTTCAAATCATACACTTGAAGATGCTTATATGGCTACACAAAATGTTTTTCAACTCCATTAAATGATTCTTATTACACACTAACAAAAGGTAGAAAATATACCAGAAAAAAGGTTTGTAAACTTTGTAGCTCAGTCTATTAAGAACATTCGTTTATTGAACTCGGGATTCGGAGTTTGGTTCCCTCATTTCCTCATAACGCTTGTATAGAAAAGATGATAAGGAAAGTATATAAGGTGAAAAATAGAGTAAACAAACATCACACTTACATAAACAAACATAGCATTAGAAGATCTGATTCTTAAATCCTAATTTTTGGCTCTCTTTTTATCTTCTATCAAATGATCTTGTGTTCTTGTCATGCACTTCCTCTTCAGCTGATTGTTTCCGTCTTTCCTTTCTTCCTCGGCTATTAACTTTCTGTTCTCTTTCTCCTTCTCGAGAGCTTGGATCAGTTTCTGCAGGCAGATGTCAGCGTTCCAAGAAAGTGTCTTGGGCATCAAATGCTCCGCAACATCTGCTGGAACCAGATTGGTTTCCCCCAGCAACTCGCGAATCATGGGGAACAAATGGTGTGATTCGAGTTTAAGGTAGTTTCTAGCCAGCTCCTTGAATGCTTCAAATGTGCAGTATGATAGTTCTATGTGCTTGTCCAACCGTCCTTTTCGAGTGAGTGCAGCGTCGAGTTTCTCCACATGGTTGGTGGTGAATACTATCAGCCTTTCTCCTTTACAGGCTGACCAGAGCCCGTCAATGAAGTTCAGAAGCCCTGAAAGAGTAACTTGACTCGGTTCCTTTTCCTCTCCACCTTCCTTTTCCATTCCATCACCTTTATCTTCGTCCTCTTTCACTTTATCTTTCTTCTTACACCTTTGCCCTGTGAGATCAAGCGAACAATCAATGTCTTCAATCACAATAACAGACTTGTTCGATGTTTCAAGCAGTAGCTTCCTCAGCTCAATGTTGCTCTTCACTGAAGTCAACTCAAGATCATAAAGATCGTAGCCCAAAAGATTCGCCATGGCGGCAATCATGGTTGACTTCCCAGTTCCCGGGGGGCCAAAAAGGAGGTACCCTCGCTTCCACGCCCTCCCAATGCTTCTGTAAAACTCTTCAGCTTTGCTGAATGCCTTTAAATCGTCAATAATCTCCAGCCTCTTCACCGGATCCATGGCTAGTGTCTCAAATGTCGCAGGGTGCTCAAACACAACATGGCTCCAACGTTCCCCGTTGTTGGTATAAAGCTTCCTTTCCCGGTTTCTCTCCTTAATTGCATTGCCCTCTTTCATGACATGCTCGATATATCGCCCGACAATATGAGCCCTCTGCGTCCTATGGAAAGTGAGCTTGTAGTACCATCTCTCATAAGGAAGTGGAGGGTGCGAAAAACTCCGTTCAAAAACCTTGGTTTTCCCTAAAGCCCACCACACTTTGGCTCCTTCAAACTCGTCAGCAACCTCTTCATTTTCATCCAGGCTAAGCACAGGGGACTGGTCTTTCTTCACGCAACCACGCAGCCGCTTTGCTTCTTCGGAAGCTTTGGACCTCAGGTAGTTCTCAATGGCGGAGAAGGCTTCACTGCGCATGAGGTGCTGCTCTCCAGAATGTTCACCGAATTTGATTTGGATGTAAGGATAGTAAATGGAACCCACTACTACTGGATAGAGCCAATCAATGATTCTTAAAAAACTGTATGGAAAGCTTTCTCTTAAGATAGCCCACGCAGACGAAGACATTATATCGCTAATAGCTGTTTATGGTTGCTAATTAATCTCCTTTCCACTCTTTTCTTGTTTCTCTCTTTGGCTTCAAGTCCTCCATATTTATAGAACGCAACAGGGTTTTTCATTTATTTCTTATTATTCTTTACCAAGTGTTAACCAGAGAACCAAATCTTGACTAAGGTTAACATTGATAGTACGTGTGAATGAAAAAATTTAAGGTTACTATGGAATCTCAAAATGACGGAAATAGAAGACGGAATTTTATTTTCTCAAAATTTTGTGAATTTTCTTGTTTGATGAATTTAGAGACGGAATTTCTTATTTTTAAACTTTCACTCATAGAATTTGGGAAATGACACATATTCAATAGAATTCAAACTTGGGAATGGAGGTCTCAAATTTCAAATTTTTTTTTTCCATGCAGAAATTTTAAATTTCTATGTTTATGGATTCAAACAAAAAAATTGGTGTATGTTTATTTATAAATTCTAACTTTAGTCAAAATTTCAAGTTTTCGGAAACTTACTGTTAATTACAGTATATATAGGAATCAAAAACACAATTTCCTGAGACCTTCTTCCCGACTTCTTTCTCAAGATTTTTAACATAATGTTCTTACTCCGAAAATATGCTCACGTCTCCATAACAAAACTGTGCGGTTCAAGAACGACGGTGACAGGCTACCAGCTTTAATATTTAACTCTGATGGAGAGTATAAAACATTATCCCGATCGACTGATGTCAGTGTGTCATGGAAACTTCTCAGTTGAGGCCGGCAATGTGGTCCTCCAGTAGGACCCATGCTTAATTTCCTCCCATGACGCAGTTCCCGCCCGTCGAATCAGGAGTGCAAAGTTCTTCTATGGCAGATCGCGACGATTTCCAATCGGTCGTTTTTTTATTTTTCATGACGCAGTTTCCAGTTGGAAGTATCCGGACTTGTTTATAAATTATTACAACGGTTCTTCGAATCTTCCAACACAAACTTCTTCTGAGCGATTTCCTTGCGGCTCCTATTTTCACCTTCTTAGCAGGTTCCTTATTTCCTTATAATCGAAAATGCTTATGTGCTACATAAAATTTAGGGTGAAGTGTCGATTTAGTCCCTGAACTATCACCTCAATGAAAATTAGGTCCCTGAATTATTTTTTCGGTAAAATAAGTCCTTAAATTCATTAGAAATTGCTAATTTCATCCCTACTATTATATTCAAAGTTATTTTATCCAATTTTTCATCAACTTAAGTCACTTGACACACTTTAGAGTATAATACCATCATTTTCTCGTCTATAAGTGCTTAACATTTCATATAGGTTGTGAATTTAATGTCCAATTTACCTTCAAAAGTTAACTTACACTATTTCTTTATGAAAAGCTACCAATTTCTCCTCCAAAGTTAACTCCATACACTATTTCTTTATGAAAAACTACTAATTTACCCTCCAATGTGTATCACATGCAAGTAAAGTCATTTAAATTGCTGGAAAATTGAATATAATACCTTCGAATATAACATTAGGGATGTAATTGGAAAATTTTTATAATTCAGGGACTAATTTTTCTGAAAAAATAATTTAGGGACCTAATTTTAACTAAGGTGATAATTCAGGGACTAAATTGGCAGTTTACCCTAAAATTTATTTTTATTTTTCATGACGTAATTTCCAGTTCGAAGTATCCGGACTTGTTTATTACAATGGTTCTTCGAATCTTCCTACACAAACTTCTTCTGAGCGATTTCCTTGCGACTCCTATTTTAACCTTCTTAGCAGGTTCCTTATTTCCTTATAATCGAAATTGCTTATGTGCTACATAAACACTACTACAAAAAAACACTTTGCGCGACAAAATAAGTTTGTTGCGCAAAGTACAATTTCGTCACACAAAACCTTGCACAACGAAATTTTGGTCGTGCACGGTTCATCTCGCAAAGCTAGTGACGATAGGGTTTGCGTGACGAAAATTAATTTATCTACTAGTTTTGGGTCCCGTTACCTAATTTTTTTTTTTGCAATTTTTTAAGTTTCGTATAATACATATCCTATCAAATTGATTTATCTACTAGTGTAAATATTTTAAGAGTTAATGTTACACTTCCATTAAGTATAAAATAAGATTTATCCACTAGTGTAAATATTTTTAATTGAAGATCGAATTCATTCATTGCATTCTTATAGGGTCGAGGAGCATAGTTGTAAAAAATCATCAAAATCGGAGTTAAAATAACCGTTAAATTGTGATTTTTCGTTTATAACTATCGAAAACTTTTGTTCCGCTATTTTTGCGATTTTTTATGTATGCGATCTCAGAGTGTATACAAACAAGATTGACGGTTGGATCGTTGAAAAACGTTTCGTAGAATGCATATCAATTTTTTATACTTCCCTATCAAGTATAAAATATGATTTTGTGGTATCCACTAGTGTAAATACTTTAAATTGAGGATTGAATTCGTTCAATGCATTCTTATAGGGTCGAGGAGTATAGCTGTAAAAAATCATCGAAATCAGAGGTAAAATAACCGTTAAATTGTGATTTTTCGTTTAAATTTTTCGTTTAATCTAAAAATCAGAGCTAAAAATCATCGAAAACTTTTGTTCTGTTACCTAATCTCTGAATGTTTGTTTTTTTTGTGATTTTTTACGTATGCGATCTCAGAGTGTGTACAAACAAGTTTGACGATTAGATTATTGAAAAATGTTTCGTAGAATGTGTATCGCGTCAAAACGGTAGATTAAATAAACACTTAAGAGTTAATGTTATACTTCCATTAAGTATAAAATAAGATTTTGTGGTATCTACTAGTGTAAATATTTTAAATTGAAGCTCAAATTGATTCATTGCATTCTTATAGGGTCGAAGAGTGTAATTGTAGAAAAATCATTAAAATCAGAGCTAAAATAACCGTTAAATTGTGATTTTTCGTTTATAACCTTCGAAAACTTTTGTTCTGTTACATAATCTCTAAATGTTTGTTTTTTACGAATTTTTACGAATGCAATCTCGGAGTGTGTACAAATAAGTTTGACGGTTGGATCGTTGAAAAAAGTTTCGTAGAATGCATATCGCATCAAAATGGTAGATTAAACAAACACTTGGAGTTAATATTATACTTCCATTAAGTATAAAATAAGATTTTGTGGTATCTACTAGTGTAAATATTTTAAATTGAAGATCGAATTCATTCATTGCATTCTTATAGGGTCGAGGAGTGTAGTTGTAAAAAAATCATCAAAATCGGAGCTAAAATAACTTTTAAATTGTGATTTTTCGTTTATAACCGTAAAAAACTTTTGTCCCGTTACTTAATCTCTGTTTTTTTTTTTTTGTGATTTTTTACGTATGTGATATTGTAGTATCTACAAACAAGTTTGACGGTTAGATCATTGAAACTAGTTTCGTAGAATGCATATCTCCATTAAATTTGCCTAAATTTTGAAGTGGGAAAAGTAATTTGTGCTAAATTTTTATTTATGTTTTTCAAGTATTGATTAGACAATATTTAGTTTGTGTGATGATATTTTCATTGTACAATTATCTTTTTTTTTCTTTATCGCATATTTTACATGGGTTATTATCTATTAAACCAAACAATTATTTATTTAATTCTCCAAAAAAAATATTTATTTGTTGTGGACTATTTTATCTGACAGAGGGAGAGAGGGCCGGCGGCAGAGAAAGAGAGAAAAGAGAGATGTGTGTTTGTAGAATTGTAGGGGAATTGTGTGTTTATCCCTCCTACATTGAACCTTTATTTATAATAATAAGATGATAGGATATTCCTTGGTCCCCAAGGAATATCAGTTACAATAGGAAAGGATAAACTCTAATCTAATCTAACCTAGGATTTACACAATCATACTTCGATTAGGAATGTTTCACAACACTCCCCCTTGAGTGTGTAAATACTCAAGGTAGATTTTAGCATCATGCAGAAGTTGAGGAAGTCGACTCGTCAGTGCTGATTCCAAGGAACAATGCTTATTCTCAATAAGGTAGGAACTTGCATAAGTAGTAAGTCTCACTAAAAACCCTAAGGCTATGGCAAAAACCCGAGTAGGTACAAAATCCATAGTCTAAGGAAAAATGCGTGAGAAAAATGCGAAGTCAAAAGAAACGTCTAAATGACGTCATCAGGGATATGACCAGCCCAAGGTGGGTGCCTCGTTAAAACCTAGTTAGGTAGCAAAAACTCATTGGGAAAAATGCTCCTAATCGTAGGGAAAAATAGTACATTAAGATCAAGCGAGTATCTACAGGATACTCCCCCTGAGTTTGACATAATTCCAAAGAGAAATAGCAAAGTTACAACTCAGAAAGTTTACGCATACCGATTCCATGAACAAGCTTCTGAAATGTCGTATTCGGTAGTGATTTGGTGAAGAGGTCAGCCAGATTGTCTTGCGAACGGATTTGCGTGACTTCGATCTTCTGCTGTTCTTGTTGTTGATGTGAAAAGAAAAACTTTGGCGCAATATGCTTGGTGTTGTCTCCTTTGATGTAACCCTTCTTGAGTTGTTCAATGCAAGCTGCGTTGTCTTCAAAGATCGTCGTCGGGACATCAATGGCGGGGTGAAGATCGCAGGAGCTTCGAATATGACTCACTACTGATCTCAACCAAAAGCATTCCCGAGTTGCTTCATGTAAGGCGAGGATTTCAGCATGGTTAGACGAAGTGGCAACTAAGGTCTGTTTAGTCGACCTCCAAGATATTGTGGTGCCTCCAACGGTAAAGACATAACCCGTTTGAGAGCGCGCCTTGTGCGGATCAGATAAGTATCCTGCGTCGGCATAACCAACAAGGCGGGAATCAACTCGAGGAGTACATTGTGCGACACCATTCGAGGATTCGTAGGGATAGAACAAGCCCAAATCCGTAGTACCCTTAAGGTAACGGAAGATGTCTTTTACGCAGTCCAGTGTCTGCGTGTAGGTGCATTACTGTATCTTGCCAAAAGATTAACAGCGAAGGAGATGTCGGGTCTAGTACATTGAGCTAAGTACAATAAAGCGCCTATTGCACTTAGATAAGGAACTTCAGGCTCCAAAATCTCTTCATCATCCTCCTTCGGACGGAAGGGATCTCGTTTTGCATCTAGTGTACGAACGACCATAGGAATACTTGAAGACTTCGCTTTATCCTTATTAAAACGGCGCAACACCTTCTGGGTGTAGTTCGATTGATGTACTAGGATTCCATCCGAACGATGCTCTACCTCAAGACCGAGACAGTATCGAGTTTTACCTAGATCTTTCATCTCAAATTCCGACTTCAGATGCGCGGCAGTTCTCGCGAGCTCTTCAGGAGTTCCGATGAGATTCATGTCATCGACATATACTGCAACAATCGCAAATCCGGAATGTGACTTCTCAATGAACACACAAGGGCATAATTCGTTGTTCACATATCCCTGACTAGTCAAATACTCACTCAGACGGTTATACCACATTCTTCCGGATTGTTTCAAGCCGTAGAGTGAACGCCTCAGCCGAATTGAGAGCGTGTTCCGAGGTTTGGAAATATTTGAACCAGTCAATGTAAGTCCTTCAGGAACTTTCATGTAAATTTCCGTATCAAGATCCCCATAGAGATACGCGGTTACTACGTCCATCAGCTGCATATCCAGTTTTTCGGAAACTACCAAACTGATAAGGTAGCGAAAGGTAATCACATCCATAGCGGGTGAATAAGTTTCGTCATAGTCAATCCCGGGGCGTTGTGAGAAACCTTGTACAACAAGACGAGCTTTGTAACGCACAATTTCGTTCTTCTCATTACGCTTCCGAACGAAAACCCACTTGTAGCCAACGGGCTTCACATGTGGAGGAGTAGGAACTACAGGTCCAAACACCTTACGTTTCGCAAGCGAATCGAGTTCAACTTGGATTGCTTGTTTCCAGTTTGACCAATCAGCTCTACGTCGACATTCATCAACGGAACGCGGTTCAATGTCATCGCTCAACATGATCTCAGTAGCTACTGCAAATGCTAATGCATCGTTGACAATCATCTCATTTCTACGCCACACATCATCTAAGCTAGCATAATAGACCGAAATCTCACGATTCTTGGGAGGAGGATTCGTCTCTTCAAGGACGCTTCCATAATCTAGAATTTCCTCATGAGTTGGGTAGAATGAGTAAGCGATAGTCGGATTCACGGTAGGTTCTTCAGGACCTTGTGCCGTGGTTTTCCTCTTTCGGGGGTGTGAATCCTTTGAACCAAGGGGTCTGCCACGCTTTTGTGTAGGGGCAGATGATTGGCTAGCCGCTAATGTACGTGGATCACCAGAATTGGTGTCTCGGGCTTCCAGGAGGGTAGTCCGTCGTACATTTGGTACATCTATCTTTGCAGGCGTATTCGCAGCTGGAATGTGTGATCTTGTCACGCGTGCTAGATCGGTGAAAGCATCTGGCATGCTCTGAGCTATGCCCTGAAGATCTAATATGCGCTGCACTTCAGTTTCAGACTGAGCGGTGCGGGGATCTAAATGAGACAAAGTGGGAGTCATCCACGATAATTCGCGTCGTTCTTCGGGAACGTTGACGTTCTTATCTCCCCCTAACGACGGGAAGACTGTCTCATAGAAGTGACAATCCGAAAAACGAGCGGTAAACAGATCGTCTGTCAAAGGTTCTAAGTAACGAATAATCGAAGGAGAATCATATCCGACATAGATTCCCATCCTTCGCTGAGGCCCCATTTTTGTACGTAAGGGCGGCGAGATCGGCACATATACCGCACAACCAAAAACGCGCAGATGCGATATGTCGGGTTCGTATCCGGTAACCAACTGAAGGGCACTAAATGGTTGTGTCGCAACAGGCCTCAGGCGGACCAACTTTGCTGCATGCAATATTGCATGGCCCCAAGCCGCGATCGGGAGCTTGGTACGTATGACCAACGATCGAGCAATCATTTGTAAGCGCTTAATGAAAGCCTCTGCCAGGCCGTTCTGGGTGTGAACATGGGGTACAGGATGTTCAACTTCAACCCCAACCGACATGCAATAGTCATCAAAAGTTTTAGATGTGAATTCTCCAGCATTATCCAATCGAATAGATTTGATTGGATAATCAGGGTGGTGAGCCCTGAGCTTGATAACCTGAGCCAACAGTTTGGAGAATGCAGCGTTCCTTGTGGACAACAAGCACACGTGTGACCAACGTGTGGAAGCGTAAACCAAAACCATAAAGTATCTAAATGGTCCGCATGGAGGGTGAATCGGTCCACAAATGTCCCCCTGAATCCGTTGTAGAAAGATGGGAGGATTCGAACAAATCTTGTCATAAGAAGGCTTAGTGATAAGCTTTCCCATTGAACATGTTTGACATGCGATTCCTTGGATCGAACCTAAACTGCGGGTTAGTGGATGCCCGTGTGAAGATTTGAGGATACGGCGCATCGCTATTCGTCCAGGATGTCCCAAACGATCATGCCAAAGTGTAATTTCGTGCGCGGGTCCCAGTAGTAGGGCCGGCCACATAGTGGCATTCTATAGGGCGTATGGTCGTAGTATACAGACCACTCGGGTTACGCTCCATCTTCTCTAGAATACGCTTCTGGCCATATTCGTAGGAAGTTATGCACAGAAATTCAACTCCGTTTTCTACGTGGGTTTCAGCGTGGTAATTGTTATTTCTAATATCCTTGAAACTTAGCAACGTTCTTCCGGAACGTGGAGAATAGAGTGCCTCAGCAATGGTCAAGATTGTACCATTGGACAACATTATACGTGCCTTACCGTATCCTTCTATCAGGTTGGATGGGCCTGACAGGGTTGTCAGAGGTGCATTCTTAGGTATGAAGTTAGTGAAATAGATGCGTTCACGCAAAACTGTGTGCATGGTCGCACTATCTGCCAGACAACTAACTCTCCCACTAGTCATACCTAGAATGAAAAATTAATTTGAATCGGTCACATGCATAAAGGTTTATAAAACAATTATCAATTCAAAATAATTTAATGTATTCAAGGATTAAAATTGAATATCCAAAATAAATCACCAACTAATAATCCAAAACATGAAGGAAAATTATTCAAAAATCAACCAAAAACAAGGGGGGGTTCGGCCACTAGGTGGAATTCGGCCCCATTTGTCTTATTTTAGCTAAAAAAATAAGTCTATGTCTAAGATTCTAATCTTCCATAGGGGTGGTATCCTCCTGAAAATCAGAAACCTCCATCTTTGTAGTCTCCGGTTCGTCCACTTGCATGAAGTTTGATTCAAACTTCTTACGACGAGAATGATATTCATCTACAACCTTCTTGGGAGCACGGCAAACACGGGACCAATGGTCCTTTGAACCACAGCGATAGCACATATCGTCATCCATGGTTTTGGGTGCTTTGCCTTTATTCTTGAAGTTCGGGGCCTGGGGAGCGAGGTTTGAGCTCTTCGGGGCTTTATTTCCTCCCTTGGGTGGGCCTTGTCTCTGTTGACCTTGGTGGGATGGCTTCTGGCCTCCCCTGTCACGCCTCTGTTGGCGTTTTGGGTGCTGGTTAGTGCTATAATGTGCTTCAGGCACAGCAGTAGCCCCAGTAGGTCGAGCTTGATGATTCTTCATCAACAGCTGGTTCTGCTTTTCAGCAAGAAGTAAAACAGAGATCAAACCCGAGAATTTGGTGAACTTCTGATCTCTATATTGTTTCTGCCGGACAATATTAGAAGCAGAGAAGGTAGAGTAGGTCTTTTCCAGGAGATCCTCTTCAGTCAAAGTTTCATTGCAAAACTTGAGAAGTGATCAGATTCGACAAACTTCAGAATTATATTCATTCACAGACTTAAAGTCTTGGAAGCGCAAGTGCTGCCAGTCGTGTCTTGCTTCAGGCAAGAATATGTCCTTTTGGTGATCAAAGCGATCAGCCAAAGCGACCCATAATGCACGTGGATCCTCTTCAGCAAGATACTCAGTTTGTAGGGCGTCATGGATATGTCTTCGGATGAAGATCATAGCAGTTGCTTTTTCAGCTTCGCCAACAGGTTTATCTGTTGCTTCTTCAATAGCCGGACGCAAGTTCTTTGCAGTGAGGTAGAGCTTCACATCTTGAACCCACTTGAGGTAGTTCCTTCCAGAAACCTCCAAAGCGGTGAAGTCAAGTTTGTTCAAATTTGACATGTTCCTATCACAAATAGATGGACAAGATGTGGTTAGTGTAATGGAGAAAAAAAATCGATCCATTCACGTAGGAGTAGAACATACAGGTTCTAATAGACATGTATTGGCTTAATTTTGCATGAAAAACTGCGGGTTTTCATGGGTGAGTTTGTTTAAGTGAAAACTTCAGGTTTTCAAACAAGGCATGTTTATAAGAAGAAACTTCAGGTTTCAAAAATAATTATGAACTTCAGGTTCAAATATTCCTGCAGGCAAACACAAATATATATGCAAACAAATATGCAACAAGTATATGCAAAAATATAACTTCAGGTTTATAATTATAATTGAATTTGAATTATTTGGACTTCGGGCCAAATTAAAGTGTGGTTGAAAAATATATAAACCCATTTGGGCCTAAAAATAATTAGGCAAGTAATATTCGGGGTCCAAAAGAAAACACTAAGCCACGGGTGGCTTGAAGAATTGGTCTGTGAGACATATGCCCAAAAATTGGGCAGGGGAGGGTCTTGTGGTGAGCTGCAGGCTCACGGGGTGGACTGGGCTGCTTTAAGCAGCCTAAAAAAAACCTTTTTTTTTCGCTGGCCGCTTCAGGCTGGCCCAAAAAAAACAAAAAGTTTTTTTTTTCTTTTCTTTCAGGCTGGGCCGCTGCAGGCAAGCCCAGAAAACAAAATTTGTTTTTTTTTTTTTTTTTTTTCGCACGGGCTGGGCCGTGACATCTCAGAGCAGCAGCAAGCCCAAAGGGCGCTGATGCAGGCCGAGGAACAGGAGCCCACTAGGGCTCGGGTTGCAGGGAACCAGGACATCCCAGCGTATGCTGGGTTTGTGTCGCCGGAGAAGAACACCGGACCTGTCGCTTCTGGCGGCGTTCTGGGTTTCGTTTAAAAAAAACTTATGAATCGCAGTCCAATTCCGGTGTGGGACGACTTCTGGTCGTCGTCGATGTGAACAAAACGTTCATGGTGATGGCTGCAGGCCATCTCGTGGTCGATATGGACAAGGACACCGTGATGATGTCGGGGTTTTCTGGGGATGTGACGCCATGGGCGTCGGGGTTCTCGGCTTGGGGTTTCGATGCAGGCTGCAGGCCTGGCGAGGGGATGGGCTGGGCCATCGCAGGCTGCTGGCCTGGTGGCTTTGCGGCCTTGCAGGATGCAAAGGCATGGGTTCGAAGAACCCTAGGTCCCAATCGCAGAAAAAAAAAATTCTTTTTTTTTTTTTTTTTTCAATTCAATTATATGCATACGAAATTCAATATATATTTTCAATGAATCACATATTTACGTTGATGCATATGCAAATAATAGTTTTAATGCATGTACATATGTAAGATTCAATTCATGGCAAATATCAATTCACATAATTGTAGCAATTTTGGTTATGAAGCATACACAATTTATGTAGAATCTAAAATACGTTAAACATAAAGTTGGGTCATGCATCATGGTGAATGTTCATGCTATCAGGGCTTGTAAAATATCGAGTTAAAAGCCGTTGTTTGGAAAGAACCTGATTGCGTGATGATATGGATGAACTGGTTTGATGCAGAAAAATTCTCCAACGTCAGGTTCCTAAGCGCAGCGGTAGGAGCGAGTTGATAACGTGTTGTGGACTATTTTATCTGACAGAGGGAGAGAGGGCCGGCGGCAGAGAAAGAGAGAAAAGAGAGATGTGTGTTTGTAGAATTGTAGGGGAATTGTGTGTTTATCCCTCCTACATTGAACCTTTATTTATAATAATAAGATGATAGGATATTCCTTGGTCCCCAAGGAATATCAGTTACAATAGGAAAGGATAAACTCTAATCTAATCTAACCTAGGATTTACACAATCATACTTCGATTAGGAATGTTTCACAACATTATTTAATTTTTAAAAACGTATTCTACTTAAGTACATATTATTTATTTATTAAACCAAACAATTTTTTTTTTAAATCGTAACAAAAAATTTTTTTTGGGGGGGGGGGGGGGGGGGGGGGGGGGAGGGCAATTTAAATTTTTTTGGGGGAGGGGGAGAATTTAAAATTTTGGGGTGATTTTTGCCGCCATTTTTTCCTGTCGGTTACAACAGACAGTAATGAAATTTTATGTCAGTTTAAAAAATGTTCCTGTCGGTTACAATGAACAGTAGTGAAATTTTCTGTCAGTTTAAAAAATGTTTCTGTCGGTTTAAAAAATGTTCTTGTCTGTTATAACTGACACGAATGAAATTTTCCAAAATTTCATCTCTTCCTTGCGCCGGTGCCTTCTCCTTTTCCCCTTTCTTCCCCCTTTTATCCTTTCCTCATTTCCTTCTCCTTCTCGCTTCAATCACCATGAATGAACATTTCAAGGAGCAACATTCTGAAACCAGTACGTTTTAATTTATTTGTATTACATTCAGTTTGTGTTTTAAATTTTGATTATGTTATTAAATCGAGCTAAAAGGTGTGTGTACAAATCACCCCCTCTCAGATATTATTCAGATTTATGAACTTAAGTGATTACATTTAAAGAAATTCAACCTTTGTTTTTCTGTGGGCTTGAGAAAATGAATCTTAGATTCTCAGCCATGTAAAGTTGTAAACTTGTTTGTGCAAATGCCTTTGTTGATGTTATGCCTATGTTTATGACTTTCCCCAAGTGGTACCTTTCGGTGATGCTATATTACACCTCTCCCCGACCGATTTGATGAGATTTTCTGTTATGAGAACTACTTTAATTGATTTGTATTACAGATAGTTGTTGTTCCTCTTGATAATTTTTTTCTTTTTTGTTGGGGGGCGATATTGAACCCATGTAGGAATTTTGTTTTTTACTACAGATGCACAACTTTAGTTTGAACATTTTTTTATTTGTGTAGTGAAACTTGTGTTTTCTGTCACTTTGATTGGCTTTCTCTTTCTGTTATTTGAATTAAGGAATGGGTGAAAAGAAGAAGAAGGCTACCTTGTTCATCTGACTTATCTCAGCAGTTGGGACTGGTTTTTTCTATGTCAAGAAGAAGCCGAGTAGGGTCCAAGAGAAGCTTGAGTTTCGGAAATTCAACCCTTGGGTAAATCGTCATGTTCTATTTACCGAGGCAAAAATGAAATGAGCAAGTTGCCAGTGCAATGTGGAATCCCAAATTGTATATTTTTCCTTTGATGAAGGATTGATGCTTGATTAAGAAAGATGAAAAGGAAGTCGATATATATATATATATATATATATGTTTTATTTTTAGTATTATTTATTCAATTATTAGTTTTGTTTATGTTTTTTTAAATTGTCCTTTTTATTTTTTTTTATTATTAATATATTTGATGTTGGTTTTATCCGACAGAAAATGCTCTTATTTATTCATTATTAAAATATTTTATGTCGGTTATATCCGACACAAGTTCTGTCAGTTTAGGCTATTTTCTGTCGGTTATATATGACACAAGTTCTGTCGGTTTTAGGGTATTTTCTGTCGGAAAATTCATTTCATGACGTTGGCAATTCTGTCGCTTATTATATCCGTCATTGCATCCATTTTCTGTCTGATTTTGCTTAATATCCGACAGTAATATACTTTTCTTGTCGATTATCATAGCGACACTAATAAATGGTTTTTGTAGTAGTGTACTTGGTAGCGCAAGATTTTTCGAATTTTTACTTTTTTAATTTAATTTAATTGTATGATTTTATTTTTTTAATTACTTTAATTTAAATTGACATATTCAAAATAAAATTACATATGAAAAATAATGATCAAATTATCCAATATATATAATATATTCAAAATGACACACCCCGAGCTGGAATGTCAACTAGGACTCCGAATCGAGTTGTGTTGGCCGACACCTGGAAGGTGACGAAACCATAAAGTGTAGTGATGTGGAAGATGTGAATAAATTTAAACCTGAAAGTGTCTAAATGTAAGAGTGCACGATGAGCCGGTATGAACCTATTTCACACGTGATGACAGAGTATAAGTACAATACAGTAAAATAGGGTGATAATTGCAGTGTTCTAAAAATTGGCCTAGGCGGCGCCTAGGCGCTGGGTGGCGGAGTTTCGACCCGATTTAGACCAAAATGTTTAGTTAGGCGGGGATGACATAGGCGGCCGCCTAGGCACTAACTAGGCGCCTGAGGTGGGCTAGGCGGCAGTCTATGCGATTTGAATCTACAACTTTCGATCTCGTACGTAGCAGCAGAGCCCAGGAAAATTTCTGTAGCTCGTCTCTGTGAAGATGAGGGAAGAGAGAGTGCGACGAGAGCGAGAGAGAGACTGCCGGTGAATTTTTGCAGCTCGTCTAAAGATGAGGGAAGAAAAATTGCTGCCAGTGAACTGCATATTGTCTGTGAAGATGAGAGAAGAGAGAGCGCGAAGAGAAAGAGAGAGAGACTTAAACATTTCAGACGGTTTTAATTAAGAAACCATATGCAGCTCGTCTGCAGAGGTGAGGTGTGGCCTCAAATCCAAGGTCAAAAGCAGATAGTTTTAATTATGAAGACCACCAAGGTGGACGGGTGATGTGAAAGAGTTGAGGTAAGGTGAACAGTTTGAGTGGGAGGGCTTTTTATATTTTTAAAAGTTTGGGATATTTATTGTGTGTGTGTGTAAATCTTATATAAATTAGGGTGATGTGAAAAAGCAGATATGAGGTGGACGGTTTGAGTGGGTGGGCTTTTTATATTTTTAAAAGTTTGGAATATTTATTTTGTGTGTGTGTAAATCTTATATAAATTATAAATTATAAATTATAAATTATTTAGAAAATATTTTGTTTTTTTTCTTCCTAGGCAAGCATATCATATATGTACATAAAACATTCACATATGTATGTTCTTCTATAAGAAATAGCATATTAGTCAATAATTATTAACATTTGATATAGTAATTTAATTAATTCATAAAATATATAAGAAATTTACCTAAATCCGCCTAGGCGTCCGCTAGACCCCGCCTAGGCGCTAGGCGCTAGGCCGCTGCCCGACTAGCGTTTTTTAGAACCTTGGAGAATTGTACCATCAATGGTAATCGAATACACCAAGATTTACCATTAATCTTCGTCGGTACGAAAACTCTGCTACTAGAACCTAGAAGGGCGTAAAATAAAGGTAAGTGAGCCTAAAAATAAAATTTTAATAAAAACCTTTTGAAAACGTAATAACCTCTCGTCGTAAAACTTGTATAGTTTCCAGAAAATAATAATACTACGTAAGTACGAAAATGAATGCACAAGTGTAGTGAAAATAGAAGCATGCCATGTCACAACGTCTCAGCAATAATAAATGTAAGCCAGTTGTGAAATCAGTTTAAACTAGCATGCCAGTCGGAGTCACCTAACGTGACTTGTACGACTGGACCTATAGCTCATCAATCTAGGCTAGCACACGAGTCGGAGTCACCTAGTGTGACCTGTACGATAGACTGGGTATAAATATGTACACTTAAGTGCTACGATCACGTGAAGGTTGTGCGATAAATCGCGGGTCACCTACGAGTCAGAACCACCTATTGTGGTTTGTACGACAGGCTGGCACCAGACTTGGATCCAAGGTGAGCGTGCGGTGCGGGAAGTAAACAATCACATGAAGTCTGTGCCCTGGCCCGGGGCGGGAACACTAACACTGGCGTGCAACAATGATGATCTCTAAATAAATATAAGCATGCTCATATAATGCAACCATTTCAATCACATAATAACTTACCTGAACTTACCTGCACCTTCGTAGGATCATTTATCACAAACACATTGCATAACAATGCAACATTTAAAAATAATACATTTTCTAGACATGGCATGAATTGCAATACTCAATTTAAAATATTTTTGGAAACTGCAAAATTTATACGTGTATATATGTATATATATATAAAGGAAAAAGACCTACTCACTTGAGGTCCTCGCTACAACTCCCTAGTACGAATATTGAGGTGTCACGAATGAACGTCGCCTAAAACAAATATTCAGTCATGTCTTAGAATTCTTATCGATAAAACACGTAACTTGCATAAAACACATCCCTAAGGACGTTCTAAGATGATTTGAGACCCATTGACCAAAAGTCAACCGTCGGTCAAAGATCGGCGATAGGGTTCACAACCCTATGTAACTCAATCTGGAAGATCTACATCTCAGATTTTCGATCTTTAACTTCCAAAGATCCACATTATGCTTCTAAAATATTTATGAACTTACAAATCCAATTCGGGAAGATCCGTACGTCTGATTCCTGATCTGTAAGTTCCTATGATCCTCATAAATTACGTACTATAACGTCTTAAAGTTTGGTGACGATCCAATGGTCAGATCATCGAATCATAAAAATGGTCAAGTGACGTAATATTCCATACTAGGTTCAAACTATCGAATTATAACAAATGGTATCAAATTGACATCATAACATCAAATTTAACTCAAATAGCCAGCGTTAGCCCACTGGCCACATGTCACCACACGTGGCGGTCGGCTGCCCCGACTCGCCGAAAAATTCAACTATTTCTAAAAATTACCAAAATTTACAGGAATGAAGATCTTAATGAGAGGAAGAACTTTCATACCTGTGGACAAGGCCAATTTGACCAGAAAAAGCTCCAATTCCACTTAAATCCGCCGAAAACCCTAGGATGAGTGAGCTTCGATTATCCTTCCTCAGTGTTCCGCCGCCTCTACAACTAATTGGACTTTGTTCCAGGGCTTAAGGGGAGTCTAATGGTGGTAGAGATCGACGGGATTTCATTCAAAAATGGTCAATCGCCGTTAATGATGATGTCGACATCATGCTTCTTCTTTCACGAAATTGAACTCAAAATCCCTTAAATTTGAGCTAAAATGGTAGATATGGAGTTCTGGAATAGATTTTGGGTGATGGAATGGGGAATTTCGACTGAAAAATGGTGGGAATCGGCCGGAATCAAACCGGGTCATCGCTTGGTACCCGGGTCGGCGGGTGAGTCCGTTTTCCCCTTCTTTCCTCTCTCATTTCCCCTCATTTTCCTTATTTCTGATTCATAAGTTCCCTTCCTCTTTCCACTCCTGATTCCTCTACTTCTCTCCCCTGTTCCTCATTTTCTCTTTCTCCTAGCCGTCCGTTTCTTCTTTTATTCAATCTGGGCCACACACGTGGCTTTCCAGATTTTGCTCCAAAAATCTGGAGCCTTCCAGAAAATAATTAAATTACCATTATGCCGTCAATTTTGTTCGCTTATAACTTCTTCGTTATAACTCCAAATTACGTTATGTTTGCGCCCACGCGTTCATAGCAATGAGTACTACGAGGATATGCCAAGAAAATGAGTCTTACATGACACAACACGGCAGTCAACAAAAGTCAACACTTTGCCTCGAAGGGCATTTTCGTAAATACACTTATTAAAATTATAAAAACCGTAAAATTGGGAACGGGTCGTTCCAATCTACCCTTCTTAAGAAAATTTTGTCCCCAAAATTTAAAATAACTTGCTATATGTAAAATACTCAAAAATAGGGAGAAAATATGTATATAAATACATACACAAGGAAGAAATCGAGTTAAAGCGGCTGCATAAAAGAGAATGTCATTCTGTCGCGATCGGATTGCAATCATTCCTCTTTCATGCCTCCAAGCTCATACCTTCTTCCTTCCTCGATAATATAGTAATATAATACCTGTATAAACCGTAAGGTTGAAAACACCAATTATTACGTAATAACATAAGATAAAAAAAAATATACATATAATAAAATATAAAATATATATATATATATATATATATATATATATATATATAATCGTCCAATTCAAATACTTGTATTGAGTTTAAAACCAAGAGTGGAAAGATCTCACCCAAAATTTGTAATGGAAAAAATACCCATATAAATAAAATAACGTAGTAGAAAAATATTTGCACGAAAAATCAAAACCCAAAGTGAAAATGGACCTCGCCAAACATTTGTCGTGTCACGAACTTCGAGAATGAGTCCGAACCATAGCTAACTAGTAAGTGTTGCCATAGATGAGCCGTCTTGCCCACTTGCTTGGTGAACCCAACAATTAAGCCATCGATATTAATGTCTGCAGCATGTAATGCTGATAACTCATCATTGTCTCAATAAGCTAGTGAGAAGTTCCCGAGGATGCCAAAATATCGTTTTGTTCCTCATGTGCGAATATGCCTTGATAGTCTGATTCATACCTCGACTGTGATGTCGTACTATCCTAGAGCGCACCAAACCAGCTGCTATAAGTGTTTCGACATCCACGCTCCCACAACAATAAGACCCTAGAGTGAACCAGTGGAAATATACGTAGAGACGAACACATACGGTGGGAAGCTTCATTCATGACTAATCACTAGAGTTGCTCTCCAAATCGAAGGGTATAAAATCTGAAAGCTTAAATTAGAGAAACCATATCTCAGACGACATTCTTTGAGTGACAATTGCAGTTTCGAGCCACACTTGAAAATTAACGCCACAATCGCTAAGCTCATAACCTACGTTCGTAGCCTTCCAAGTTCCAGTGCTCGAGAACAACAACTTCGATAATTGGAGTATTAAAATGAAGGCCCTTTTGGGTGCACACGATGTTTGGGAAGTCATGGAGAAAGGCTATAGCGAGTCAGAAGATGAAGCTACTCTATCCCAACCCCAAAAGGAGACTTTGAAAGATTCAAGAAAGATTCCTGGTATGCTTGTTCCTGGAGGTTGGTGCATAGGAAAAAGGGACAATGGGTCCGATCCATGCTCCGATATTGGCTATACCACAATCCTCAGGCCTACCCCTGGAGTAAAAAGGCTCGAAGTTTTGATCAGCTCTCTATTGTCCATTGAGAAATTCCGACGAAAACAGTGCAAATGACAAGAACTCAAAACTGCTTGTTTAAGCTGGTTGAAGTGCTTCCCCTGCGCCAGTTCAGTTAGTTTACAATTCACAATGGAATACTGTTGAGAAAGTCAAGGATCATCCTCAAGATACTTGCCAATGTTATGAGTCAATCAACAATATTGAGGATTAATATTTTCCTTTCTTGTATTATGAGCTGTCAATTAATAGCTAGTTAGTAGGAATTGATTGTAAATATGTGGCTACATATAGTAGTTTTGTACAGAGATTATTTTAATGAGAATTGGGGGAATAATAACCTTCCAAATTTACATGGTACCAGAGCCCTCCCTGGGTTCTTGTTTTTTTGGGTTATGGTAGAGGATTCAACGTCTGGCATTGAAACAAAATTAGCAATGGCCAAACTTGAACCTTCCAGTGATCCTGCTAGTCCTTTTTACGTTCATCACTCCGATCACCCTGGAATGATGCTCGTTTCAACCAAACTTACCGGTGAAAATTATGGCACTTGGTGTCGTTCCATGTCTATTGCACTCAGTGCGAAGAACAAATTAGGGTTCGTTGATGGAAGTGTTGAACAACCATCTGCGAATACAAAGCCCACAGAATCTGCTCTTTGGCAACGGTGCAACGACATGATTCTCATGTGGATTCTTAATACACTTTCCGGCGACCTTGCCACCAGTGTGGTGTACATGACGACATCCAAAGATGTTTGGGATGATCTTCGAGAACGTTTTTCTCAACAAAACGTGTCTCGACTCTTTGAAATCCAGCGTGACCTTGCACGTCTTACACAAAATCAGCGACCCATCAATGTGTATTTTACCAAACTTTAAAGCCATGTTCTTGCGGGGCTGTTCAATCCAACCACGAACAGGTGGAGAGAACCAAGGTTTTGCAGATTTTAATGGGGTTGGACGACTCATATTCTGCAATTCGTGGACAGATTTTGCTTCTCCAACCATTGCCGATGATTCGATCTGTCTATTCCATGTTGACACAAGAAGAAAAGCAACGAGACATGGCTGCTGGGCCTACCCTTGTTGAACCTGTAGCCATGGCTGTTCAAACCAGCCGTGGGAATGGTAGTCACAATGGAAAAGGACGATCCACCGACAGAAAGCCGTTGCATTGTTCGTACTGTGATAAAGATCATCATGTTGTTGAAACATGTTGGAAGCTCCATGGATATCCTCCGGGGCACCGTCTTCATGGTAAGTCAAATGGTTTGCAGAGTTCCAGTGGACGTGACAATAAATCAAGCAGCAGACCCGCTGCTAACAATGTAGTCTCTACCGTTGCACCGTCCATTCCCAATCTTTCCACCGAACATTTTCAGTAGCTCCTGTTCATGATGAGCCAAAAGATGGGCCTTGATTCCAAGGCAAATATAGCAGGTGGGACTTCTACTTTCCAATGGGTTCTAGATAGTGGTGCCACGGACCATATCTCTAGTCTCCCATTGTCTAATGCAATCTCAAATCCACCTCTACCACCCGTGGCCTTACCTGATGGGACTCGGGTTCCCATAAACTCTGTTGGCACCTACAACTTTGGTTCCAAAATATCTCTTCATAATGTGCTTGGGATAGCTTCTTTTTTTATTAACTTGATTTCCGTTAGTCGGATAACTCGATCATTGGGATGCTCAGTGACTTTTTACCCTGATTTTTGTATTTTACAGGACCTGGAGACGAGGAAGATGATTGGTTGGGGACGACAACGTAATGGACTCTGTTACTTGGTGGACGACAAAGGAGGGAAGATGTCATCACCGCCTATCATGTCTTCGAAAGCATTCTCTGTCTGGCATTATCGGCTTGGTCACCCATCCTTACCAAGACTTCAATTATTAGCTAAGAATTTTCCCGAAATTTCCATTCCTACCAATAAAACTTGTGATGTTTGCCCTTTGGCAAAACAAACTCGGATTCCTTTTGGATTAAGTCATATTACTGCTCAGCATGCTTTTCATCTTATACATTGTGATATTTGGGGACCCCATAAAATTACTTCACATTCTGGCGCTCGTTATTTCTTACAATTGTTGATGATTTTACGCGTTGTACTTGGGTTTATCTAATGCGTCATAAATCTGATACACAACAGTTGCTTAAATCATTTTTTGCCTATGTTGACACACAATTTCATCAGAAAATTAAAACAGTCAGGTCTGACAATGGGAGTGAATTTGTTTCCATGCATGATTATTTTCGTCAACATGGCATTATCTTTCAAAGGTCATGTGTTTCCACCCCTCAACAAAATGGGGTAGTGGAGCGCAAACATAGACATATACTTCAAACTGCTCGAGCATTACAATTTCAATCTAGTTTGCCTTTAAGTTTTTGGGAAGAATGTATCCTCACTGCAGTGTACCTCATCAATCGCATACCTACACCACTCTTAAAGGGTCTCACACCCTATGAAAAACTTTTTGGTCATTCTCCTAAATATACTCACCTCCGTAGTTTTGGGTGTTTAGTTTATGCTACCAATTTAAACCCTAAACATAAATTTGATGTTCGAGCTCGTAAATGTGTTTTTATTGGGTATCCTTTTGGGCAAAAAGCATATAAGTTGTATGATCTTAATTCCAAACAATTCTTTACCAGTCGGGATGTTGTGTTTCATGAAACAATTTTTCCATATCAAACCTCTATTTCACCACTTATGGACACCTCACATACTATCCTTCCACCACAAGATACCAACCTTACGCTATCCCATCCATCACCCCCTTTGTCCCATTCACCAGATAATGTTTCCCACTCACGAACCTCCTCAAACCCCATAATCCCCATTCCACCACCTGAATCCACCCATCATGACCAGCCGCATGCTCCCACTGAGCCCATTGTCATTTCCGAGGCCCTTACAGAAGTTCCAGCAGATGAGGTCCCTCATTCCGTGCGTCATTCCACACGGACACGCACCAAACCCGCCAAGCTTCATGATTACATTTGTTCTCAGGTTACGTTGTCTCCAACCAGTCCCTCGTCTGCCAGTCCTGGTACAAGGTATCCTATTTCCCATTATTTGTCTTATCACGACCTATCTCCCAAGTATCGTTTTTTTCTTGCCAATATTACTTCCATGTCAGAACCTAATAGTTATGCAGAGGCTTGTCAACATTCTCACTGGCGTCAGGCCATGGCCGAAGAGATTCAGGCCCTTGAGGCTAATCACACTTAGAGTCTTACAGCCTTACCTCGTGGTAAAGAACCCATTGGTTGTCGTTGGGTTTACAAAATCAAGACTAAGGCTGATGGCAGTATTGAGCGCTATAAGGCTCGCTTGGTAGCTAAAGGCTACACACAATTGGCAAGCATTGATTATCATGACACATTCTCGCCCACTGCCAAACTCGTCACTTTCCGCTACATTTTAGCTCTTGCTGCCGCTTCTTCCTGACCTCTCCATCAACTAGATGTCCATAATGCTTTCCTTCATGGTGATCTTGCAGAGGAAATCTATATGGACCCTCCACCCGGTCTTCGGCGACAGGGGGAGAATTTAGTGTGTCGCCTACACAAATCTCTTTATGGGTTGAAGCAAGCTTCTCGACAATGGTTCTTTAAGTTTTCTCAAGCTCTTCATGCCGCAGGATATGTTCAATCCAAAGCCGATTATTCCTTGTTTACCAAACAACAAGGAAAGTCATTTACAGTCCTTCTCATTTACGTTGACGACATTTTGATTACCGGAAATGATTCACATGCCATTGATTGTCTTAAAAGTTTTTTGAATGCCAAGTTTCGTATCAAGGATCTTGGTAATTTAAAATATTTTTTAGGCATAGAAGTGGCGCGCTCCAAGAAAGGTATTTTCCTTTCACAACGAAAATATTTATTGGATATCCTTGATGATGTTGGACTTTTAGGATCTCGGCCGGCAAATTTTCCAGTGGAGCAAAATCTCAAATTGCTTCCTGATAAGGGAGAGGTTCTTAAAGATCCTGCAAAATATCGAAGATTGATTGGTCGTCTCATTTATCTAACTATTACAAGGCCAGATATTACATATTCAGTTCACCTATTGAGTAGGTTTATGCAGACTCCTCGCATTCCGCATTATGATGCTGCCTTGCGTATTTTGAAATACCTCAAGGGTACCCCCGACCAAGGTATAATGTTTCCCTCTCAGAATTCATTGAAGTTAAAGGCATATTGTGATTCCGATTGGGCAGGATGTCCTACTACTCGACGTTCAACCACTGGCTATTGCGTTTTCCTTGGAAATAGTCTTATTTCATGGAAAAGCAAGCGACAGAAAACTGTATCTTTGTCTTCTGCTGAAGCCGAATATAGATCCATGACAGCAGCATGTTGTGAGCTTGCATGGCTTCAAAGCCTTTTTCGAGATCTCCAAATTCAAGACCAAGGGCCGGCTACCTTGTTATGCGACAATCAAGCTGCTCTTCACATTGCGGCAAATCCGGTGTTTCATGAGCGAACAAGGCACATTGAGATTGATTGTCACTTTGTTCGAGATAAGATTATGGAAGGAAAAATTATGACGGGATTTGTTCCTTCCATATCACAACTTGCTGATTTGTTCACTAAAGCGCTTGGGAAGGAAAGATTTCATTCTTTGCTAGGCAAGTTGGGAGTTCACAACATTCACTCATCAACTTGAGGGGGAGTGTTGAGAAAGTCAAGGATCATCCTCAAGATACTTGCCAATGTTATGAGTCAATCAACAATATTGAGGATTAATATTTTCCTTTCTTGTATTATGAGCTGTCAATTAATAGCTAGTTAGTAGGAATTGATTGTAAATATGTGGCTACATATAGTAGTTTTGTACAGAGATTATTTTAATGAGAATTGGGGGAATAATAACCTTCCAAATTTACAAATACAGCATGATCGGGGAAATGGTATTCGATATAGTTGGAAGTAGGGCTGGTTCGGTATGGGATCCCAAACCGAAAATGGGATCCCAAATTCCAAACCGATTTTTTTCGGGACAGGGTTTTAGAAACCAAAACCAAACCGAAATTTCGGTATTCCCGAATTTCGGGATTCCCAAAATTTTTTCGGGATTTCGGTATGGTTCTGGATTCATTGACCTCCCATCTTCCCTGCCAGCCCACACAGCCACACCTCACCCCAGATTCGTCGACCTCCCTACCCCCATCTTCATCCCTCTCATTCCTGGGCTTGTCTTTGCTGCTTTCGGAAGTCGAAGGGCTTTGTGAAGTGCATCGAACAGAATCAGGTGCCGAGAGCTTTTCCATGTCTTGACAACCAAAATCGCCATCAGAGGGCTACTCTGCTTTGCAGGCTTGCAGCGATGGAGATGGGGGTGTGGAAGGAGTGAGAGAGGGTTATTCGTTTCAAGAAGAAAGATATGGTTATTGCTTCTGCATTTGAGGGAGTCGTGGAGAGAGCAGGTTACTGGTTTCAAGAAATAAACCATGATGGTTTCAACTTTCAAGAAATAAAATAAAGATTCTAGAAATAAAATAAAGAAGAAACCATGATGGTTTCAACTTTCAAGAAATACAATAAAAAAAAGGTTAGTGAAAGATGTCAGACATGGGACAAAGAAAGAATAAAAAATGAAAAAGGTAGTGAAGAAAGGTTATTGGGCATAGGAACGGCAAGTTGATTGATTAAATTATATATATATATATATATATATATATATATATATATATATATATATATATATATATCGGTTTGGGATTCCCGAAAAAAGGAAAATGGAAGACCGATTCCCATACCGAATAGTTCGGGATCAGTTTGGGATTGGTACCAAAATTTTCGGGATTTTCGGTTTGAGATTTTTTCGGTATGGGATTGGGATTTTTTCGGTATGGTTCGGGAATTTTGGGATTTTTTCCCAACACTAGTTGGAAGAGGTGATGGCTGAATGTATGCACATACTTCCGATGAGCTATAGTGCTTCCCGCTATAGGGTGGCATGGTATGCATCATTGATTCATAGGTTAGCCCACCATTTCCCATTTACCTTTTTTTCGTTCTAAATTTTTTGGATACTGTACTTGTCATGGTCCGGGCATGTCGTATGCTGCAGTAAAATGTGTCTTGAAATGATGACGGGAGTGTAAGAAAAGGATGTATATTTGAAAGAGGAAATCTAAAGAAAACTTGTCTCTGATTCTGTGCAAACCTGTGGATCTAAAGCTGTTTCTTTCCAAAAAAAAAAAAAAAAAAAAAAAAAAGCTGTGTTTTGCTCGTCTTGTTATGTTTAGGGGTTTTTTTAGGAAGTTTTAACGAAACACTCCTGGTACTATTCACTTACAACACATTTTGTCATTTTGATTCAAAGCTCAAAGTTTTCAAATCATTTTCATTAGTTTTTTTTTTTTCGACTGCCATCATTTGGTTTGTTGGATGATAATTCATTTGGTCATGCCTATATGAATTGAAGCCCATGGCCCCTTGGGTTTTGGAGCCTCTTGGGCACAGGCCATCCATGACGTTGTCCTGTCGTGGAGAGATTCTAACACATATACCCGTCTCAATATTTCTCATCTCATTTCACGTGACGGTTATATATCTGATTATATTCAAGAATTTCCTCTCACCGAGGGGAAATTCTCTCTTTCTTTTTCTTTTAACCTAAACTTTTATAATTTTGTAAGTATTTTTGTAGAATAACTCTTCAAGTCGTGTCGTGTGATCCTGCCAAGTGATGTATTATATTGCAATTAAATGAGTTTTATATTAAAATGTGAATAAAATCGATGTTAATGGTGGTGCTCATCACCACAATTAACACATACTTAAAATGGACATTCGTTTAGCTAAATAGCTACTCATTGACCAGCCCTACCGTCCACTAAAAAGGTTTCAAACTCCATTGCTGCCTATGAGGGATTTTATTTTCTGTTACATTGCAGAGTTTCGGATTCTGAATTTGGGCTACTCGTACCCATCACTTTACACCACGCCCACCCACATCACGGGCTAACCTTAATGCCTTTTGAGAAATTATTTACACTCTCATTGATGGAAAGTAATTAAGAACACTAACGCATGGTGTTAAATGTTGAAGGGAACTTGACATCAACATTAGGGTTTGCTGCAATTACCAAAACATAAAGTGATGGACTCATGTAATTACTTACTACCCTATTGTAGAATTGTAATTCCCTCAAATGTATTGATGTCACAATATTACAAATATATACAAGTTAACTGTCTTGGGATACAAGTAATCTTAAGCCCACAAGAATTTACAAAACCTAGTCCATGAGAATTCTAATAGAATTCTTCTATAGTAACACCTATAGAGGAATATGGATTTCTTAAATAAAAAAAAAATTAGTATTAAGGGAAAGGAGAGTTCAAAATTATTACAATTATTTAGTAAAATAGTGAATTTCGAAACACATATATAAAAACCTAACATCAGTATACTAAAACATTGGACCACATGTCCTATAGACGACTATGGAGTGATACTTTTCCTAGCCAAATTCATTGCAACTCTAAATAATCCAAACTGGTGTGGCTCTCCATGCACCTGTGTTGTGCATGCTAGCTACCTCCTATTTTGTTTTCAATCATTTTCATGTAAAATTATTGGCCCCAAACACCTTTATATGGTCTATGAATGCAAGGCAATTCACAAGCATGCGTTGAAGCAAATAATGGCCCCACTTTCAACAATTATCTCTCGCACAATTCAGATTCACGTCAATAGCATATGTTTTAAGGAAAACTAATGAAAAGTTCAAAAAAAACTTCTTTTTTAACAAAAAGTTTTTTTTAAAGGTATAATGAATAGTGTCAGGTAAAGGTAAAAATGTGGTTTTTCGTTAAAAGTGAATAGTACCAGGAGTGTTTCGTTAAAACTCCTTATGTTTTATGAGTAATGTTTGAGAGACTAAATTATTAGACAAAATTTACAAACTAAATGATGTGTCATAAATAGAAATAAGCACGTTTATCAACACTTAAATCATAATCCAATCATCAACTTTTATGTCATTTAGTTTATAAATTTTTATCTACATATTTAATCTCCTAGCATTACCATGTTTTATTGTTTTTATTTGGAAGAGTAGTTTTATTTTTTTATTTTTTTTATTTTTACGTATAATCAGTGATATATCTATCTGTAATTATATTTTGTATTGTGCAATTGAGAATAAAAATTTGTATCTATGTCATTAATGATATAATAAGTGATAGATATATTGTGATATATTATGGGAATCCGAATCCTCTTTGTGAGAATTTTAGAGATCTGTAAATCGTATCTGTTTATCGTATGTCGTACAGTTATAAATATTTATAAATTTTTTATTTAAAATTGAATACAAATATTACTTGACGTAAAATAATCGCACGATATACAATAAATAGACACAATTCACGAAATTTTAAATTCTTATAAAGAAAATTCAGAAAAGATCCTGTTGGTACTATGTTATATATATATATATATATATATATATAACTCTCATTAGTCAGTTGATTTGACGCTCCTCCATCTAATTTAATCAACCTTTCTGCCATTATTTTCAGCCGTACACCGTTCAATCAAGCTTTCGGCATCGTAAAATAGTTGATTTACCTCTTTACCACCTATCTAAGGAAAATTTTCTACCGTCCAACTAGGGCTAGTTTGGTATGAGATACCAACAGAGGCGGATGCATTCAAGGATTAGGGTGGTCCCAGGACCACCCGACGGCCTGAAGTTGTGTGGAGGGGAGATATGTAACGGCGACTCTATGTGCAGACTGCAGATGGAAAAGTAAGAAGAAGGTTGTTTTCTTGTTAAACTGAATCGGCCAAAACGCTCTGTTTGAGTCCAATACAAGTAAAATGAACGTGTGAGCCTAATTCCCATTTTAATATTTTATATAAGACATCCTAATCGGTACTCCCAATGCCCAATCCCTTTTTCCTCTCTCTCCATTTTCCATTTTCGTTCTAACCCCATCTGACCAAGCCACCACCTGTCCACCTCTCTCCTTTCAACCACCACTTCATTTCTTAATTTTATTTTTGTTATTTTAATAGTGTCCTAATTTCTAAATTTAAATAAATTTTCTAATTTTAGTCCAAAATAGAATGCTATTAAATTGATGTGTATCAAATAAAAATGTTAGATTCCTAATAGATACTAGTTAGTGCTTGGATTGTAATTTATGATTTTTTATATTGATTTGATCATGTGATGGTTAATTTCTATTTATATAATATATATATATATATATATATATGTGTGTGTGTGTGTGTGTGTTTTGTTATTGAACAAATATACATATGTTTTTAGCTCCATTAATTGATATGAATTTTTGTTTTAATAATTGAATGTGTAGAAATTAAGAACATGGAACGATATAATACATGAAAATTATACTCGATTAGTTTAAACAATGTTATTTCGAATGGTACAACACCAATTTTGATGGGTTCAACCCGATTTTGGATAGTTCAACTCGGGAAGAGATTCGGTCCGGATCTCTCCCATCAAAGACTCATGATCAAGTGATCTGGACCGTTGAAATTTAATCAAACGGCTACAATTATTATAACTTTTAAAGAAACACCCTGTTTGTAGCCGTTGAATCAAATTTCAACGGCCCGAATCATTTGATCATGGGCCTTTGATGGGAGAGATCCAGACTCTTCCCGTTCAACTCTAATACTGGGACCACCCAATGATAAAAGTCTGGATCCGCCACTGGATACCAAAGCGAAATTTTTATCCCGATTCTCAAACTGAAGTTTTTGGGAATTCCAATTTCAATACCGATTTCAAACCAAAATTTTGGGAATCTCGAAATAGTTTCCAGATTTTAGGACAAATCAAAAATCCCAAAATTATTTCTAAGCCTCGGATTAATCTTTGGTTTAATCTCTCCTTAATGCAGATTTGGCTAAATGAAACAAGATTTACAATTGAATTGCCTACTTTGAGAGTTAGAACTATCATCTGCCTTCACAACAGTCAAAACTCAACCTCTCCATTTATAGCTCACCTGCAACCCATAACCCATCTCTTTAAGACCTAACAATCTGTTGTTCATTGTTATGACCCACCACCTCCCATAATTTAGCTACCCTCATATCCTATAACTCCCAAGTTCATTGTCTATCACTAACGGAACATAAGGCTCTCTACAAACACATTAAGAAGCTCATCTATCACCTACAAATTGATAAACCAAACAATTTAAAGCTATTGCGGTAACATATTCTTCGCAATTTGAAGTATGTTATCTTGTTCATCCAGATCTTCCCAATCAAAGTGCTAACAACCACTAAATAACCCACTATACATCATATGTTCAAATATAAAGTAATTTTTCATAGCAAACAAAGACAACAAACATAACCATATAAAGTAACAAAGACAGCAAATATATATTTAAAATTAAATAATTTTTTTTTTTTCGGTTCGGTTCAGGATTACCGAACGAATGTAAATGTGAGATCGATTCCCATACCGAATTTTCAGGATCGGTTCGGTATTGAGTACTAAATTTTCGAAATTTTTGATTTCGGATTTTTTCGGTTCGGTTTGGAATTTTCGGTTTGTTTTTTTTTTTTCTTTTCCACCCCTACGTGCAACTGTAATGAGAAAGAGAAAATACTTTCTACTGCAATTACGATCAGCTAAATGCTTATAAAAAAAACAATAAACATAAACTAAACTGATTACAAATGTACGTATTGACACCACCACCACCACCTCCACCTGGTGTCCAAGATAGAGGGAGAAGCTCCCAACTCTAGAAAAAGAAACCCCTAAAAGCATATATCATGAAATCATTGGGACCACAAAAGTGTGTGTGTGTATGGAGCACAACACTGGAAAGAAAAAATAATTCTTTAACAACATATACATACATCTATGTAATATTCTGGGCCAGAATAATTGAATTCAAATAATAATTAAAATAAGAGAAAATAGGCTTTGCTGCAATCTCCAAACTGTATAAGCTGGCTTGAATATTTAGCAAAATATAATAGAGAAACACCAGTTGCAGGCTTACAATGATTTTTAAGTCCTAATTGACTGCAGTCAAATGTAAAATGACTATACTTGCGGCGAACCCTGCGAACACAAGATCTTCAATTAGGTCGCCATCCTTTAGCCTTCATCTGGAAAAGGAGTATACAAACCCCTCTCAGAAGAAATCATGTGCTTGAGTCCTTCACTAGCCAGCTAATGAGCGAAACCCCCGCCGACCAGGCCATGCGATTCTCCGTTGCCTTTGTAGAAGAGAACGTCACAGGTGGCCGGATCTGGCTAAAAGGAGAGGAAAAACCAAAGTGCATTTGGATCTTGGAAAGCATTTGCTAGGTTCTCTCTTTTCTTTTTACAGACAATATATTCATACATACACACATATATATGCTTTCTGTTCTTTCGATCACACATATATATATGCTTTCTGTTCTTTCGATCCCCTTCATGCATATAAGCACTTACCATGATCCATTGATCCAAGAAAATAGGTTTAGTTCATAACAAAATCTTAGAATACAATAAAATTAGACAACAAAATCCAAAAAAAAAAGGGTAAAACAATACTACACCTGATCTTTCTCCGAGCTTGCAAAAAATTAAAGATGGGTTTTCTTTTCGGTAGAATCAAAGCATGAGAGGCTTCTGTCGAGGAGAGATGAAGCTCGCTGCCCCGAATTACATGGCATCGGCACCATCTCACCCACGACAGAAGTCCCGACGCTTTGATATTTCGATCTCGCTTTTAGTACGGTTTTTCGATCCACCGGCTAGATCTCTTATCCGGAATTCTAATGATGCAGCTTTTTATATATAGGCATGAAAGAGCCAGTATAGTATTTCTTCATTTTCCTTTTTTATTTTAACAAAGTGCTACTGGTAGGTACTATAAATAACTATTATTCGTACATTATAAACTCCAAATTTCTCTCACAAACAATGATTAAAGCCTCATGGTCATGGATAAGGGACACAAAATGTAATATACAATACATATTTAGTACAGCTTTGGATATAAATATATATTATAAAATGAAACAAATATATAAACTTATATTTAGGAAGGGTTTGTCCTTGGGTGAATAAATTTATATTTTCATAAAAAAAATAATATATAAACTATGTCATCATATGATCTCAGCAGTACTATATGTTTATTGTTAGATTTAACACCTAGCCCTAAGCTCATACATATGAGTTGATGAATTATTCATGAAATTTGTCAACGCAAGACAGTTGTGAGATGAAATCGATCTGCAAAACTAGTATTATTAGTTGATTAGTAATCTCTTGACGTAGTCTGAATGATAAATTAGTACTGCAATATGTATGAGATCACCAAGAATTCCATCATCTAATCATACCAACTTATTATATTTACAGCTCCAAATGGAAGGAACCTTTTATTATTAATCCACGTTTTAGTGCGGTTAGATCAATCATCAGATTATGATAATCATGATAGGCATGTTTTAATTAACAATGTATATATGACTTCTGCGGTAGATTACCTAGCTAAAACAATCATATCTTGACAAAGTCAAGCTTAAGTAACTGAGTATATTAATCTACAAACATAAGATAAAAATCATGTTGACAAAAAATGCTAAAATGTCGTAACGTTAATATTTGCCTATATAAGTTATGGAGTGTGGTTCTGGAAATCAATGGAGTTTACAGACCTTAATATTAAAGCCTTACCCAAAATAAGAAGTCGCAAAATGTGAAGACCAAAAAGAACCCAATTAACATATCCTTATATACAGAGACTACAGTATACAGAAGTTGTAGGATATCTGATCGTCACTAGCTTAAAGGCCAGCAGCAAGGTGTCAGTGCCATTCCTCCTGACAAGGGTCCTTAACTCCTATACATATTGGAGGAGGATTCTCTACCTTCCTATTTTCATCCCCTTTCATCATTTCCTCTCACACATTATTGTTTGTCTTATTATTTCTATAAAAAAAATTAATATAAAATATTGACGTGACTTAACCGTGACCGTTCAAATAGGAAGGGATAGAAGGGTAGAGAGATTAGAAGGGGAGAGAATCCTACTCCATGCATATTTTCTCCTTGAAGTTTAAACCTTGCCTTCCAATCCTCGTACTCTCTCGTTTTATATTTAGGATGGTGCTATCCATTTTATACTACTTTTTATTTTTCACACATCTCTTTTAATTTTCTATAATCAGTTCGAATTAATCGACAAAAGATCAAATAATAGAAATTAACAAATAGTGTGTAAGAGATGAATGAAATAGCAAGTTGGAGAAATTGATTGGGCATCGATTTATACATTAACAAGTCGTTGAGTAGAAAGTTGTGTGGTGCAATTCCTGTAAACAAAGTAGGAAAGCAAACCCTACATATCTTTCGGCTTTCCCCGTCCATTCCACCATGTATTTTTATTTATTTATTGAGAATGTAAATTAGTAGCAGAATTACACAGATAATGATAGCTTCTAGATGGAGAGATCGATCAGCTCCAGAAGGCACATCCACCCTATTTATAGCTAGGTTAGCAGAATATGTTAGCTTCCCTGCAAACACATGCATTTGGAGGAGTCGTTCCTTTCACACGTGAAATTTCCAGATTAGAAAATTTGCCTTAAAGAAACGAGACAAGCTTCCAACTTGCTTCATCATTTTTAATCACATGGACTGCGACATGAACTTTTTTTGTTGACAATTTGACTGATGACAAAAAGAACGAAAAAAGGAGGACAAGTTTATTGGAACGTGGACAACGAGGATGAAAAATTAAAGTAGCAACCTTATGGCACATAAAGTAGTTCTATAATTACTAGAACTAAAAATTGGTCACAAAAGAGATCAAACTTAACGGGTAAAGTGCAAATGGCTTGTTAGCAAGTTAATTGAGTTTGTTCGACCAAAAAAAAAAACGTTAAATTGAGTTTGTTGCATTCACATTAATTAGCAAGACAAAAGTATTTGGAGAACTAACAAAGATAAGAAAAAAATCATGAAATTTAATAAGATCATGACTATGAATAAACAATTACAATAAATATATATATAAATATATATATATATATATATATATATATATATATATATATATATATATTGATGCAAATATTGAAGATGGAGTTGGTACTTGCCAACTTACCAATATACCATTTTTTTTCTCTTTGGATTCTTGTTAGATACCCATTTAGAGAAAGATCAAAAGTTGTGGAAGTTGTGTAGAGATTTTTGGTCACAGGAGAGATGGCAACAACTGTTGGCGCAATTGCGCTACAGTTAGTGCCATCTCTCCTGCGAACATAAATCCCCCAACCTTTCTTAATTCCATCACTTCTCTATAGGTACATCTCTCCCTCTCTCCCTTTCTCTCAATGAATTTGGAGAATGCTGCATTTTTCTTTAATAGAATGAAGAAATTACTGCATCTACATAAAGAAATAAAGGGGTTCATGTCACAGGAGGATGGAACATGCTGTTAGCTAGAGTGCAGCTCGTACCATCTCTCCTGCGACAAGAATCCCTCAACCTCTTTTATCTCTTCTTTGTTTCTCTATACAATGTGTTAATGCTCTACGACCTTAGATAGCCCCCATATTTATAGCCATCAAGCTAGGCCGATGTTTCTCTGTGTACTAGGAGAATGTTAGGTTTATCAACAATGTAAGGAAATTACCTATGCATTTCCATGAAGTTTGCTTTTAATTTGCAAGGACTTTGCCCTTGATTACATAATATATAAAGTGAGATAAATTGGCATATGCTAATGAATTAATCATTAATCAAAATCAAATATATTGTTTAAAATTTGGAAATTTGGTCTAACCACACAAATTAGAAACTCACTAGTAATTTACAGGGTTCATTTTTCCATGGAAAATAATAAAAGTTACAAGCACACAATTTCGTCGAGACCTTCATTTCTCCTACTAGACCTCCCTCGCCAGTCAAAAGAAAATTGAAAAGATGTTAGACTCTTCAAATGACTAAGTCATTCTGGCTTGGACTAGATTTTTTTTTTTTAATGTTAGTCATATATTAGAACTAATCACATAATTTAACCTGTAAAACGATTCTTAGCAATGAAATTTCAAGTTCTCGTGAAAAGTGAGACAATTTTGATCCGTAAGTTGGTCTAAGAAATAGCTATAAGGGGTGTAATTAAATAGGATTCAAGAGGATTTTAATTGACTATTTTAAGTGATGGTTTTCATTATGTTGACTTCAAGAAATTTCATATGGATTTTAGAAGATTTGAGAAGATTTTTCTTCTTTTTTGTCAAACGATAAATTTGTTAGATTAAATGTTAGATTAGTGAGCTGACGAAGTTTGAACCCATGCTGTGGTGTAAGGACAACACTCCTCTCCACCACAGTGGTACTTGTGACGAAGATTTGAGAAGATTCATATAACAGATTTTTATGGATTTTGATAGACTTATGTAGCATTGAATCTTGATTGTCAAATAGATCAAATGGTGATAAATGTGCCTAGGTCTAAACCTAATCAAATTGTCACATCATGGCATGGGGTTCGAATTTACGTTGAATACATTGATTTGTGACTCTCTTTCGTTCGAATATTTTCTGGTTGCGGGGTGTACACATTGTGCGCTCGTCGAGGGTTGCGTGGTGTTTCGAAGACAAGCTCTGTATTAAATTCAAGCACCAGGATTCCAAGCCTACTACAAAACCTGGGGATTTAAGTTTGCATCTTATCACTTTGTTTCCAGTTTGACATGTTTGTTCATAAATATGCAATCATTCTCTATAAGATATATGAGATTCAGACTGATGTATCAACTGATTGGTTTTCGAATACAATATTCAAGTTAGGAAACTATTAATCTGCCACAAATTTACATGCTGCCTTCAACAAATCTACTTTAATTAATTAAGCAAATTTTACATAGACATCTATCTGATTAACCAAATTGGAAACCACATTTCTTGCGTAATTACCTGTATCTGTCAAAGATTAATCACATCTTTTTTGGCTCTATTGGTGTTTCCATTTATTAGGATCTAGTCATCAGCCGGCCATTCTTGTATATGATACTCGAACTTTGAAGAGGGTCTTGTTGTTGGAATTTTTGGATCGTCGGGCCCGTCCCACTCTAACGACACCGATATTGTCCCCAACTTAACTACCTGCCCAATCCGTCAGGTGTGGGGTTTTATCACAAAAGGTCTCAGTGTTAGTTAGAGTGGGGTAATCATATTTAAACCCCTTTGGTTTTTCTTCACCCACCGATGTGGGACAATTTTAACACTCCCCCTCACGTGTAACCTCATTTAGTGGTTCACACGTGGAGATCCACATCGGTAATTGAAACTCAGAGGTCGGCTCACGTTGGGCCCATTTGTTTTAATTGGAACTCAGCGGTCATCTCTATATTAAGAGCTCAGACTTGTTCCTTCTGGGTGGTGACAAGCTCATTGGCTTGCACACACAAGCTCGTTGGCTTGTACGGGCCCGCAACCGTGGGCTCTAATACCATGTTGGAATTTTTGGATCGCCGGGCCCATCCCACTCTAACGACACCGATATTGTCCCCAACTTAACTACCTGCCAAATCCGTCAGGTGTGGGGTTTTACCACAAAAGGCCTCAGTGTTAGTTAGAGTGGGGTAATCATATTTAAACCGCTTTGGTTTTTCTTCACCCACCGATGTGGGACAATTTTAACACTTGTGAGGAGAAGCCGGATTAGGGACATGTGAGAGGGAAGTAGGACCAAAGAGTAGGTCCAAGGTTAGCATAACAAATCATGAGGATTGACTGGTGGATTTTTTTGTGCCTTGGGACCGCACAGACAGGCGATATGATTGCCAGATCCCAAAATTTCTTCAAACTTGAAAGAAAAATAATAGATACCTCAACCCCTCCTTGATGGTGCTTCATTTGTTATGGGCATCCAGTGCTAATTTTTGTGCTAAATATTAAACATATACTCTTCTGTGAGCAATCATGCACTCTGGTCTGGATACAACATTCCTCATATAAAATTCCCTTTCTTTTAACTGGAGAATATATTAACAAGTACGTACGTATATTTTATATAATATATAAGAGGTTTATATCACAAATGGTCCCTGAAATTGACCCCATCAATCATGATGGTCCCTGAAATTGAAAATCGATCAATGTAATCCTTGAATTTTAACTCGCGAATCAATGTGGTCCTTCTGTTAGTGTTCCGTCCAAATTAACTTTAAAAAAAGGTTAGAGAACCAATTTTTCATGGTAAAATGATCAAAAATAACCCTGTTACTTATAATTTTACTTACTACCTCTCTTTTCTTTTTTCCATCTTCACTTTTCTCTCCATTTTTTCATGGATTTGGTGCTAAAACTAAAATAAAAACAAAAAAAAGTGGTTCTCTAACCTTTTTTTGGTCATTTTACCATGAAAAATTGGTTCTCTAACCTTTTTTTAGTGTTAATTTGGACGGAACACTAACAGAAGGACCACATTGATTCGCGAGTTAAAATTCAGGGACTACATTGATCGATTTTCAATTTCAGGGACCATCATGATTGATAGGGTCAATTTCATGGACCATTTGTGATATAAACCCAATATATAATGAACCATGACATGAAGGGAATATTTCTAACTTTATACATTTTCAATCAGTTTTTTGTTCAATGCCGGGAAAGCATGAACACCTGGTAAAATTCCTAGCAGGATCATTATGCAGTGCGAAATTCATTGGTAGTATCCTCAATATAATACTGTAGAAAAAGCGGCCTACTGGAATCTTATGTTGTTTCTTGTGATTTGTGCCGAAGCTTTATGCTTCTTTTGGATTACGTTCTGGTGCAAATTTGCACTTTTTCCCTAATAACTGAGTGTCCACCACATGCTAGTTAAATTGTGTGAATAGAGGGGATTATTAGAATCTTTGTTATGCCCGATTGTATATTCATGGTTTGCGACAGACATATACTCCTTTTGGATTGGGTATCTCTCAAACAATGGATGTACAACCGATTACAAGACCAATTTTTCCTAAACATGAAGGCTTACATGCCCAACAATTGTCTTACTCAAACCTTGACACAATTATAGGTAGATATATATATATATATATGTAAACTGGTTATTAGTGGGGAACAACTAGGACCACATTGGCGGTACCCAAAGACAATCACACTTAACTTTGTGATATATTTGGGATATAACCGCCGTGTCTTTCCATGTGTAAGTAAAGTTTCTTTTATATATGGGTTATGGATACAAAACTTGAAGTGCAATACCCAACTTCAGGTAAGTAAAGTCATATTAACCTCCCCAAGAACTGCTAGAATATTGTCCACACGAACATTAACCCGCCGACCGTGGATCCGAGGAGAGCGAAAATGGTTGCCGGAACCATGATTTGGGGTTCAAAGTTTGAAACTTTTTGCTTATTCTTGGGTTTCTTCTGCGTGATCTTGCTGAAAATGTTAAAATTTGTATAATTTTGTGGAGATTAATTAAAATATATTTAATGGAAAAGGGTTTTTTGGGGTGAGTCGGCGTTGATTATTCTGTGCGAATACAATTAAACATTATGGTCGATGGATTTGTCTCAATGCAAAGAAGTTGGGCTTTGTGTGTCTGCGTGGAAGAGTCGTGGAATCGTTGACCTTGCTCCGTAGGTTGGCTTAAGGTGGACCAATGGAAAATATTATCTTTAAAAAAATGGAGTTTTTTTGTTTTTTATAAAATGGAAATTATTATTAGTTCCCTGACTTCATATAACAATGATGTCATCATTATCTTTTAGTTCAACAGTTCAACATCACATGGTAATATCCTCTCAGTTTGAATTGCACTTAGTGGCAAAGGAAATGCCACTTAGTATGGTCCCAAAATAAATCATGAACTGAAATGTTTGGTAGGAAAACCATGTACTTATTTTGTTGGCGAATATGATATCCACAAATAACTGATGCGATATATTAGATGGATGTTCGTTTCATAACTAGACAAGTACGGAAAATAATCTTTAAGGGAAGAGATTCCTATTTTTTGAAAAAAAAAAGGGAATTAGTCGTAAGATTCCACATCTCCCAGGAATGTGGATCCTGTAAGCCTTATATGTATATTCTCATCTCTACCTAGCACGAGGCCTTTTGGGAGCTCACTGGCTTCGGGTTCCATCGGAACTCCGAAGTTAAGCGAGAATGGGCCAGAGCATTCCCAAGATGGGTGACCCACTGCGAAGTTCTCGTGTGAGTTCCCAGAAACAAAACCGTGAGGGTGTGGCCGGGGCTCAAAGCGGACAATATCGTGCTACGGCAGAGTCGAGCCCGGGATGTGGTGGGGGCCCGGGCCGGGATGTGACATTAGTGGTACGGCTCACACCATATCGAACTTCAACAATTCAAACCGCCTATTTTTCAAGTTGCACCCCATAGATCATTTTTGTAAAAATATTAGCCAAATAAGAAATATCTTAAGCATCTAATTGAGTTCAAAAAAATTGATGAACACTATGATCTAAGAAATATTGGAATTTCATTGTGACAATTAAATAGGCTAATGGTTTCGGATTGAATTGAATTTTTGCAATGATGCATCAAAAAATCAAGACTTAAAAAATTGACGGTTCAGATCATTGAAGTTCGATGTAGTGTGGGTCTCACAACTAATTCTCATTCTTTAAACAAAATGAGAATCTTTTCCCTTAAAGAGCCTGTAATTATTGATATACTCACTTCGAGTAGGCCTATCTGTGCACCTTCTAATCCTTTCTTAGGAGGTTCGTTAATTGGTATGTCTTCCCCTTGTTTTGTATTTTGAACCTTCAATACAAGAACATGTGTGAGATTGACGATGTAGGGTTTACGGTAGTCATGAACTCTTTTCACCCAAGTTCTTATTACATTATAAACAGCCACATTCATCAGGGTGTACAATGGAAGAAGTAAGGTTGAAAAACCCCCACCCCCAGGCTGACTGTTTTCTTCAAATTATGTCTGCTGGAGTCGCCGTGTAAACTCCGCTTTTCTTGCATGGCTTCTGTATTTTACAAATACGGGCAAGCAGTCCACAACTAACCGTAAACAAGGAAACTAATCAGTTATGTTTGTTTGCTGTTGACAATCAGTTAACGGCAAGGAAACTAATCACATTTCTAGTTATATTGACCAAATCTGATGGAAATTGTAGACAATTTGTTGTTAATTGATAAAATTATAAGGTTTTCTTGTATTTTGTGCCCTCTATAGGCGTTGCCTTAATTTGCTAAAAGAGCACAATAGACTGTTTGGTGCTCAAAGAGGCAGACACAAATGAATCACTATTTGTGCCTCGTTTCTGACAACTTATCAGATAACCTTTTTCTAGACAAGTTGGCATTTCATATTGTAATTGTGCCAACATGAATTAAATATTAAAAAAAAATCAAAATTTTGAAACTAAAATTGAGGAAACCGAAAATTTTTAATTTTCTTAAAATGAAAAGGCCTACAACACATTCCCAATCTCACATACATAATGTAACGTTACATATTTTATCTCTAATACAATAAAACTTGAAAGCGCATATTTTTGGACAGATGCATTTTCCCCAGCAGCCCTTGCACCTCATCAGAAGCCATTACAAATATAGTCGAATTCAAAACAAAATCAGTCCAAAATTATACCTACAAAGGAGTTAGTTAAAATCAATACGTACAAGTTCCAGATCTGCTAAATCAAAGATTCATATTCCTCACTCCAGGTTGTAAAAGTAGCTTCTAGGTCTGAGACAACACATTTCTTCAGCTCAGTCACCTGAATCGAAAAAATATGTAAGTTTGCATATTATTTAGGGTCAAAATTAGTTGCTTATTTTAATGACATATCTAGTATACATCATCAATAAACCTGCAATTTTAAAGGAGAAAATGAGTCTTAACAGTTGGAAACAATTGATAAATAGAATATTCACAAATATACAACTAAACATGGCATTGACATGCATATTAAATCCCACTAGAAGTCAACTGATTATTTTTAGTCCGGTTGTTTTTGTTTGTCCATGGTAAATCACTTCTGGCTTCCTATAGATTTAGGATCACTGGTTCATCTAGACTATCAACCAAGAGACTTCTGAAAACTTATCAAAAAATAAACTCCCCGCACACCTAAGGCTCAGTCTAAGCCAAAACTTCTGAGAACAAAAGTCTCGTATATTTGACATGAAATAACAGCAAGCTAGCTTTCGATCACATCATTTCTTTGGCGACACTTCAGCCAAATTACCAAATGTTGGTCATGGTAAAAACTTTCATACCATGTTCTATATAGTTTTAAGCTATTTTCATATTTCGGAAACTCCAAAAAGTATAGCTGAGCCAAGAATGACTAAATGAGTACAGATAAAGAGGTTTTGCAAATGGGTTTGGTCTAAGCTATGCATATTTGAAGAAGGTAAAAATATCAATAAGAAATTTAGACTCGGTATATATGAGAGCTAAAAGACTGTAATCATCCTAGTAAATTTGAAGCTCAACATGAGTAAATTACATGTTTAGATACAAGTGGGAAATAAAATGATATTTATTAACCTCTCCCATTCGTTAATGTATTTTACACTTTTACCTTGTATTGTAAGATAAAATAATAAGCTATGAAAGTAACAAGTGAAATGAGTTTGCAATTATCTCAAGATAAGCAGCTATTTCTTGCGTAAAAATGATAATTTTCATAAGCTATCTAGCTTTGTTGTTGTTGTTGTTGTTTGTATCAAACCAAATCAAAATATAATTTTCAAGCGGAAAATAATAAGAAGGTTCTGTTGTTTTAAAATCAGCCCTGCTCACCTACCCTGGAAAAATATACAAACAGTTCTCTTAATATAGTGATTAACTGAAAGCATATTCCTCAACAGCCTTGGAATTATAAATGCTTCCTTATTTTTGTTCCTCAGTATACATAACTATATAATCTAAATATATTGATTGAAAGACTAACCCAGGATTATCAAACGATTCAAACCCCAAACCATTAGTGTGGATTTTTGCAAATTGAAAAATGCAGGACACGTTTGGCATGTTCCAGATTCAGTAGTCTCGAAAAGTCAGTGCAAGATCTGTAATTTGGGAACTCAATATAACAAAATAAAAAATAATTGATGAAATAAAGATACAGAGATGTACTTACACTGAGGGAGGGGAGCAATCGGAGGCCTGCACTTCACATATTCAAATCTTCTCTTAGAATCAACATGCACTGTACCTAAAGAATCACCCCAGAAGTAAACAACATATTCAGAAATAGAACAAAAGAAATCAAAAGTCATAATTGCAGCTTTAAGTTTCAGAAATACCCATCTATATGAGGTTGTGGCTGGAAGCTGAGAGCAAGAAAGAGATACAAAATACAATCCCAGATCCAGCCTCTTCATCAAAGCCTTCATCAAATCCAGATCAACGTAGCTTGACGAAGACAATCCCAAAAATTAAATAGTACGAAAGAAACCCAAACTTAAAAATTAATTAACACTTGAAGAAGAGAGTGGCAAGAGGGATCTTACTCTTAATTACAACCTGTAAACATACAGAAAACATCAGCCCAAACCCATCTAGCGGCCAAGTGGCGGATTGATGAGATTTTTTTGCCCCACCCCTGCGACCCACGATATTTTTATTGACGTGCAGCCTTGGATTGGTTCATCAAAACCCACCAGATCGGGAAAGGGAAGCGAGATGGACCGAATCTGGGATTGGTTCATCAAAAACCACCAGATAGAGAGGGAAAGACAGATGGACGAATCCGGGAAGGTAGAGAGAGAAAGGGGGTCGGAGAGAGAGACAGAGTCTGAGGGGCAGAGCGGAAGATGAAAGTAGGGGAATGATAGATGAGAGAGCGAGAGAGTGCACGAGGTAGGGGAAAAAGCGGAAGATGAGAGAGACAGTAAGCGGAACTGTGGAAGAGAGACTGAAAGAGAGAGTGAAAATGTTGAGTGGGGTGCGGTGGTGGGCCTTGATCAATAAAAAATAATATTAAAACGATTTTGTGTCCAGATTTGTATAGTTAGACACATATACTTGTGCGATTATAAAAGTAGGGGACGTCCAATTGTGCGCTTAATGTATAGACACAAATATCCATTTGTGTGTATTTTTTATCAAAAAGTTGTCAGCCTAATGTGTTTGTGTCAATTTTCTCTTACATTGGGCACAATACATTGTGCTCTTTGTTGAATGGGCACTCGTATTGGTGTTCATAGAGACACAAACTCTTCATTTGTGTCCTTAATTTTGTACCCAAAGACCACATTTTTTTTCATATCAATAAATTTCTTCATACCGCCAAAGTTTCTCAAAAAAATAAAATAAAATAAATTCTTGAAATAGGGCGCACACGCACATCACACCGGCGATATCTGAGCCTAGTTTAGCCCACACCCATCATCATACGCATTCTTTCTGCTTCACTTTCACTTTCAATTATAGTTTAGAGCACCTTCCTGTAAATCACATATTGCGACAAGTGCATAAATATCTAATTAAAAAAAAAATACATGCATATCAAAATGTGTGACACAACGGAAGTTATAGGTTAGGTATCACGAACGACCACCTTTGGATAGAATTCTGCAATACCAGATATTGAAAGAGAACTCTGATTTTCTGAATTTTATTGAATGAAATATCCTAAAATACAACCCTAATTGTTGTTTAAATAGTCTTAAAAAACCCTAGCTCCAAATAAAAAATAAATTAAACAAATAACAAATAAAAAAATTCTAAAATATTGAAACCTGAATTAAACACATTATAAAACATAATTAGCCGTTGGGCGTCAACAAGTCTTGTAGATCTCGTTGTTTTCTTTGAATTCATATCTTACAGGCCCAAAATTGACACGCCAAATGAAAGTAACATTCATCCGATCAACTTGAAAAGCCTAAAATATAAACTTTCCAAATATGGCACCAGCAAATAATCTTTTAACACCCTGAATTACCCATTTCTCCAATTACTTTTCTTAATTAAATGACGCTTCATTCTTTTAACTCTCCCGTATCTAAAATAACTCCAACTCATTCTCTTGGTCCCTTTGATTGGTAAATAATTAAGAAAGGCTACTTTCAAACGAGAGACCTATTTTCATTGTATATTTTGATCCCAAAGTAATTCAGGAATGTATTGCAGTAAGAAAATCTCAATAATTAGAGACAGTATTACTTACTTTCACCTTGTTCTTCACAGCAACAAAAGTTGTTGTAGATTAACTTGTTTTGCTTTGCTGCCCACAAGTTTTTTGTGCCTCCCTTTTGACTCTTTTGTACTTATATTGTAGATAAAAGAGAAAAGGATAAAGAAAAGAAAAAAGTGGCTGCAAACCATATACTTGAAGAAGCTTATGTGGCTACACAAAATGTTTTACAACTCCATTAAATGATTCTCATTACATTTACTGCTTACAACTATTTTATTAAGAGGTATTTGTTGACTTCTCTTCAAGGAGTTAAATTTTTTTAAACTTTAACTTTAGTCAGTTACCTTTGAAATTTTCATACTTAGCCAATTTCTTCTTTAAACTTTAATTTTAACCGATTATCTCCTTAACTTTTAAATTTAACCAATTTATTACCCCATTAACTTTTATAATTAACCAATTTCCTCCTGAACTTTAGTTTTATTATTGCAAAAGATAATTTTATCCCTAATGTGGACAACATGGTATTTCTTCTTCTTCTTCTTCTGCTAGTTTACTCCGTACACTTTTTGTTTGAATTTTTAGGATTTAGGGGGAAAATTGGCTAAAGCTAAGGTTAAGTTTTAGCCAATTTTCCCCCTAAATCCTAAAACTAAAATTATAAGTCAGAAGGTTAATCGACTAAAACTAAAATTCTGGAGGGAAATTGCCCAATTATTAAAGTTAAGGGAAGGTAATCGGCTAAAATTAAAATTTAGGAGAAAATTGGCATCTCCTTACAAGTTCGAGAGAAAAATCGGCCAATAACTCTTCTATTAATCACATAAATTTCTTGTCGGAGTTTCTTCTTGTAATCAAGATTTGCTACTCTGGTTAACACTAAGGTCAAGTTTTCGGAAACTTACTGGCAATTACAGTATATATAGGAATCAGAAACACAATTTCCCCCTTCCTGGAGACCCTTCTTCTTAAATTCCCCGATTTCTTTCTTAAAATTTTTAACATAGTATTCTTACTACGAAAATATGCTCACATCTCCGTAACAAAACTGGGAAAAGGATCCTGCTGGATTATTTTCTTAGATATTCTAGGAATCCCGTGATCGTGACCGTTCATCGTACATCGTACGGTCAGATTTCATTAGGTACTATTTATATTTAATTTTATATTTTAAATTTTGAAATGAAAATTAATCGCACGATGTACGATTAACGATCACAATAACTAAATCCTTAAGATCCCCAAGAAGATGATAGCCAAGAATCCTTTTCCACAAACTGTGTGGGCGCAAGAACGACGGTGACAGGTCATCTGTTTTACTGAATTATGACTTTGACAGAGAGTATAAAACACTATCCCCACTGATGTCAGCGTGTCATGCAAGGTTCAGACTTGCTTCATGGCAGTTTTATTAACTGTTGTTTTTCTGTATTTTTAAGGATTTCATTTGAGGCGGCAATTAAAGTAGTCCTCCAGGTGGACTCATGCTTTCTGCGTGTAGAATCAGGTGTGAAAAGTTCTTCTATGGCAGATCGCGACGGGTTTCCAATCGAGTCTTCTTTTTATTTTTCATGACGCAATTCCAAATGGAATTACCCGGACTTGTTTATTATTACGATGGTTCTTCGAAACTTCCTAAACAAACTTCTTCTGAGCGATTTCCTTGCGGCTCTTATGTCTAAGGTAAACCCGAGATTTGGAAAGCTGGAGAGAAAATCTCAGAGGATTTTTAATTAATTCTTGAATGTTCCATTATAATAGAATCCACAAGGCTTAAATAAATTTAATTTGCCTCTTGGGAAGTTCTTCTTAGGGAATGTAAAAGACATTAATCAAACAGAAAACTAAAAGTCTGATTTTTATCACAAACATTAAAACAATGTTTTGGAGGCTGAAACCATTGTTTTTTAACTTAAACATTTTGGAGGCTAAAACTATCATTTTTTACCTCAAACATGACGGGTTCATTGTACGGATCCATGCGGGGCGGGGTGGGTACAAGGCAGGTCTTAATATTGTGTAGAAGAAATGGGTCGAGACGAGGCAGGCCGTGTTTGAGGAATGGACAGGGTGGGGCGGGGCGGACCTAAAAGTTATAAGAAATGGGGCCCCGGATCAAACTATTTAACTATTAGATTTTATTGGATTTAGTTCAGAACACGCGTGGCAAGACTTTTTGCCATAGAAATGCGTGCCTTCACCAAACTCAATGAAGACTTTTCTTCTTCCTTCCAAATCGCATGTCCATCATAAAAGCAAATGAAATTATGAAAAAAAATTTCTTCCTGCCAAGAAACCAAAACCATTTGAGATTTTTCCCCTTTCTTTGCTTCAACAATTGGCTTAGCTTGTTTGCAATTTGGATATTTCCTTGATAAATACAAATCGTAATCATAAGGAAACAATTGTTCCACCAATAGCCGTTTCATCTTCCTCCCTGTGTTGACTTCTGATTTGCCTTGTTAACGGGCTTTCTTTATACTTTTCCATGATATTTTAGCAGTATTCCTAATCCATAATTTCAAAGAACATCTCAACATCTTCAATCTATAGGAGAAATCTCTTAATACACTCACAATCTTTGAAATAATGAATATCCTCCATGAAAAATTGATGAAGTTGACCAGGGGCAAATCCTATAATGTATTCCCTTCAATATTTGGTATCCTTTACGAACAACGTTGCTTAGGGTTTTACTTCTTCCACGATTGATTGCTATTAAAATAGGGCAAATATCTAATGATACCAACTGACACAGCACGAGCTAGAAGGAATACATGTGAAGGTTTTTCGAGGATCCATGAATATCTGATACGAGACATTTTTGTGCCCAACAAGTGTGTCCACATATATAGTTGTAAACACGAACCGTCTTTCCCCTCAACAAGCTGGCCAAATCCCATCGATTAAGTTTAGCAGCCCTGAAAGGGTCACCTTGCTCGGTCTGTTTTCTTCATTTTTGTTACACCCCACCCCCAATTTAATTTGTATTTTCACTAAGTTTGAAGTTATCTTGCTTTTAAAATTATTTTTTGGTCTTAATTGGTATGCCAAGGGGGCCACCCTTGATTTGGTTCCCCCGGCTCTCCCCTCTTTTTCTGATTTCTAACGTATACACACACACAGAGTTCTCTCTCTCTCTTCCCATCACTTTCTCTCCCTTTCTTTCTTCCCGTTCCCCACCCCCAAGGGCTTTCTCTCTTCTACAACCCATCCTCCTCCTCATCCCCGAGCTTAACAACATTAACAACCCTCCAAAGTGTCACAAGGACCTCGTGAACCCGTCGCTAGAAGCCGTGTACCCCAACAGTGACGTTGTCACTGTTCATCATCTTCCTCGACTTATTTCTTGATTTCCCGACGAAGGTAAGCCTCGAAATTAGTCCCTATCATTGTAGATCATGTCTAGGTTCACGGTTAGTAAGTTTTTGGGTGGTTTTGGTGGTGTAGGAACTCGGAAAAACTCAAGGGAAGTCATTGTGCAAATCTGGAAATTTCCAGGCCGTGACCGTTAGGCCATCTTTCCGACTAGTTTTCGGCCAAACCACGGTGAGGTGGCCGGCATGCAGGGTTTCAATCTCTTCATCTCGTCAAGTACTACAACTTTCATGTTTGGATCACTTGATTTCGTTGAGTAACGAAGAAGTTATGGACGTTTGAAGTGATGCCCAGAAAACGGCCAATTTATTGGCCTGAAAACGGGTCAACCCGACCCAAATTCTTCGAAACCAGCCCAAAACCCACGGGCCTCCAGCCCAACCCATGACCCTTTTAAGCCAAAACCCAATTAATTACCTCAGGCCCTTTTATCAACTCAATTCCCTAACCCATTAACCTAGAAACCCAAAACCCTTTAGGCCTAAACCCCTTGGCCCATTTACCTAAACTCAAACCCAATGAACAAAGGCCCTTTGGGCCGTGCACCTGGGCCCAGGCCCCTCACTAACCCAACCCAAAACCTTTGTTTTTTATTTATTTTAATTATTTAGTTTCTAAAACCCAAAAGGCCTTGGGCCATCTTGGTTAAGGTCTTAGGCCCGTTCCCTCTAAAACCCAAAACCCAAACCCTTTTTAATTATTAAACCCCAAAGCCCTTTGAGGCCAAAACCCTAAACCCTAACTGGCCCATATGAGGAATATTCTTATGTTGACGTTTACGACATTTAACCGGGACCCTTCTTAGGCTTCTTAGGGTAATTCGACGTCCTGGATCCGTTTTTGACGTCCGTTTTCCCAAATTAAATAGTTTGGATAGAGCTTTATTAATTGTACTACCATTTATGTGCTTAGGGGAAATTATTGTGGCGATTCCGTGTTTGCAAGTTTGCGTGGCTCTTTGGCGGCTAAGTATCTGTGAGTGGAACCCTTTTAAAAATGCATGTTTTAACAGTAGAAATGCATATATGGAAAAGCATGATTTAACAATTATGAAACGCTTTGAGATAACATGCTTACTGAGGCTAGTTTGAATTACTACTATTTTTCTTATAACCCATGTTCTTTATAGGATATCTGATGGATGACGATATAATATTTAGAACATGTTTCGAACACTTCTTTATAGTATAGATGATGGATGACTTTATACTATGAAGATGTTTTTTTTATATGCATGTTCAATGGTTTTGTACTTACCTAGTAGTCCCAATTTCGCTACAGGACGAAGGGATAGATTTCGGTCCGTTCCCGGGTGACGGTTTGGTGTTGGCATAGGGCCTAAAGTGTTTTTCCTCTGGCTATTAGCACAGGGACGGGGAGCTGGCACTGGGCCTAGCGATGACCTTCCTCTGTCAAATTGGCACAAGGACGAGGAGTTAGCATGGGGCCTGGAGGGATATTGGACATTCACTAGTGATTATGATATATATGAGTTATGATTTAAGACTGCACGACATGTTAGGTTTCTGAAAACATATTTTTATCATGATATATGTGTTTTCCTAAAACCTGGGGGTTAGTATGTTGATAACTGATTTATTTTATATATATATATCAATTTGGTCCACTCATGTTTGTTTTGCGCCCCCTTCTGGACTTAGAATCGAGGCATACAATCCCGGCGTCCAGGTACTTCCGCATTGGCATCTTCGAGTCCTCTCGGTGTAGGACCCATTTTTTATTCATTCAATTTTATATTATTTCTTTTTAGTATTCTAGTTAGTTGTGTGCTCTGAACACGTTCCTTAAATGCATATTCATTATTCTTTATATTTATAAGTCTTATCTATCCCTTGTTTTCAGCATTTGCATTCAATAAATGGCTTTCATCACCCTCGGGTGTCGGCCAGCACGTGCCTACCCTGGTGTACGGAGAATATCAAGATCGGGGCGTGTCGATTTTCCATATTTTTTCAAAGTGGATCATTTTCTTCATTGTCCTCCTCGTCCTTCTCCTTCTTCTTTCTCTATCCAGTAAGATCAAGCGAGCAATCAATGTCCTCAATCACAATTGTAGACTTACTCGGCGAGTCAATCAGTAGCTTCCTCAGCTCAGTGTTGTCCTTCGCCGTCGTTCACTCAAGATCATAGACATCATAATCCATGAGATTAATTAAAATATATTTAATGGGAAGGGGGTTTTGCGGCGAGTCGGCATTGATTATTCTGTGTTAACATAATTAAACATTATGGTTCAAAAATTGCCTGGTGGAATTGTCTCAATGCAAAGAAGTTGGGGTGTATGTGTGTTAGCGTGGAAGAGTCGTGGACTCGTTTACTTGCTCCATAGGTTAACAAGCCATTGGAAATTATTATTAGTTCCATGACGTCAATAACAATGATGTCATCATCATCCTTCAGTTCAACGTCACATGGTACTTTCCTCTCAGTTTGAATTGTAGTTCGTGGCAAAGAAAATGCCTCTTAGTATGGTCCCAAAGTTAATCTGAACTAGAATGTTTGGTAGGAAAACCATGCACCTATTTTGTTGGCGAATATGATATCATGCTTTCTTCTGGTGATGGATTCCTGCCTGTAGAAACTGGTGTGCAAAATTCTTTCGCTCATCGCAGAGCTTTCTAATTGACATATATGTATATATACACACATATTTTATTGTAGAGATCAATTGTTCTTCATAAAAAGCTTTTTCTGAACGATTTCCTGGCGGTACAGGTTACGTATGTCCTTGATGATCGAAAGCGCTTATGTGCCATACATGATTTATTGCAACACCATAAGATAATTCTTATTACACATAAAGGAAAACCACACACTGATCAGGCTGTACAAGCACAATTTAAGAAAGCTTGAAATTTATAGCACTTTGTTTTCTTCGTGCGTTTCATCTTATGTTCCATTACATTTTTCTTCAACTTTAGCAGACTGGTCTTTCTCCTTTTCTTTCTCTGCCTTGAATTGTTCTGCTTCTTCTGCCTTTAATTACGCTTCTTCCTCGGCCTTCACTCTTGCCTCCTCCTTCGCAGCCTCAAGAGCTTCGATCAAGTTCTTCAAACAAGACTCAGCATCCTGCATAACAGACTTAGGCATCAAGTTCTCAGCAACATCAGCAGGAGTTATATTGGTTTCGCCCAACAAACGCGCAATCGTTTCAAACAACTCGTGTGAATCCAAATCCAAATAGTTCCTAGCAAGCACTTTGAATGCTTCGAAGCAGCAGTAGGACAAATCTATGTGCTTGTCCATCCTTCCTCTTCTAATGAGCGCAGGATCAAGTTTGTCCACATAATTAGTCGTAAACACGACCAGTCTTTCCCCTCCACAAGCTGACCAGATCCCATCGATAAAGTTTAGCAGCCCTGAAAGAGTCACCTTGCTCGGTGTGTTTTCTTCATCTTCCATCATTTTTCGAACTGGATCCTTTACTTCCATGTCCCCCTCATCCTTGTCCTTCTTCTTCTTTCGATGTCCAGTAAGATCAAGCGAGCAATCAATGTCCTCAATCACAATTATAGACTTACTCATGCTGTGAACACGGTCTGCCAGTTTATGACATCTCCAACTGATCTACATATGCATTTAGTCAAAAGAATTTTACGATACTTACAGGGCACATTGGATTATGGTATGCATTACAAAAAGAGCCTGGATTTCAACTTGACTGCATACTCAGACTCAGATTGGGCAGCTGATATTAACACTAGGAGATCAATAACTGGATTTGTCATCTACTTGGGTGATAATCCAATCTCATGGCAGTCTAAAAAGCAGTCTACCGTCTCTCGAAGCTCAACAGAGGCTGAGTACAAGGCCTTAGCACATTCAACAGCAGATCTATGTTGGATTAGATCTCTGTTTAAAGATCTGCATCAAGTGATTTCAGCTCCTCCATTACTACATTGTGACAACTTAAGTGCATTAGCTCTCAGCTCAAATCCTGTCTTTCATTCAAAAATCAAGCATCTTGACACGGATTACCATTTTGTTCGGGAAAGAGTACAGAAGGGAGACTTAATTGTTCGATATATACCCACTGAAGATCAGATTGCGGATGTTTTTACAAAAGGCCTGCATAGTCCAATATTCTTGAAGCATTGCCGACATCTCAATCTCATGGCTCCAGCTCAATTTCAAAAGTCGAGCTAATTCAAACTTCACTTGGATGCTCCAAGCTTAGTTTGAGGGGGGAGTAATAACTGATATAATAGAGATAACAGAAATGCCAAGTCGGTTACCAAGTCGGTTAATACTGTTAGAGGGGTATTTTTGTAATAGAGATATATGGGTATATAAAGAGTTGTATAGCTATTGCTTTCTGTAAGATTGGTTATGTAAAAATTCTCAAAGCTATCAATATACTCTCTTTCTTCTTCACTGCTTTCTCTGAGATCATTGATCTTCTAGTCTTAATAGGCGTGTCAATCAGTAGCTTCCTCAGCTCAGTGTTGTCCTTCACCGTCGTTAACTCAAGATCATAGATATCATAATCCATGAGATTAGACATGGCAGCAATCATGGTAGACTTTCCAGTGCCAGGAGGCCCGTAAAGGAGATAACCCCGCTTCCAAGCCTTCCCGATTTTCGCATAGTACTCCTTTCCCTCCCTGAACTTGGTGAGGTCATTGATGATATCCTCCTTCTTTTGTGGGTCCATTGCTAGGGTTTCAAATGTTGCCGAGTGCTCAAACACTACAGGACTCCACTTTGTCCCCTTGTAGGAATACCAATTATGTGCAGGATTGTTAACGTAGAGCTTTCATTGCCTGATGCTCACCGATATTGCCTTCCCTTCTTTGATCACATGATCAAGGTAAGACACCGTGATGATATCTCGATGGCATCTGTGGAACGTCAGCGTATAATGTTTCTTCTCATCAGCCCGAGGATGGAGAGAAAAAGTCTGATTCGTTGGTAGTTTCCTCAACGCCCATGAAAGCTTAATGCCTTGAAATTCATCAGTCACTTCTTCATTGTCGTCCATGCCAAGGACTAGAGACTTGCTGTCCTTGACATCATGAGCTTTTAAACGCTTAGCCTGAGTGGAAGATTTTGTGCTGAGGTAGCTCTGGATGGCGGAATAGATTTCGCTTTGGTTGCGAAAATCATTGGTGAATTCATCAAAGGTGATTTGTATGTAAGGGTAGACAAAGCTCACTAATTTTTGAGTGTATCCTACGACATGGTACCGAAGTTGGCGGGGAAGGTATCGTTGAAATATGGTGACAAAGAACACCATACTCGCTATCACCGAGCCCATTTGAGGCCACATTCTCCCAATCATCTTCGTTTCTGGCCGAAGGGTTTACGGAATCTCTTGAAGGTTTAGGGTTTTAATTTTGTTTCTGCTCAATGAAAGACATGGTTTTTTTATAGAGCGGAGGATTTGTTCTTTTCTTGGAAGCCAAGTTTTAGTTGTTTACGATAACTCAGTGACTAAGGGGAAAAAATGAGGAAGTTTGCTGGGATCTTCCGAAGGTAGCCGCCATTGTTGTCAAAAGACAACAAAAGACAGTTAGTTTTTGGCATTTTTTTTCTTCTGTTTTTAAAAGAAACTCCGTTGTACAAGGTTTTTTTTTTTTTTTTTTAAATTAAAAAAAGAAAGTCATATTTTAATGGTGGAAAAGAAGAGGACGTAACGAGAAATTCAAAGTCAGTGTGTGAAAACAATACAATACCTTCGAAGTTAAGGAAGTGTTGACCCTAAAAACTACAAAGCCTACGTGGCGCGCAGGCCGAGTAATCTATGAGCTAACTACGTCCTTCGGTTGAATGCGGGGCGTGCCAACTCGACGGCCGAGCTCGGCCGGTGAGTAAAATATGTGGGTGTTGCGTTGCGTTGCGCGGCTGACTTCTTGATCTTGCGACTGCGACCGAGGAAAGAACGTGCCTCGGTCTTTGGATTCTAGAGCCTGAAGACAAGGCAAGTTCTGCGAAGTTCACGAATCGTCGGCTTCGGCTACCGTGATTATATTTGTGAAAGTATAAGCACGCCGAATCGACACCAATGTATAGGGGCACAGGTACTCGAAACTGATGTAGGTTTTGACAGTAAAAGTGGTTCGGCCGCCTGAATGCCGAACTCTGAAACCAACTTGCGAGTATCCAATCATAAAACGACTCGGCTTTCGATGGGCCGAGCTTAGTAACTCGTAATACCTCACTTCGCCGAGAAGGCTAATGAGATAACCTCTGCCGATAAGAACCCGGAAGCCCTTCTCGACCGAGACTTGGATAGATAACCAACCGACCTCGACGCAGTGCTATTTATCCAAACTGAAGATGCTTCGCGATCGACTGATTCTACGGCAACAGTGCTGTTTATCCAAACTGAAGATGTTTACCGGTTGCCTTCACAGTGCTGTTTATCCAAACTGAAGATGTGTTGGCGGACAAGAAAGTAAAATTCTCAAAAGGTTGAGAGGGTTGCGCAGGGCAGATTTATGTGTTGAATTGGAGAGGCTTAGAATGTCGCACGACCTCTTGTATTTATAGTGGCTAAAAAACTCTTGGCCGAATCAGAGAAGTACTCAAACTAGAACTCTTTATCCCAATCTGATTATGATTCGGCCAATCCTAGTTCCAATAGGCCTCTGTACCAAGCCCTATAATGAACTAGATTCATTCTTACTTCCAACCTTGAGACTCCTCGTTGTATAAGGATTCAACTTCTTCGTCTTTATCCAAAGTAATCTTTCTTATATCAGGACTCGGCCAACCCTGGCAAGGCCGGCCCATGACACTATTCTAAACAACATTGGGCCGAGAATATTTCTGAGCTCGGCCCCCAAAATGTCATTTTGGGTCCAAACAGGAAGTGAGAGAGAGAGAAAGTAGAGAGGGAAAATTTGTTATAAACTGAATGATTATTTTTATTCAACTTGTTTAGAATAATTACAACACTTGGTATTTATACATAACCAACCAATACCACTACCAATAATACATGGACACTTGTCATAATCCTATGCACTCATAATATCATCAACTCTAACATCCCCCCTCAAGCTCATGCAGCAGAGTACCAAGCATGAGATTGGAGCAGTTTCGAGTAAACTGGGGTGAACACAACCCCTTAGTAAACATGTCAGCATACTGATCTGCAGAATGCACAAATTGCAAAATAATCGTCCCTTGTTGAACTCGTTCACGAACAAAGTGACAATCAATCTCAATATGCTTAGCTTTAGAGTGCAAGACAGGATTAATGGCAAGAGCCATGGCTAAAATATTATCACAGTGCAGAATAGGTGCAGAAGGGCAAGCAACATGCAAATCTCTAGGCAGTTGTTGAATCCAGATAACTTCAGCAGTTGTGGTAGCCATAGCCCTATATTCAGCTTATCGAATCACTGTATGCTGTTTTTTAGAGCTCCAAGAGATAGCAGTATCACCCAGAAAGATAACAAAACCCATGGTGGATCTGCGATCATTGGGATCCCCTACCTAATATGCATCCATGTATGCATTTAACTGAGATGATCCAGGCTTAAAACACAACCCTAAGTGCATAGTTCCTTTGAGATACCTCAGAATACGTTTCACAGCAGCAAAATGAGTAGCTAATGGTGAATGCATAAATTGGCACACCTGATTAACAGAAAATGAGATATTTGGTCTGGTAAAGATAAGGTACTGCAGTGCCCCAACAATACTTCTGTAGGTACTAGGATCCGAGAGATGGTCTTTACCATGATTCAGAAGCTTTTGATTAGGGTGCCAAGGTGTGGAACAAGGTTTACAATCCAGCATATGCATCTTTTGGAGCAATTCTTTGACATATTTAGACTAATGAACAAAGATGCCTTGAGACTGACACTCAATCTGAAGACCAAGAAAAAAATGCAATAGACCCATGGCTTTTATTTCAAATTCACTGATTAACTGAGTTATGACACTCTGAACCTTCTCATAATCACTTCCAGTGAGAATGATATCATCAACATAAAGGAGAAGAACAATAATGGAAGATGCATCACACTTGACAAACAGAGAAAGGTCTGCATAGGAAGACTTGAACCCAAGTTTAAGTAAATAACCAGAGAACCTTTCATTCCAGGCTCGAGGAGCCTGCTTAAGACCATATAAAGATCTCTCCAACTTGCATACATAATCAGGACACCTAGAATCAACAAACCCTTGTGGTTAAGACATATAGATCTCCTCCTCAAGAAACCCATGCAAAAAAGCATTCTTGACATCTAACTGTTTAAAGCTTCCAATTGTGAGATGCAGCCAATGACAAAACTAGTCTAACTGTGGTTGGTTTAACCACAGGGCTAAGAGTCTCATAGTCGTCAATACCAGCCTCATGAGAATACCCCTTAGCTACAAGTCTAGCTTTGTACCTGGCCACTGAACCATTTGGATTTTTCTTAATTTTGTAAATCCACTTGCAACCTACAAGATTCTTGCCAGAAGGTAAAGGTACAAGCTTCCAAGTTTTTTGTTGAAGTAGAGCATCCATCTCTTCTTTCATGGCAGTTTGCCACTGAACAAACTTGATTGCACTAGAAAATGATTGTGGTTCCTTAGTGTCAGAGTCCTCATCCATTTGAACAGAGAACACTTTCTTTTTAACAATGCCTGATTTAGACCTTGTTTGCATAGGGTGGCAATTTTGGGAAGTGAGACATACTGGTTGTAGATCCTCAACTTGAGATTCATTAGTATTTGGATGTTCTTCTGAATATTCAGAGGAAAGAACCTATGCAGACACCTCAACAGAAGTGGATGAAGGAACAAGATCACCAGAAGTATTATGTGGAGAAGCTGTGGACTGAGTAACATGTGTTGGTCCAGAAGTAGTAGAAGTAGTATGATGTGGATTGTGGATTGAAAGCCTAAGAGGATGTGTGAATATATTTGAATGCATAACAGGTATTGGTAATGAAGAATGAGCACGAGCCACTTTGGAAGGACAAGAGACAGTACTAGAGAAAGAATGAAACTTGGACTCATCAAATACAACATGTCTAGAGACCAACAACTTTTGATCCTTGATAGAAAAACAAATATACCCTTTGTAATGAATAGCATACCCCAAAAAAATACACTCAATAGTTTTTGGTTCAAGTTTATTGACTCTGTAAGGTTTTAAAGAGGGATAGCACACACACCAAAAAATTCTCAAATGATCCAGTTTTGGTGGGGAATGATATAATAATTCAAAAGGAGACTGCATGTGAAGCACAGGTTTGGGCATTCTATTTATGAGAAATGTAGCAGTAGCACATGCAAGAAACCAGAACTTGGAAGGTAAGGAGGCTTGTTGTAACAAGGGTAATTGCTGTTTCTACAATATGTCGATTTTTTCTCTCAGCTAACCCATTCTGTTCTGGGGTATAAGGACAGGATTTTTGATGAACCGTACCTTTGGTAAGAAGAAAACTTTGAAATTGAGTACTAATGTACTCCCCACCCCCATCACATTGTAAAATTTTTACATTAGCTGCAAACTGAGTTGAAACAAAAGCCAGAAAATTAACAGACATAGAGAACACTGCAGCTTTATTATTTAATGGAAAAATCCATGTATATCTTGTACACTCATCAATAAAGGAAACATAATACTTGTAACCTTTGATGGACATACTAGGTGAGGGACCCCACACATCAGTGTGAATTACTTCAAATGGAGTAACAAACTTTGAAGCAATTACAGGAAAAGGTAAGTTGGTAAACTTGCCTTGTAAGCAAGCTTTACAAGTGTGGAGTTGAGCATTACAAGAAAAAGGAATATGAGATTTATTGAGTGCTGCAGTGATTATAGAATGTGTTGGATGACCTAATCAACAATGCCACAGGACATGAGAGAATTTTTGACCCACATATGCAACTAGAGTAGAAACATGAGAAATGGACCTATGTTGTTTGAACATAGGAAGTGGATAGACAGCATTATTACTTAGCCCTTGGAATAGCATTCTCCCGGTGACCTTGTCCTGTATACAAAGAGAAACATCATCAATGATACATCTACAATTATTGTCCTTGCACAACTGTTTCATAGATAACAAATGCTGGGATAACTTTAGAACATGCAAAATAGAATTCAACTTGAAATTTTATGTCTTAGTGGAAAGAGAAGAAGGACCAATATGTTTGATAGGTAAACCTTCACCACTAGCACTGGTCACAGTATCATTAGATGGATAAGATGTTGGCATGTGCATATTTGAGATATTAGAGGTCATATGGTTGGTTGCGCCAGAGTCAAGAAGCCAGAAATCTTATCGTGGAATCGGGGATGGTGTACCAGTACATGCTTGCATAGCAAGTGGAGCATTAGACTGAGTCATGACAGACGAATGCATTTGAGGCATGGCAGAAGATTGAAACTGTGAACCATGAATTTGTGAAACCATATTTTGTGGAGGAAAGAATGGATTCCACATAAGAGCCTGACTATATTGTCTACTATTCATTGGATTAGACATAGGTGAAGATACACCCTAAGAGAAATGCCCTGAGAATCCTGCAGATGTCTTATTTCGATCAAAGCATGTAGCAGCAACATGGCCAACTCGGTGGCATATCTGACAACCATGTTGAAAACAGTTCAAAGCTGAATGACCTTTTTGATCACAAATTTGGCAAATTTGATTGGGGTTATAACTCTGGAGCATAGGTTGTTGTGTGGAATTATGCTGAAATGAGTGGGATACGTCATAATACTGAGGTTGAGCATAACCTCCAGGACCATTATATTGTGGTTGAGCATAGTTGTGACCTTGAAATTTCTTCCCTTTTTCCTTTGCCTTTATAGTTATTGCCCCGAAAATTATTGAATGATCCAGAGCTATGTTGAGCGACAAAAGCCATAGGAACGTTAGGCGTATTCGGTATAGGCAATTGTTGAAAACCTTGAGGCAGTTGCTGAAAACCCTGAAGAGACACATATGACACTGACATAAATGGCAATGTTGAACTAGGATGACCAGTAAAGCCTTGAGCCATTTGTGATACAGACTTTGTCCCTGGGGAACTCCCATGCTTAGAGATAGAACCAGAAGCTTGAGTATACATAGCAGACATCAACGGAATTTGTTTAGTAGCTTCATCCAAGGTTGTTTCTTTTGCCTTCAACTGAGATCTCAATTCCTTGAGTGAAACCAGATTTTCCCGTCCACGAATGACTGCCTTGATAGTATTATATTCACTTGGTAGACCTCGCAGTGCCACAATAACAATGTCCTCATCCGAAATCATGACACCCGCAACAGCTAGTTGATCTCTGGACTCCTTGATCCTCTAAAGATATGCATCAACAGATTCAGATCCTTTCTTAATGTTCTGCAAATCAATCTTGAGTTGAACAATGCTAGTTCTAGTGACACTGGAGAAACGTTCATACTGAGACTGAGCATAACCTCCAGGACCATTATATTGTGGTTGACCATAGTTGTGACCTTGAAATTTCTTCCCTTTTTCCTTTGCCTTTATAGTTATTGCCCCAAAAATTATTGAATGATCCAGAGCTATGTTGAGCGACAAAAGCCATAGGAACATTAGGCGTATTCGGTATAGGCAATTGTTGAAAACCTTGAGGCAGTTGCTGAAAACCCTGAAGAGACACATATGACACTGACATAAATGGCAATGTTGAACTAGGATGACCAGTAAAGCCTTGAGCCATTTGTGATACAGACTTTGTCCCTGGGGAACTCCCATGCTTAGAGATAGAACCAGAAGCTTGAGTATACATAGCAGACATCAACGGAATTTGTTTAGTAGCTTCATCCAAGGTTGTTTCTTTTGCCTTCAACTGAGATCTCAATTCCTTGAGTGAAACCAGATTTTCCCGTCCACGAATGACTGCCTTGATGGTATTATATTCACTTGGTAGACCTCGCAGTGCCACAATAACAACGTCCTCATCCGAAATCATGACACCCGCAACAGCTAGTTGATCTCTGGACTCCTTGATCCTCTAAAGATATGCATCAACAGATTCAGATCCTTTCTTAATGTTCTGCAAATCAATCTTGAGTTGAACAATGCTAGTTCTAGTGACACTGGAGAAACGTTCTCGAAGACTCATCCACATCTCTTTAGAACTCTGACTACCAATAATACATGACAAAGCAGAAGGTGACAATGTAGCCGAAATCAATGTCATTAACGCTTTGTCATGAATTTTCCATACTTGATATGCATCAGAGACCTGATGATTGTCCTCGACAGTTTCATCCTCAGAATCAGAACCATCAAACTTATCAGGACAGGGAAGAAAGCCATTCACAAAACCAGCAATTCCATTTCCTTCCAATAGAAGTTCCATTTGAAAATTCCAGGTAACATAATTGGAATCATCAAGTTTAACCGTCACAGTATTCCCAACACTCGGAATTAAAGACGAAATAGGTGATTGTGTAAGAGCTAATTGCATCGAAGTCACCATAGCTCACAGGAAAAATAATAGGACAATACAACTTCAACAATCAGTAGACCAATATACTAGTCGAGAACAACACACAACTGCGATTAAATCCAATGCCAGCCACAACAAGCCAATAATTTGCAAGAAATCTACAATCTTGAGTATTCAAATCACAAAACCCCCAAATCGACAACACCTGATGTACGAAGACGATCTGAACTCCAACAAATCGACCAACGCAAAATTTCTGATCAAGAAATCACCGACAATCGAGCGCAAACAGCAAGCAAAATGAGATGAAATAGCTGACCGGAAACACCACCAAACACTGATCATTGGCAAATAAGGACGGCGGAAGCACGAGGGATCATCAACCGGAGGTGCGAGCCACACCCGGCGAAGATACCATGAAAACAATACAAAACCTTCGAATATAAGGAAGTAAGAGAGAGAAAGTAGAGAGGGAAAATTTGTTATAAACTGAATGATTATTTTTATTCAACTTGTTTAGAATAATTACAACACTTGGTATTTATACATAACCAACCAATACCACGACCAATAATGCATGGACAGTTGTCATAATCCTATGCACTCATAATATCATCAATTCTAACAGTGTGCTGAAAAAATTAATTTGTTTCTAAAGGGTAAGATGCATGCATCTACATCCCGTTACTATTGTTGCAGTCACCGCCACCATTATAAACACAATCACTGTTGTTATTACTATTGTCGTCACCACTACCATGAGTATTACCTCTGCAGCTCAACAACCACACCCCTTTATTAGCACCACCACCACCACCATCACCATCACCATCACAAATATTGCCCTTGCTACTGTTCTTGTGGTTTTCGCTCACACTACCATGTCCATTTTTGTCATTGTATACAATTATATCATTTTTACACCAAAGTTTTACCAATCACTTTTACACTCCCTTCCATACTGAAAAGACTTTTAAAAATAAAGTTTACCAAACTCAAACTAGCCCTAGTTCATACAATGGTCTAGTCATAATGAATTGATAACAAATTTGTCGTTTAAAAAATTCGAGCCTAAGACTTCAACTTGTAAAGAGGAATACTACTAGACAGTCTAGACCGTATTACTAAATAAAATATTACCGGAGCTTAATCCTAATAGTCAAAGGTAATTAACCAAAACTCGTTAATCAAGTGACAAGAGTAATTAACCATGTATGATTCAAGAAGAAAATAAAACTAACCTAAACAACGAAGGACAATAAAAGATACATAAAATTAACAAAAGCAAGAGATCCTGAAGACAACAAAACCCAACAAGTGGGATCATTGCGTACAGTAGAACATATATCCTTTGTTTTTTCCACCCAATAATTGATATTCGAAGAAGATAAAAATGTCGGACGGGCTGTAGCACAGCCAGTCCTGTGGCTCGCTATGTCCCTGGGTTTTGGTTCATCCGTTGGCCGGTGAATACGCAAACGGTCACCGCCCGCCATCTGTTCCGTTGCGCTATAAAGTCGAACGGTGATACAAAATAGTGACTACTTGGAGTGGATGCATTATTTTTTTGGGAACCTCTTGAAGGTTTCGGTTTTTTTTATGTCATGACTAATGAATGGTGGAAAAAAAGAAGGGGCATTGGTTCATTCCTTTGGCTGGTGAATAAGTACTTAGAACAGATGTGTTTTCTTATGTCCGAGTTCGAATCTCCTTTTCTCCAATTTTAAAGACTAGTTTTAAGAAATTTCAGATGGGAGCTGGAGCTGCTCTTCCACTGTTGACTCTGTTTGACAGGTTGGTCCAAGGTGCACAGAAAACAAAAAATTAGGTAAGTGACTAATAAGAGTGCAAGTCACTCCATACTTTTCATTCTTTCACCTTCACAAGGGGATGAAGAATGTCAAGCTCTTGACATCCGAGCCTCCAATTAATTTGGCCGAACCATGCAAATACTCGTGTTCTTTGAGTAATTGTCTGATTTTATTGTCTTGATCATAGCGATTCATTTACTCTAATTAATTAAACTTCGTCAATTATGAATGTATATGATAAGTACAGCCTTAAAACTTCCAAGAAACTTTAATAAGTAGTAATGAAATTAAGAGGACATAAAAAAAAAAACTTCAAATTACTAATCTTTTCGTTTAGATTAGATTATTAATGGGGTGACACCATTTTCCTTAACCTTTTCAGCTAATGTTCCATTACATTTCACTTCCTCTCTGGTAGATTCATCTTTCTTCTCCTTTTCTTCTTTCTCCGCCTTCAATTTCCCTTCTTCCTCCGCCTTCAGTTTCGCTTCCTCCTCCGCCTTCTGTTTCGCTTCCTCCTCTGCCTTCACTCTCGCCGCCTCCTTGGCAGCCTCGAGCGCTTCAATCAAGTTCTTCAAACACGACTCAGCATCCTCCACATCAGATTTTGGCATCAAATTCTCCGCAACATCGGCCGGTGTCATGTCGGTCTCTCCCAACAAGCGCTCAATGGTTCCAAACAACTCGTGCGTTTCCAAATCCAAATAATTCCTAGCAAGAACTTTGAACGCCTCGTAGCAGCAGTAGGACAGCTTTATGTGCTTGTCCATCCTTCCTCTTCTAATGAGAGCAGGATCAAGTTTATCCACATAATTAGTCGTAAACACGATCAGTCTCTCCCCTCCACACGCAGACCAAATGCCATCGATAAAATTCAGCAGCCCCGAAAGAGTCACCTTGCTAGTTGTGCTCTCTTCTTCTTCCGGCTTTTTCGGAATTTGATCCTTTTCATCACCATCTTTGGCCTCCTCTACTTTCTTCTTCTTTCGCTGCCCGGTAAGATCAAGCGAGCAATCAATGTCCTCAATCACAATAATCGCCTTACCGGTTATGTCAATCAGCAGCTTTCTCAGCTCGGTGTTGTCCTTAACCGCGGTCAGCTCAAGATCATAGACATCATAATTCATTAAGTTCGATATGGCGGAGATCATGGTGGACTTCCCTGTCCCCGGTGGCCCGTAAAGGAGGTAACCCCTCTTCCAAGCCTTCCCGATTTTCTTGTAGTAGTCCTTCCCCTTTCCGAACTTCAAAAGATCGTTAATTATCGACTGTTTCTCCTTCGGATCCATCGCCAATGTCTCAAATGTCGCCGGATGCTCAAACACCACATGGCTCCATTTCGTGCCCTTTCCGGTGTTGTTAATGTAGAGCTTCCGCTGCCTGTTCTTAACCGCGATCGCCTTCCCCTCCTGCCTCACATGGTCAAGATACGACCCCATGACAGCGTCCCTATGCCGGCGGTGGAACGTCAGCTTGTACATCTTCCTCTCCTCGTAATCGGGAAAGTACGAAAAGGATGGCTTTTTCGTCGCGCTCTTCTTGGACGCCCACCAGAGCTTGACGCCCTCGAACTCGTCGGTGACCTCTTCGTTGTCGTCCATGCCTAGAACCAAAGCCCTGCTTCCGTTTACCTCATGAGCCTTGAGGCGCTTCGCCAGCGTCGAGGATTTCGTGCTGAGGTAGTTCTGGATGGCGGAGTAGACCTCGCTCCGCCGGTAAAAGTCGTTGTTGTATTCGTCGAAGGTAATTTGGATGTAGGGGTAGACATAGCCTACTAATTTCTGACAGTATTTTTCAAGGATGTCGCCGAGATTGTCTGGGAAGAATTGCTTGAACATGGCATAAGCAAACATCACGCTCGCCATCACCGACCCGAGCTGCCCCCACATTTCCCCCATCTTTGCCATCGGTGAATGGAGAAATCACGTGACAGTGACAATAACAATTACGCAGCGGTGCGACAGTCACACTGTAAATCTCTTTGATTGAGGTTTGAAAATGGAGGCGAAGTTATATAGAGAAGACGATGAGGTTGGCTTGGTGATCAAGACAGAGGACTGCCTCCAGAGAAGTGTGACCAGCTAAGTAGATGCTCTGATCAACTCAACTTCCCGGCAGCTTCCATTTGGCCACCATTGATTTCTCTGAATTTCGCTTTGTCCACCTGCCAAGTTTGACCGAATATTGTGTATGTTCACATACATGGAATTGAAATGACCAAGAATATAAGATATTTTTTTAAAATATTGGTATTTAAACGAATACTTCACTTATTATATAAAATATACAGGAAAACATGAAAAAATATATTTTTTTAACACGGAGTGTCGATTTAACCTTTTTTTTTTTTTTTTTTTTTTTTTTTTTTTGTGTGTGTCGATTTAACTTAGGTCACAAGGAAATCGATGTGAAAATGAAACAGAAAGCGGTTTTCTCGTTAAATTATTTACTTCCGGTCATGAATTGAAGTAAAATTAGTTTGGCTACTGGAATACTTTTGTATACGATAACATTTACTTCTCAATTTTCAAGGAATTGTTTTAGGTATTTGAGCGTGACTGGAGCATTTGATCATGGATCCGTTTGAAAGTGCTTTTAAAATAATTGAAGGCGTTGTTAGACAAAATGTTTTTGAATTCTAAAAGCATTGTTGTTGGAGAAAATGTTTTTGGATTCCAAAAACACTTCAAGTGCTTCATGAAATAAAAATTAACTTGCATTTTTATTAAGAATTGATTCTAAAAATATTTTACAACAAAGTATTTTCAATCTTTTTACAAGTACTCCAAACAAGCACTTCCACACAGAACAAACATGAGGAATCTCACGCCCTACAAATTAGTAATGGCAAAACTAATTTAGCTTACAAAGCTATTTCATTTACCTTTTAGAACAAGGTGTCAAAAATTAAATTGATTAACTTTCTTTTCCATCTTACCTTAAAATTCATAAATTTTAATTCATCAAAATATCTTAAAATCTCAATTAAGCACGTTACCTCAATCAAAATGGACCAATATAATTATTAAAATTTTACATGCTAATTAATAGTAAACATAGAATATCAAAAAATTTGTGAGGGTATAATAATTAAAAATTTTGCACACCTAATCTAAATTCTACCTTCTTTTCGTCACATCAATCACCTTCACTACTTTTTTTTTCGTTGCCGACCCACCTCACCTTCACTAATTATTTTTTCGTTGCCGATCCACCTCAATCACCTTCACATTCACAATCACCTTCACTACTTTTTTTTCGTTGCCGATCCACCTCCACTAGTTCACACTAATTAAAAGACTTGGATTGTCTGCCCTCTTCATTCCATGCCCTCATCATGCCTTTCTATGTTTAGTGATTACGGTTAAGCCATGTCAATATTTTATATTAATTTTACTTTTTATTTTATTATTTCTATAAAAAAAAATCAATATAAAATATTGACGTGACACATTTTATATTAATTTTGATTTTTATCTTATTATTTTTATAGAACAAATTAATATAAAATGTTGACGTGGCTTAACCGTGACCAAAGAACATAGAAGTCAATATAAAATGTTGACGTGACTTAACCGTGACCACAGAACATAGAAGGGCATGGAATGGGGAGGGCAGACAATCCAAGTCCCTAATTAAATTGGAGGGCATGTTTGGGTGCCCTCCCCATGTCCTCTATTTGTGAGGTCACGGTTAACCCACTTCAATATTTTATATTCATTTACATTTTGTCTTATTATCTCTATAAAAAAAATCAATATAAAATATTGACGTAGTTTACCCGTGGTCGCACAAAATAGGAGAACATGAAAAAGGCACACAAACACAAGGGCAGACAATCTGCCTCCAATTAAATTGGATAAGGGCACCGCCTTGTGATATTTTCTAGGGTAAATTACATAGTAGCCCCTCAAGTTTGAGGTCTATTACAACCTCATACAACATCTTTAAAACATTTCACTTTCATACATTTCTTATCATTTTATTTCAATTTCATACAACCGTTAAAAAATCTGTTAAATTAACCGTTAAGTGATGATGTGGCTGCCAACGTCTGCCACGTGGCAAATAAAATATATATTTTTTTTAAATCTGAATTTTCTTAAAAAAAATCCTAACCTAGAACCCAAAAACCTGCAACCCCAAACCCAAAACCTGCAATATGGAAGAAAAAGAGGAGGGAAAGAAGAAGAAGAACAAACAAAAAAAAAGAAACCTGCAATCTGGAAGAAGAAGAAGAAGAAGGGAAAAAAAAAAACCAGAACCCTTTCCCCCCCCCTTCGCAGCAGCCTCGCCCTCTGGAAGAAGAAGAGGGAAAGAATGAAAAAAAAAGAAAAAAAAAAAACCTACGATCTGGAAGAAGAAAAAAGAAGGGAAACCCCCCCCCCCCCCCGCTGCGTTCGCGACCCACCTGCTTCCAGGGTTTGCTAATTCATTTTTTTTAAAATTTTGTTTTGGCCAGATGGATTTGCTAATTTATCATGCTCATTCCCCGTGACCCACCTTCTTCCTCCTCTTCGTCCTCCTCATCCTTCTTCTTTCTTCTTCTTGCAGGTTTGGGTTCTGGGTTTTTTTTTTTTTTTTTTTGAAAGAACAAATCTGGGTGGGGTGTGGGGGTTGCGGGGAAGGAGAAGGGAGGGGTGGGGAAGACGACTTATGGTGATGGGTAAGCGCTGTGGTGGTGATGGGAGGAGAGGGAGGTGGGTCGGGGGAAGGTTTCTGGGTTTGTTTGCAGGGATGGGGGGTTGCGGGGAGGGATGGGTTTCAAGTTGAGTTTTGTTTTTTGAAATTAGAAAATTCAGGTTTTTTTTAAAAAAAAATATTAAAAATTATTATTTTTGCCACGTGGCATACATTTGGCAGCCACGTGTCACAAACGTGGCAGCCAAGTCAGCACTTAACGGATCAATGGATGAAAATGTAACGGTTCGTATGAAATTGAAATAAAATGATAAGAAATGTATGAAAGTGAAATATTTTAAAGATGTTGTATGTGGTTGTAATAGATCTCAAACTTGAGAGGCTATAATTTACCCAATTTTCTATTAGTATCTGTCACCAATTAGTACACGTTGGCATGACCAACGCAATATAAATTTTATTTATGAATTTAATCTTCTTTTTTATCAAATACATTTATGAGAAAAATTTGGCGTTACCCAAATATATTTATAAGAGAAATTGGTTGGTCTAAAGAAATATGGAACGCCGGCGGGGAAGGCATTCTTTTTGACGTCAAGATTCACAAATTTTACAGGACAAAAAACTGAAAACGAAATCGTTATGCTCGAGAAAAATTAAAAAACAAAATAGTTACCAAACAGAGTAAAAACAAATTGTACAGAAGTAAATCTCAGACATCCAAGGAAGGATAAAAGCAGCATAAGCTCTCAAGCCCGGCGAAAGGCGAAAGCTCTCAGGCGGCCACTGCGAATGTTCTTGAGAAACAAGCCTTCGATTTTCTCATCATCGATAATTTTATATTTATACATACAAATTATGATTTAAAAGTTCACAACACGAATGAAAAAAAACAAAAATTAACAATTTTTTTTTTGTGAATGCGATCTGCTCAGATAATTTGAATTTTCATTCTCATTGATTTAAAAAAAAAAAAAATCTCTGAAGTCTGACATGTGAATTAATTCAGAAATCATCACAGCAGAAAATTAAAAATAATAAAAAATAAAAAATAAAACCCAAAATAAAAAAATGAAGAACAATTAGAAAACTTTGTAATTGGAAGAACGATCAGAGATGGTTAAGGGTTGTCGGTCACGGTTAAATCAGAAACACGGACCAATAAGTTCCTCATCATATCACAATTGAAAAATTAATTTTGCAAAATAACTTGGTTTAAATTTGTGAAATTCATGAAATAAAAAGATAAATGGAAGAGTGGAAAGAAATCATCAGAGACTTAAATACTAGGAATCATGGAAAATGGAGCGTATCCATCATATTGTTGCAGTATTTTCTTCATCACCTGATTCGCTTTCCACATCACAGAACTAAAATCGGGGCGGTAAAACACAGTAACCTAATCACACGTGAAGAGATAGAGAGGCGGAGGGGCGGCGGAGGGAGTGTGTGTGTGTGTGCAGAGGTTGAAGAGAAACCCTAGAGTGATAAGAAAGAGGAAGAAGACGATGGTTTGGAACTCTAGGAGGGAATATTTATAAGGTGACGGCTGAGGTGTAAAAACCCTAATGCCAAGGTTCTGAATTTTGATATGGGCCGTGAGACATAAATGGGCTTTGTTCATTTATACTCGTGCGAATGGTTGAGATTTAACTAATTAAGGTCGTGAGAAAAAAAGGTGAAGAAGAATTTCCTCACCGACCCAATGTAAGTGAAGAAAATAATAAAAGTAATATTGATAGTTTAGTTTGGTTTAAGCCAGTTCTAAATAGTCAATTTTGAGTAGTCTTTTTGTATAAGATTTCATTGCTTTAACGTAAAATTTGGACCAAATTGCTCAAATTGGTTTGGTTTGACCAGGTTGAACAGTTCGGTCGGTTGTCAGACTACTCCTAGATCTTTCCCCTTTAAAATTTAGAAAAATTGAGCATCCAATGAAAATAAACGTAACAATTAAATCTCCAACAACATTATTTGTGGTGTTGATTATCAATTGTAAATTAGCCTTTACACACCGAATTTCAAAGTAACACAACATGGGGCAAACTAGTCTTTAACCTACATGGAGGTATACCCAGCAGCACCCGACCCTGCAGGACAAAATGTGATCACATACTTACTTGCCTTGCAGGTCACCAATGGAGGTGGTGTATCATAAGCATAGCTGTAATACGAAGGGCAAGCATCTTTGAATAACTTTGAGTACACACTCGGCTTGCATTTTTCTGGGGTTCCATACTCTTTCCGGCAACAATACGAGTCCGTATTAAACGCCAAGCAAGCGCTTTTGCACGCCACAACTTCCCCTTTCTTGTTTAAAACCTTAAGCTCTTTGGGGCACCGAGTTTTCAAATCTTTCAAACACCCTCCGATAGTGCAACTGGATATTACTGGATTTGATAAGACCACGACCGGAAGATTGTACCCATCAACCACGCTCACATCGTAGAAATTCAGCTTGTCTTTGTCGCCTTGAACCGAAACCTGCACTAGTGTCACTGGTGGATCGCCTATTAGCCCTTTGCATGCTAATCGTCCGTCACAATCTCCTGTTTCGCAAGCAGGCTTCCCGTTGGAAACAAAGTTGCATCCTGTTCGGGCCCAAATCCGACCGCTCCATGACCACGGGGCAGTAACGCGCTGAGTCTTGCCAGCGGGGAGGTAGAAGCCACCATCAGCTATCACGGCCTTTCCGGCGTTGGGGGCAGTTGCTGGCCATATGTTGAAGGGGCACTTGTTGTGTATGTAAAACGCAACTGTCTGTGCCGTTCCATGACCTGGAATATAACATATTGATTCAAAACTAGTAACAATAAAGTTCAAGAACAGTTTAGACACTGAAAAATATGAATCTGCTTTAACAAGGGAAAGCAATTTTCGCATTCCCTCTTTACATACCAAGAGAACAGGAGTGTGAAAATCACTACCCTGACAAACAAAACTGTTAAACGAACATGTTTGTTTCTATGAAATTACCAAAAAAGATGAAGGTCCACACTAGGAACAGAAAGAAAGCAGCAACAAAGTCTTGCGACTTCATGGTTTGGATGCATATATTCAGGTGGAATGCAATGTTGTTTAGGAGCTACATATATAGGTAGAGTTAAATGGTGCTTCTTCTTGGATTGCACTTCAAGGTTTGATGGGGGACAATCTTTGTAGATAATTAATACAAGATTATAGTAATGTTGCCCTTTAAGCAACGTTCATAAATTGTCATTTGGACATTGACCTCTGTTGACAAATCATTGAATCGAGAGAAAAATCACCAATAATAGGTCACATGTACAACATCAGATGAGAGGTAATTGTCAGTGGTGCCAACTTTAAGGTCACTCTTTGAAAGGGTAAATTATTCGGTGAATCCGGTTGTATATTTTGTGTTTATCATCAGATGAAAGAGATAGGCACACGATAATATACATCCGATTACGCCATAAGTTCTCTCATTTCATAGCGAAAATTTCTAGGTACAATCAAGTGTATATCATCCTGTCTCTGTTCCTCCTATATCTCTCTTCATGTGATACGGCACATGAGGAGCGAGACATGCACAAAAAAATATACACCCAAATGTATATCACTTTGTCTTTGTTCCTCTTATATCTCTCTTTATATGATACGATACGACACATAAAAAGCAAAATAGTTAAAAAAAATATACACCCGATCATACTTTAGTTTCTTTGCTTTATTTAGAAAGGAGAAAGGCAAAAGCTTTTCAACAGTTGGACAATGATGATGAATGATTTGTGTAATATAAACTTATTTTCTTTTCAAAATTGAAATAATACAAAAACTCTCAGATAATCATCAGTGCAATTAATGTGGTAACCAAGAAATTCAACCCCATGATTCTGACCTGACCATCTGTTTTTGTGCATTGTTTATTCTTTCCAAAGTCCAGATAATAGTTGTTACGAAGTTTCTATTTACACACTTATTTGTATTTCTTACATACTTCTTGTTAATTTCTGTCATTTGATCAATTCATTCGATTCGCAGTCGAAAATTAAAAGCGGTATGTGAGGGATAAAAATGAGTGTGTGAATAACTTGTTCTAACAATGGTGATATTTCTTGCCCTTTTTATAACAAATTAATAACTAATGAGTTCCTTTCTTATTCTGGTCTCTGCAAATGTGTTTCAGAAATTTAAAAAATAAAAAATTGCCTCTTTTTAGTAAAATCTATTCACAAACATGGAAAAGTAATTATCGTCCAGGGTGGTTTACCTTACCTTCTCCTTCTCCTTCTCCTGCCACATTTAGCTGTCAAGAATATCCAATGGTATCCACACTGCATCCTCTGCATCAATTGCACTTTGCAAATTTGCTATTCACCATCTACTCAATTCTGGATACAGTACACTGAAACTGTTCATAATCCGTCACCAGATAAACTTCTATACACCTGGAATGTCACCGCGACAATATTTCAAGTTAATCACGAACATCCCACCAACCCAAAATTGAGACCTGATGTGGGTTTATCACATGGCACCAAACACTCAAACCAGAGGGGGAAGGCAATAACGGTATTGGCTGAGGAGGTGTAAAATATACATTTGCACTTAGAAAAATCTGAGAGGCTTTTGTCGTCCTCGTAAACAGGGATTCTCTGTTTCCCTCTCTCTCTCTCTCTCTCTCTCTCTCTCTCTCTCTCTCTCTCTCTGTTGTGTTTTGTCTCCGAGCTGTAACATTTTCTGGGGCAGAGAGTAAGAAAATGGACATTGGTTATCTCACCCCGTTCTTCCCACACTCACGCTCTGATTTCAAATTTGAATACGGTTTTTATACACTCTCTTTTGGGTCCCTACGCTCAGCTCCCTTCTTCGCGCCCGCATCTCTCTCGTCCTCCCTTTGACCACCTCGGTCACACCCCCATCCATCCCCACCCCACCACCAACTCCCATTTTTAACCCGAGTTTTTTCTCTCTGACATTTCATCGAACACCTCATCCGCAACCTCTCAACCATGGACAAACCGCCCCATTCCGCCGAATCCCCCGACGGCGAATCCGTCGTCAGCAGCCTCCAAGATCTCAGCTTCAAAAACAGCTTCAGCATAAGCATGTGTAGCAGCACCGTTTCTGGGTCCGACAGCACCAAGGTCAGCAGCAATGGCACTCCGGAAGCAAACAAGAACGCCGAAAATGCCGATTGCGAAGACGAAAGTTACAAAAGCAGCTTAACCCACTTGGGAAATTCCAACCGGTCCGACCCGAACGAGGGCAGCTTCCGGAGTTTCTGCCCGTCGAAGCCGCACAAAGGCAACGACGCGCGGTGGGACGCGATACAATCAGTGAATTCCAAAGACGGAGACTTGGGACTCGGCCATTTCCGGCTGCTGAAGAAGCTCGGCTGCGGCGACATCGGAAGCGTCTACTTGGCGGAGCTGAGAGGGATGGGTTGCTTCTTCGCCATGAAAGTAATGGACAGAGGAATGTTGGCGGGAAGGAAGAAGCTGATCAGAGCTCAGACGGAAAGAGACATATTGGGGTTGCTTGATCATCCGTTTCTTCCGACCCTCTATTCGAATTTCGAGACCGAGAAGTTTTCTTGCTTGTTAATGGAGTTTTGCTGCGGCGGCGATCTGCATACGCTGCGGCAGCGCCAGCCCGGGAAGCATTTTACTGAACAAGCAGCGAGGTTAGTGTCGATTGCTGTCAATATTTACCCTTTTGTCCTTGTACTTTCTCTCGGTGTGTGTTTATCTTCTTGTCCCATAATTTGCAACATATTACGTAGGTCTGATGATATTAAGGACGTTGTAATTTTTTGGTCAGGCAGTGTTTTCGTCGCTACACGTTTATGTTCTCTGTAAATTATAATGGTATAATGGTTTATAATATCTTGTAAATGAAAAATTCTTAGCGTCTGTTTGGTATTTTAATTTTTCCGTGGTTAAAATGAATTTTTTTTAATTTTGATTATGGCTAAACTGTTTTTTTCATAGCTACTTTTATTGACATGTTTTAGACCAAAAAAAATTTCAATCTTACGCAACAAATAAAGTGATTATTTTCTACAGTAATATCAAACTAGCCGCTTGTTGGCCTAGATGTTGAAGACTAATTTCATATCAGTATTCCACGCAACATATTCTGGGTTCGATTTCTGGTGCGTATGATTCATACAATGTTGGTTATGAGGAGGAGGCTTGATGGTCAGGTCAGTAGGAGGTTGAAATGTCAGCCTCTAGGAGCCTTTCGACCTTGAAAAAGATAGATTACCGTGACGAAGCCACAAGTAGTCACTTTTCAAACAAACAAACAAAAAAACTATTATAATTAAAAGTGATTTATTTTTAGTTTAACTCTTGTACTCTTGACACTGGGAAAAAGCTCTCTCCTTCCAAATGGTTTTGCAATCAAAATGTTTAGAAATTTCATTAACTTTTGAAGCTTTTATGGGTATAGCAAGCTCACGAGTTGTTTCACTTTTCAACTATATTTTTATGTTCATAGCCACAACACCCTTTTATGTGACCGTCGGCTCTATAGCCACGTAGCCAATGTCATGTGTTTTAACGTTCTCACATGTCAGTGTGTATTGGTTACATTCATAGTGAAGTATCCGGTCTATGTAAATCTCTTTCAGTGTAATGCTTGAAAGATTTATCTACCACCACCAATGATTTGATAACTAATTCCGGTTAATTTTGGTGCTTTCTTCTCAATCAAACAGTAAAAACATTTGATCAAATCAAATTGCATTTTGTTTTGCAGGTTTTATGCTTCAGAAGTGCTTCTTGCCCTCGAGTATCTCCACATGATGGGCGTGGTGTACAGGGACTTAAAACCCGAAAACGTACTAGTGAGGGAGGACGGCCATATCATGCTTTCCGACTTCGATTTATCGTTGAGATGTTACGTGAGTCCGACTCTCGTTCAGTCCAGCGACGATCCATCTTGCAGAATATCTGCATACTGCATTCAGCCAGCATGCATTGATCCCTCGTGCAAATTGCCGGTTTGTGTTCAGCCGGCTTGTTTGCAACCCTCTTGCTTTAAGCCTCGGTTTCTTAGCTCCAAATCAACCAAGGAGAAAACCGAAAGAGTAGGTTTTGGAAATTCGGATTCGTTACCTGTACTTATTGCTGAGCCAACGAGTGCGCGCTCTATGTCATTCGTTGGGACACACGAGTATTTAGCTCCCGAAATAATCAGAGGTGACGGTCATGGTAGCGCAGTTGATTGGTGGACTTTCGGTATCTTCCTGTACGAGTTGCTGCATGGGAAGACGCCATTCAAAGGGAATGGAAACCGGGAGACATTGTTCAACGTGGTCGGTCAGTCTCTCAAGTTTCCGGATGGATCCAACGTTAATTTCGCTGCGAAGGATTTGATCCGGGGCTTACTTGTGAAGAACCCTCAAAAGAGACTGGGATTTAAACGTGGTGCCACAGAAATTAAACAGCACCCCTTCTTTGCAAGCGTAAATTGGGCTCTCATCCGCGGCACGCGCCCGCCGGAGATTCCAAAACCGTTTGATCTTGCGACTCTAAGTCACACATTCAAGTCCGCGGTGCCTCAAAACAACAAGGTGGCTACCGAATCGAATCGATCATCGGGTCCATACTTAGATTTTGAATTTTTCTGATGAATTTTGATGGGACGAGAAGAAAGGATTGTAGCATTTTTCTTGTGACATTATTCATGTTCTCAATGAAATATTTTCTTCACATAATTGTTTCGTTCAACCCCTTGCATAGGGAGGTTTATGCAAAAAAGCATAATTGCACCGTGATGACGGGCGCACTAATATATGAAAAAGTTAAAATATGACACCCCTATATTGATTTAGAATACTGTCACGGTCACATCTCATTTGTAGGTGATTAAGTTTCTCTCCGTCTATTGGTGGTGGAGAAAAACATCGGGCACATACTATTTGCCTCGTTCGCCCTCACACAAAACCAGCCGTCCCCACGTATTTTGTCGCACCCATTGTTCTTGAACCTTACCTTTTGTACGTACGGCCTTAGTGCTGCAGCCCTACTGAATACTCGATATTTTTGTTCACTTGTAAGTTTCTCTCCCTCAATTGGTGCTGGAGTCCGAATTGACATGTAAAATGTCTGAAACTTTGGCTGGAAATGCACTTTTTGAAAAGAAAATTAAGAACGAGACAACACAAAAAAAGGGAGGAAAAAAGAACCGTGATTTTGTCTCCCTGGCACTTTGATCTCTTTTGTTCTTATATAATCTGCTTTTATCAGTGTTGGATTCCGCTTTTTATTGAATTGTTCCATGTGCTTCTTAGCTCTCTTTTTTTTTTCCAGTGCAGCCAGCCTTTCTTCAAGATTATACTTTATCAGTGTCCTTTTCCTAAATAGTGAAAATGATTTTACACAAAAATAAAAAAATAAAAAAATAAAAAATTGTGAAAATGGATACTAACCAAAATATGAAGAAATGTTTTCATTTCTGATATCGCCTTTCTTCTTTTTACCCGCTGTCTTTCCACCTCCATGCCTCTAGTCAAACCATTTTCTCTCTTGATTTCTCAATTGCTTTGATCTGCAACCGTTTCGTTCGTCCGTGTTTCACGACTCTATCGGAAGGTGTGTAGAGTTTTAGATCAGGTATTCATGTTGAAAATTATACATTATAATTAATATTATAGTATTTAATATTATTTATGAATGAAAAATAAAAGTCATGTGTCATTGTTAAATTCAAATTCATGACCTGTATATGTTGGTTGGAACTTTAGGCAACAGTTATAATGTTTCAAAAATGGTGCCTTGAGTTCTATATAAACTCAAGCATCCCACCTAGGGGTGGATTTTTTTGCCAAATTGCCGTGCCAACCGAATTGCCAACCGTGCCATACCGATTTAGTGCCAAATTTTTTGCGCCAATCGGTAATGGTACGGTAATGTACCGTACCGAAATTTCATGGTACGGTATTGGTAATGGATATCATTACCACGGTATTACCGTACCGTACCGAAAATAAAATAAAATATATAATTTATAAATTATATAATAGATAATTATATAACACATACTTATAATATTCCAATCATTTGAAAATAAAACCCTACTTATATTAGCATTGTTGTTGGTGACTTTGATCTCTTGAAATGGTGGAAATCAAATACAAAAGAGTTCTAATTCTTTCACAAATGGCCAAGATATCTTTGTAACCTCCACTTCTATCGTTGCTAGTGAAAATGCATTTAGCCTAGGAAGGAGGGTTGTTGACCTTTTTAGGGCATCCTTGATTCCTAAAATAGTAGAGGCACTAGTGTGTACTAGTGGTTGGTTTAGGGCAGATGAAGTAAACTTCTACAAGGAACCAACAGAAGATATGCTTCAATTTTACAAGGAAATGAAAAAAGAGGAAACAAGAAAGATATGCTTTAATTTTTTTAGTAGATTTGTTATTAAATGGTTTTCAACTTTAATTCTTTTTACTACTAATTAATATGTTTTATTTGTTTGTAATTTAGGCTTGCCACAAGCTCAATCTTTTACAAGTTCAATGTTTCCTTCAAAAGCTTTGACATCTCAAGCTTGAATAATTGATCAATGAATTCTACTTTTGAAGTTTAGTTCCAATTTTCATTTGGTTAGAAACTTTAATTTCTATTTGGATTGTTAACTTCTATTTGTTTTGGTTCGTAACTTCTATTTGGATTGCAAGCTTAATTTTCATCATGAATCTTGATGCATTATTTGAATTATTATGTGTGTGAATTGTGAACGATAAATAATAGATGAATTTAAGCTACAATGTATGAGATAAAGGTACCAAAAAAAGTTTTGCCCTTGAATTGGGTAAAAAAAACAAAAACAAATTTTGTCTCAAAACAAAATGGCAATTACCATTGCCATACCATGCCAACCGAACTTTTGGCAATACCGAAATTTTGGTACGGTAATGGTAATAGATTTTACCAAGCCAAAAGTTTGGTATGGTAATCGGTACAAGGGTTTTGGTACGGTAACCGTACCGAATCCACCCCTAATCCCACCTGTCTAATAGAATTAAAAAATAGAGAAGAGTTTTCTCCAATGTCTTAGTAGAAATCTGAGTCGTGTCTTAAGAGTACGAAATATATGAAGTTCGTCAGAGTACGAAAATTGAAGTGTTTTAACTTAAGATTATAGATTGTTGAATCCTGGGAGACGGAAGCCTACCGAACTACAAGCACAAGAGTAAGGGCGAAATTCTGTCTTTAGGGCATTGCATTTATGCAAGCCTCAATCTCCAAGTTTGTAAGTTTTTCTAACTTTCTCTTTAATTGTTTATATTAATCTCATACATAAATGATGTTGTGAATTACTTTATGATTATTATTAATGAAATTCTTGTGTTATTTTCATATTTTCTAATGTTGCTCCAACAGTTCACACCACCACCTTCCTTTTGTGTGTCGATCTCGGCATTGTTGCCTGTGGGAGGTAATTTCCCACTGGATCCCCTTGATGGCTGCGGATTTGATCTTTGTGATGTTTGATTGAGGACGACGAAGTCTACTTCTTCTTCTTTTTTCGCCTTTTTTTTTTTTTTTTTTTTTTTTCTGGGCCTTGGTTGGGTTTCATCTCTAGCGTACGCAGGGGTTGGTTCGTGGTCGGCGGTGGAGGAATGAGGCGGCTAGGGTTTCATTGTGTGCTTTTCTATTTTGGGCTCGACTCTCGAGTTAGGCACTTTTTTGTTGTTCTATTGGGGGTCTAACTTTTGTTTTGTGCTTTATGTGTAATTAGGCCCTTGTTTATGTACGTATACTATGTTAGCAATAAAATTTGTCGTTTATAAAAAAATACGAAGAAATGCGTATACATAGTTTTATTTTACAATACAATGTATATGTTTAATTACTCTAATTTTTATATACAAGGACGAAGATTAAAACATGAATGCAAAAGGAGTGACATAATAATCTAGCTAACAGAACTAAACATGTATGTTTTCGACTTGTAAACAATATTGTGATAAACTAATCCAAATTCTGCTCAATGATTTAGATTTACCAACAACATGTACTTTTACCCCTTTTGCATTCCTGGTTGTGGCTTCACGTCTCTTCTGAAGCCCAATTACATATACAAGGCTCAGTTGTTACTTCGAATTTCTATTTTCTTGCCAATAAGAGTTGTTTGAGTTGGTAAAGATAGTTTTTTTTAATAAACCAAATCTCAGGTTTGAGTCCCCGCTACAAGCAATCTCACTTGGTGGGTTTTCTGTAAAAACAACAAAAAAGGGTTGAGCCCCCCTCTGTAGCCCCACAAAGAGGCTTGTGATACGGCGGTAGCCTCCTCTTCCCCTAAACTTTTGGTAATCTCCCACTAACGCGCAATACACACAAGCAACACAGCATGTATAAACATTACATATTGAATGTCATTGCATCTTTGTTTATGAATAACAGAAATCCTTTATAATGTAATAAAAATAGAGAAATAATAAACACACACTATTTTTCTTTTTCTTTTTTTACCTAGGTCATTGATATTTTCATTATTTCTGTTTTCTTTATTCACTTCGATGATCATTACAAAAAATAAGCAAGAGTCTAAAAATGGTGGGCGAAAATCTATACCCTAAAAGTATCACTTTCATTATAATTTTAAGTTCAATTATCTTCGCACGAAACTTACAATTATAGCTTAATTAATTAGTAAACTCCCCTCTTTCCTCTATCTTGCCCATAAACAAACAAGAAAAACAGTTATGTAACTGTTGACCTTAAAAACTACCAAGCCTACGTGGCGCGCAGGCCGAGTAATTAATGAGCTAACTACGTCCTTCGGTTGAATGCGGGGCGTGCCAACTCGACGGCCGAGTTCGGCCGGTGAGTAAAATGTTGATGTTGCGTTGTGTGCGCAGCTGACTTCTCAATCTTGCGACTGCGGCCGAGGAAGGAACACGCCTCGGCCTTTGGGTTCTAGAGCCTGAAGACAAGGCTGCTAGTTCTGTGAAGTTCAATATCAAATTCGGCTTTCAATGTGCCGAATGTGGTAACCTGTAACACCTCACTTCGCCGAGAAGGCTAATGAGATGACCTCTACCAATAAGCATTCGAAAACCCTTCTCGGCCGAGACTTGGATAAATAACCAGTCGGCCTCGACGCAGTGCTGTTTATCCAAACTGAAGGTGCTCCGCGGTCGGCTAATTCTACGGCAACAGTACTGTTTATCCAAACTGAAGATGTTTACCGGTTGCCTCCACAGTGCTGTTTATCCAAACTGAAGATGTGTTGGCGAAAAAAGAAAATAAAAATCTCAAGGTTGAGAGGTTTGCGCAGGGCAGATTTGTGTGTTGAGTTGGAGATCCTTGAATGTTGTGCTCCTCCCTCTATTTATAGTAGTGCAAATTAGGGGTGGGTTGGAAAAATCGAAAACCGAAAAAAATCGGACCGAAAACCGAACCGAGACCGAAAAAACCGAACCGAAAAAAAAATCGAACCGAAGCTGTCAAACCGAACCGAACCGAATTTGATTGGTTCGGTTTCGATTTTTGCGGTTCGGAAACCGAACCGAACCGATACATATAAATCATATATAAAATCGTCAAAACCTAGTGCACCGTGAGGATTCGAACCCCTCTTCCCTCCGGGTTAGCAATAGCGCTTCAAGCCAACTCCACCGCTGGTTTTGTTTGTTATAATTGTACAACTAAGTTATTTAAAGAGATCTAATATTTGATGCTTTATAAACTTTATGAAGTTCACAAACCCTACCGAGCAGCCGTCACTCGACTCACTCGGTCACTCCCATTCTCGAACGCTCTCTCTCTGTTCCCTCATCTGCCTTCTTCCTCTCTTCCTTTCTTCCTCCATATCATTCTCTCTTCTTCCTCAGTTTCTTTCTCTCTCTCCTTCCTCCAAATCACTCTCTCTCCAGTCTTCTCATGTCTGCCTTGCAGATTCCTTCTTCCAAATCCTGATTTTCCCTCGGCCCTTTCGAATTGGAACCCCCTCCAAATTGGAAGATTCTAATCCGGATGGATTTTCCGATCTCTCACAGGTAATTTTCGAACCAAAATGAATATGATTTGTATTTTGGTTTTGCTGAATTAAAATGGGTTTTTCTTTTAATTATTTTGTTGGGTTTTTGCATATTGTTCATATTTTGGAGTTTTTCATATTATCTGTTCATTTTCTCCATTAATTTATGGTAACCCAACAAATCGCTGGTGTTAGAATAAATAAATTATGCAATTTATTTTGACATTAAAAGCAAAAAATTAATAAATCAGTGCAGTAACCCTACAAATTTTATGGAAAGGTGATATATTTATGTTTACGTTCATGTGTTTAACATCCATTTCTTCATTAATTTCTTGTTGGAAGTATGCCCACAAAGCCACTCATTTGATGTAATAGCTTTTGGAATACTTATTGTATTAAACTTTTATATGTTTAATAAAGGGCAAAGCTTATTGTTAATCACTATTTATTGTATCATGTGTTTAAGCAATAAGGGAATCCAAGGAATGTATTTGATCTAAGAGATAAGTAATTTAAGTAAGTTAAATTAACGAGACCTTTCTCTTATGTTCATTCCTAAAACGTTCCTAGCCATAGGATTGCCAATTGGGCATTGACAGTCCGTTAAGGTTAGTATGTGTTATGTCTACTCAAGCATGAGTATGACTAGTCTCAAGTCATTTGGTGTTAGACACTAAGACAAACACATAAGTGCTCGAAAGGTAATCGAGTACACTGAACAACGATCAAACGAGAGTTCGAACATACATGTCATGTAAGAACTCGTTAGTTACAATATGCAAAGTAGTCCTTTGACCTGAGGCATCATTGATGTCTAATGGTTAGGTCCTTGATCTTTGATCATGTCAAAGGCATTCCATTGTGAGTGTCCACGGCATTGTTGGGGTCAAGCTATCTAATCATGTAGACATGTGAATGCACAACAAGGGATCTCTAACCTTCCATGGTGGAAGGAGAATACTCTAAGATATGATTCGAGAGTCTTTGGCCAAAGCATATGAATATGACTTAGGAAGTTTGTTCCAAATCATATTCAAATTGAATCATATAGAAAAGTATCACAGTGGATAGTAGACATGAAACAAACTATCACTCAAACAATGTGATAAAGAGTATTGTATTAGAGAAGGACCGTATTGCATTGTAGTTGTAACTGGATAGGTTCTCCAACCACTTCTACTTAGCTTGGGTAACCATGAAATGCTGCTAGGTGTCACTCATGGTTTGTGGAAGCCCTGAAGATTAGCAAACACTAATCAAAAGGGAGAATTGAAATGTTGTTTCAATTCAAAATCGATCGTTAAGAGTAACAATCGCCCATTGCCTCGCTAATTGGAACCTAATGGATCGTACACCGAGTAAGGATGAAAGTGAAGAAATAAAATGAGATGGATATGCAATTAAAAGGTTTAATTGAATTATGGTCAAGATTAATTAATTAGTTAATTAATAATACGAAATGTTCGTATTGGGCTTTTAAGTTGGTTTTGGGTTTCAAGGCCCAAAAGTGTTTTGGTCCACAAGGTCCATTATGTTTAAGTTGTATGACAACTAAAACAAAATGGGAAATTAGCCCAATACCAAAAGGGGGCCGGCCATAAGGGTGAGGGGTAGTAGGTTATGCTTTATTGCAAGTTTGCCACTCACCTAAGAATGAAGTATAAAAGCAACTTTATAGCTTTATTTTCAAAAAGGCTTTTCTAAGAGAAAAAGAAGAGAAACATTGTCTCCAATTTTCTCCATAGAGGCCGGCCAACTTAGGGGGTTTTACTAGCATCAAAAATCTCTCTAAGTCATCCATTTCATCTTCACACTACATCTTTGGTGTGGAGACTTAGAGGTACTAAATCTTTGGTACTTTTGGAGATCCTTTCCTCACATCCTCAAGGAGCAAAGGAGCATACAAATCACAAGGTAGATCCAAGGAGTTAGGAGGTGACTTGAAGGCCCTCCACTTGGGTGAATCCCTTGTGTAATCAAGGATGAGCTTCAAGGGTAAAGAATCTCTAAATCCTTTCTTCTCTTTAAGTTTGTTAAAGAGACTATTGGTTCACCATATGCTAGGCTTTGAAAGTCATGGGTTTTATGAATTGTTTTTGAATGCATGCCTACTTTAAAGTGTTATTAATTTGCATATGTATTCAAATGTTCTTACTTGTTCTTAGCTAGGACAATATTTTTCCTTCATTTCTGGCACACTGCTTCCATTGCTGCAGAAAACCATGGAATTCGAGTGCTTGTTGTTGGGCATCATTTCGGAAATGCAAGTGGGAACTGTGGGATAGCTCCTTGTTCACAAAAATAATTCTAGATCTTAGTTGCAATGATTTGTTTGTGATTTTCTACGGCTAGAAGATTCACTAACCCTTATCATTTGTGATATTTTGAACTGAATCAACAAAAATGTTTTCTTAGGAATTTTTATGCTATTGAAAAAAAAAAAAAAAAAAAAAAAAAAAACCGAACCAGGCCGAAACCGAACCGGAAAAAACCGAACCGAAAAAAAACCGAACCGAAAAAAACTGAAAAAAAATTGAACCGAACCGAAAATTCGGTTTGGTTTCGGTTTTGACAAAAAACCAAACCGTTTCAAACCGAACCCAGCCCTAGTGCAAATACTCCTGATCGAGTTAGAATCGTTCTTGGCTGATCCTAATCCAACTCTATCTCGACCGATCCTACTTCAACTAGGACTTTGAATCTGCCCCCAACCGCAGGCCAAATTCATTAATGCACCATGATTTGCCTAGGACTCCTTATCCCAATAGGTTTTGGCCACTTAACTTTTATCACATTCTCGTGTTCTAGATAATTCAATATATTATTAAGAGATAATTATTATGATAAAAATCACAATATTATTCCCTAACAATAACTAAAATTATCCTGACTCAGTCACCTAACGGCTTAGAACTTCATTCACTCAACGGCCTCGACCGTTCGGGCCGATTGTGTAATTTTGGGCCTAAACAGTAACCTTCACCTCCCCTCTGTATCATCAAATGACATGTTTGAAACTCATATAACATTTTATGGTCATCATTCAAAGTTAGACTAGTCGACGGTATTGAAACGAACCAAACCACTCAATCCATGAGCTCAATTCTTCACCAATTACATTTATTAGCCTGTGCTCATACTCTACTCAAATTTAACACAACAAATCATTATTTTCAGTCTTCTTTCCCACCAACAATATTTGATAGGATAATCTTAAAGAGTTGGTCCAGTGAAAAGCGACCAAAGATTTAGAATCTTTAATTTGAGTTTAAACTCTTATTAGTGCATTTTTTGGGACTACCGACTATATTTTGACGTACCGTTTGATCTCGGGGCCAAAACACATTATCGCCTCGTGTGGGTTAGACTGCATGGGGAGGAGGATTTAATCTGGCATCAATGTGCAGCAGGATACCTTCTATATTAAAAAACTATAATAAGATGAAGTATTTAAATATTAGTGAAACCTGAAAATATAACTTTCTATTAGAATAAAGCAATCTTATTATTCTAATTTAAATTAAAAAAAAAAAAAAAAAAAAAGAAAAAAGAGAGTTTGAATATGAAAGTAGTAAGTTGAAGATAAAGACTTTATTCATTAAAGCAATAATTCAAGACACAACAGGGACAATAGTCTTCCACCATAAATTTTGGATATGATTTTCATATGCCTCGTTTTATATTATACGCGCTCTAAAAAATTATTACACAATTCTTTTTTTCTTTTTTTTTTTTTCACAGGACCAGATAGTGAAGAAGTTATGATAGTCTATCCTTAAGGGAGCCGAAAAAACTGACAAAAGCATTTCAACCTTTTATAGTTATCATCGTATATGATTCACTAACACTATAAATCGAACTCAAAACGAACAATATGAAATAAGAGCCCGACCGGGTCAACCTCTAGCTAATAGAATGTGTTACAAGTCGTGCAACTCCCAACTACTCCCCACACTCTTGCTATCCCCACATCATCAGTGACAGGTTTGAAAAGTCAATGATTTAGGTTATGGTTATTGGGCCACCGGTGGGCCGAGGAAAACAAATATCACGCGAACAACTTTCCCTGATCAATAAGGACATATACGAACCCACGACACGACAGCCCATCGGCGGGACGTACGAAGGTGCTCGTTTTAAATTTTCAAGTTCTTTCACCAAAACGTAATAAAAACATAAAAAATATAATAGGGATCAACGTCTACGTTATTCAAGTCATGCATGGTTAACAACTCAATATCATGACTAGAAAATCAATTCATTTTGGTACTAAATGAAATTCCGACGTGATATAGTTTGTTCACACATATGATAACACGATAATACTGTACTTATATTTTTTATTAATATTATACCTAAATCATGTTATAATATAAACATGCTAGTATGAAGTAACGCAACGTGATAATGTAACGTTTTGACTCTCGTAATTTGGCCCATAATATTAAGCCCTAATACAATAATTAGCATCTTTCTTTCTCTTGTTCATTATTAAGCATTTAAGCCTAATACACAACGCAACTAACACAAGACAAATGGGTGATGAGCCCAATGATGGTGTCACCATTCTCCCTTGTCTTAGGAACTCTCGGCGACACTGTCATTGGTCACATAAGCCAAAACATTCAAGCAACCACCCTATTTCTCTCTCTCTCTCTCTCTCTCTCTCTCTCTCTCTATATATATATATATATATCCACAGACATACCCTATTAGGCAGGTGCTAAAAAATATTTTAGTACCAACAATTTTTCCATAGCCAAGTTGGTATAATTTGCAAAACTTTCGATCCCCTCCATGGCCACCGGTATGAAGGAAAGTTATCTTCCTACCTTCCCGGCAATCGACCGCTGCCCTTCAATCGGTCGCGAAAAACACACCGTCGTGGCGGACATGGACGGCACTTTGCTAAGAGGACGGAGCTCCTTCCCTTACTTTGCCCTCGTCGCCTTCGAGGCCGGCGGCATACTAAGGCTTCTCTTTTTACTACTGGCGTCTCCACTCATTGGTCTGCTGTACTACTTTGTCTCGGAGTCAGCCGGCATTCGTGTCATGGTTTTCGCCACTTTCGCCGGCATGAGAGTCTCCGACATAGAATCTGTGGCGCGCGCGATCCTCCCCAAGTTCTATTCCGCCGACTTGCACCCCGAGACGTGGAGAGTCTTTTCTTCGTGTGGGAAACGCTGCGTTCTGACCGCAAACCCGAGAATAATGGTGGAGCCGTTTTTGAAGGAGTTTTTGGGCGCTGACATGGTTCTCGGGACTGAGATCGCCACCTACAAAAGTAGAGCCACAGGTTGGGTCCTCAGTCCTGGGGTTCTGGTCGACGGAGGCAAGGCCAACGCACTTAACAAAGCGTTCGGCACTGAGCCGTCATCAGCTCCTGATGTCGGGCTTGGCGACCGAAAAACGGACTACCCATTCATGAAGTTATGCAAGGAAAGCTATGTGGTTCCTGCTACGCCGGAAGTCGAGGCGGTGAGCCTCGACAAGTTGCCAAAACCGATAGTATTTCACGACGGAAGGCTGGTTCAGAAGCCATCGCCGCTCTTGGCTTTGCTCATAATTCTTTGGATCCCGGTCGGTTTTCCTTTAGCTTGCTTGCGAATAGCAGCCGGCTCACTGCTTCCTATGCCCGTCGTATACTACGCTTTTTGGGCGTTGGGCGTACGGGTGTACATCAAAGGAACCCCACCGCCTCCCGCCAAGAAATCAACAGGCCAAACCGGAGTCCTTTTCATTTGCTCACACCGCACTCTCCTCGACCCGATTTTTCTCTCAACCGCTCTGGGCCGGCCCATCCCGGCCGTGACCTACTCTCTCTCCCGCCTCTCCGAACTCATCTCGCCAATTAAAACCGTCCGACTCACCCGGGACCGGGTCAAGGACGCGAACCAGATTAAAGACCTCTTAGAACAAGGCGACCTCGTCATATGCCCCGAGGGAACAACGTGCCGAGAACCATTTTTGCTCCGATTCTCCGCCCTGTTTGCAGAGCTGACCGACGAGCTCGTCCCCGTAGCCATGTCGAACCGCATGAGCATGTTCCACGGCACGACGGCCCGAGGGTGGAAGGGGATGGACCCGTTCTACTTCTTCATGAACCCTAGCCCGGCGTACGAAGTCACGTTTTTAAACAAGCTGCCGTACGAGCTGACTTGTGGAGCCGGAAAGTCGAGCCACGACGTGGCCAATTACATACAGAGGAACATCGCGGCGAGCCTGTCGTATGAGTGCACCACCTTCACGCGGAAGGACAAGTACCGGGCTTTGGCGGGGAATGACGGCATCGTCGAGGAAAAGTCTAAGCGCGCGGCTGCAGCCAAGAAAATTATGGGCTGCTAGCCATAACGTGATTAATTAAGACATAAATTATATATAAATTAGCGTGTGTGTGTTTCTTTTTTGTTCCTTCTCATAAAGTTAATCTCAGATAATCACATGCATATTGGATAACAACGTATGCATGGTAATGCATGGCGACAGATTTTTTAGTGTGTCGAAAAACACAGTCAGATTATAACATTACGTGTACTGATTCGTGGTCTCGGCACACTAAAAAATTTCTCATGCATGACAATTAATTAATTAATATATTGTAGTAGTTTAAATGTATTTTTCCTTTGGTTTGGTGCTTTCACCTAGATTTAGAGGTTTTCAATTGGGAGGTAATTTGGATTAGCCTAAGGCTAATTGCCCCATTAAATAATATTTTTCCTTTGATTGGTATTTCCGCCTTGATTTAGAGGTTTCGTGCAAGACAATACAAATGTCGCTATTCCATTTGTTTGTGAACTTTATCATAGTTTGTCAAAAAGATATCACAAATTCAAATGCTGATTAAAACCAAATAGTTTTTTTTTTATATCGCGTTAGTTAGGAACACATTTAAAGGTTAACTGATAAAAACCCTAAAGCCAGAAAATATTCTTAGAGAATCTCCAAATTAAGGAGATGTAAAAAATGTCAGTTGGACAAAAACATATATTTTTAATAGCAAAAATGGCTCCAACCGATGAGCCAAATGCTGACTTGAATTGAAGCAGGGGCTCCTAAATATTTTTAATTTGATTAAGATAGGGTCCACAATCAATTCAACCTTTTTGGTTTCTTTGAAATTATTACTTTCCACCTTTTTTAATAATTAAGGAAAATAATATAAAATGAAACATTCTGATATATCGGTGGAGTAAGAAGTTTTGCAGGATACCAAATTGCCACATAAGCCATCAAATTTAAATTTGATGTTTTACATTTGACATCTCCTTTTAGAATGTGCTTCAAAACTCGTCGAGTCAGGACAAAATAGTCTTAAGAAATTAATCAATCTTCAAAGAGTAATGCTACATTTACCACATATTTGTACCATCATTTATATTATATCTCTAATACAAGTGGGACCCAGCAACACATGAAATCCTGTCCTTATGAGAAAAATGAGAAAAATGATAAAAATAATTGTACAAATATATGATAAGAGTAACTTTTTTATCTTCGAAATAATTGTACAAATATATGATAAGAGTAACTTTTTTATCTTCGAAACATATTTAAATTTAAAAGTGTGGCCAACAGTCAATATAAACTGGCCCAACAATAAAGAGGTTGGGTAGCAGCAAAATATGTCCCTGGGATTTGGAACTCCCACAAGATTTCTAGGCCCAATATTTAACATTGTGTTACACAATGTAAGCCCAGATATTTGTTATAAAATGCCATTTAGACCCAAGATGAAAGCTGCATGATATTTGGATATTTCATACGACCAACGGAATCGAGAGTTCCGCGTGGGTCATTTTTTGTAAGTATAATTAAGAGTTTGGGATGAATGGGAGGTTGATTTAGTTGTAGTGCCTAACTACGCCTAACTCATAACTTATAAAGAGTGTTGGTCGATTAAACAGCAGGACGTTGACCATGAAAATTCAAATCCGATAACATGTATAAACTGACATGCCGAATCAACTAGTTACGAAACCGAAAACAGAAAGCGCTAAAGCGGACGACCTATACCCTGTTGTCATGATAAGTTTCAGACCCCTGATGAGTAGGACAGTGCAACATTGCTGCAAAACATGGATTTGATCCAACACTGCACTGATCTACCATATGTGAGAGTTATCCAATCAAACAGTCATACCGAAATTTCTTTGAAAACTATTTGTTTTTCTTTCTTTGGACTAGCCTTTTGATTTTGTATACCCTACATTACCTCAAACTCACGGAACCTTCCAGAAAATAACAATTGGGGCTTTGACTGCAGACAACAGAAACAAAACCGGACCAAAACGATGCAGCGGGCGCCCATTTTATTTGTCCCAAGTGAAGAAAAAGCTAAAAAATCGAATTAATTAATTAACTTTTTGCATGAAAATTATTTAATTTGCAAAACAACCCACCAATTTAGTACATTTTCAGCATAAAACCCCAAGGAAGGGCCAAAGTCTTCCATCTTCGTCTTCCTCCGATTCTGTGACATTTCTTACAGACCTTTACCAAAACCCTAGATTTTCTCATGGATCTTGGATATTCTCTCGCACTTTCTCTCTGTTTCCTCTGCATTTTCCCTCACCTCGCCCATTCCAGAACCCGCGTCCCGGGATCGCTCGACGAGAAGAAAACGTATTCCTATCTCTCTCTCTACGTATTTTTTGGTGTACATTTTCGTAGTTTCGTTGAATTAATTTTTTGTTTGGAAATTGTGTGAATTTTCAGGGAGGGATCGGTGATCAGATTGAGAAGAGGAGCTTCATCTGCTACCTTCGATCCGACTCGTGTCAATCAGCTCTCATGGCTTCCAAGGTGGGTTTTTTATTTTCCTCTCAATTGCATTTCTAATAATATCTGCTGAATTTCTCTTTTTATTATTGTTTCATGAATTTTATTGTTTTTTTTCTTGATTTTTCGTGTGATCGACAATCTGCAGGGCGTTTTTGTATAAGGGTTTTCTTTCTGAGGAGGAATGTGATCATCTGATTGAAATAGTAAATGATTTTGTTCCCTATATTTTCATTGAATTTTGTGTTTTTAGTCTGTCTAGAATTCACTAATTAGAGTCTCTAATCAGTATTAATTTGGTTATAATTTGAATTTTGGTTCGTGTGAATTTTGCGGAGTAGGCGAAGGATAAGCTAGAAAAGTCTATGGTGGCCGATAACGAGTCTGGTAAGAGTATAGAGAGTGAAGTCCGGACGAGCTCCGGAATGTTCCTTCTGAAAGCTCAGGTTTGTCAATTCCTCTGCTTTTTTTGTCAATCTCTCTGCTTTCTTGAATTAGTCATTTTACTTCGTCGAATGATTTTGAATTACTTCATTAATGCCGCAATGGTTTCGGTCTAATGTGGTGTGTTTCTATTTTCCTTCACTCTTTATAATTCGATGTACTTTTGAAGGTTCGACTACATACCATGTTGCGTATTGATTTATACTGTACTCAGTAGTTTCAACTCGTACGAGTTCCTCCACGCAGTTTTGAACCTACTTGTTCAGCGGAATAGTAAACTTGCCTTTGGTGTTGTCCAATTTGTGGAATTAGACCTCAAACGTCTAACATTCATAGGGTTAATGGTTATGGTTTTTTCCTCCGTTGTTGATAGACAATTGAACTCAGAGCAAGTGTATGCGTCAAGACGATCATCCTCTTGCATCTTATTTAAATCAACTTGGGTTGTAGACTTTTCATGTCAAATAAGTCTGAATGGGATCATTGATCAAACCTTCGTATATTTGTGTTCGGAAGAAGAGAAGTTTCTATTTTTGTTTAGCTGTCAAGTATTAATCCGTCTTACTATGCCCTGAGATTCAAACCCATTACGCTTCTATGTTAGATGATAATCCCATCATGTGCAAAAGCTTAAGTGGTAAACGTAGCCACTGGGATGGGTTTTTTTTGCATTTATTAGAAAATGCAAACCATGTTCCGTTACTATAGTGTCTCGCTTTCTCTGGCTTTTGAATTCAGACGGTTTACTTGGTGTTCTATGTTTCACCTTAGGATGAAGTAGTTGCTAACATTGAAGCCAGGATTGCTGCATGGACCTTTCTTCCAGTTGGTAAAATTTCTCGTGCGCTTTTGATTTACAGTTTATTGGACTATTAAGAAAGTGCCTTATTTCATCTTTATTGAACTTCCTTTTCTTTTCTAATCAGAAAATGGGGAGTCCATTCAGATACTGCACTATGAACACGGTCAAAAGTACGAACCGCATTTTGATTATTTTCATGACAAGGCTAACCAACAATTGGGTGGCCACCGTATTGCCACTGTATTGATGTATCTCTCTAATGTTGAAAAGGGTGGGGAAACAGTCTTTCCTAATTCGGAGGTAATTGGTTACTTGCAAGACTGAATTCGTTTGCCCTCCTTTTCTTTCTCCTTCCTTACCTCTTGAATTTCATTCATCTTCTTATGCATCGACAGGGAAAACTGTCTCAAATTAAGGATGATGATGCTTCAGATTGTGCTAGAGACGGCTATTCAGGTATCGCATTATGATATGGTCATGTAAACTAAATGTATTTGAAATTTGCTGCTTAATTCTCTTTTAACTGATTCACAAGTGGGTATGGGGGTATGTCGATACTTACAATTTAACCAATTCGTGTCCCATGTACAGTGCGGGAGGGGGTAGTGAATTATATTTTGAAATCCATACGCATCATATGTGTTGTTATACTGTTCTATCTGTGTTGTAGTCACTTATTTACTATGTCTATGCATCCTTACAGTGAAACCGTACAAGGGTGATGCCCTGATGTTCTTCAGTCTCCATCCCAATGCAACCACCGATCCAAGCAGCTTGCACGGGAGTTGCCCCGTCATTGAGGGCGAGAAATGGTCTGCAACCAAGTGGATTCACGTGAGATCCTTCGAGAAGTCACTATTAAAGTCTGCAACTGGCAAGGGTTGTTCAGACGAGAATGATAACTGCCCCCTGTGGGCTAAAGCCGGTGAATGTCAAAAGAACCCGACTTATATGATAGGCACACAGGGCCTTCCTGGATATTGCAGGAAGAGTTGCGAGGCGTGTTCGTCCTAAGGGAGGTCGATATTTACAGAGCGCGGTTAAATGCTTAGGTGTACATAACATTGAGCTCTGCCATAGTGAGATATATGTTCGGAGCTGCTGTGCCCCAGAACGAAACTTTAGAACGTTATTCATTTGTTGCGCAGTTTACTATTACAAAGATGAAATGTTTAATTTTAATTTGCCTCCAAGGATTAGAAGAAAAAAAATCAAACGGTTATCCCTTATCGTTGAAGCATCACGAGCTCTTTACCTTGACGATTTACGATCTCTTCTTCTGTCTGCGAACTTCACTGAATCTTGCAATGAATGCGGAAGCGAGGACATTCCCTTGGAAAGTTAGGGCCAAAATGAAAGGGAATTAGTTTTATCTGCGTACGTATCTGAAATTGTCAACCTAACGCATGTCCGGTTCCAAGTTTGTGAACATTCACGACCTGTAAAAGCTTATGTCCAACTGTTTAATTCTGAATTGCTAACTTTCAACATGTTCCCTCTAGTCGTTTCATTGTTATTTATTCTGCTCGTGCCTTAACCAAATAATTCATCCAATTTGAACCAGCTGGGTGAGAGAGAGGACGCATAGGTTGGTTTGTGATGTCATGTTAAACCGTTTTCTAAGAGGAGAGATTTTTTAATGTGCCGGAAACACTGTTCGGTACACCAAGTGTAATAATATAACTAGTTGGAAACTTGAAGTAAAGAATTCAACCAATTGTAATATGACATTTCGTGTACCAAATCGTATTCTTAGCATACTGAAAAAATTTCTTCTAAGAGATGAAAATATTCATGCAATTCTGGTTAATTGAGAGCCTATTAGCATGCATTCCTTGCCTCCTCTTTGCTAATTTCTTTCCTCTTTTAAATTGCACTTGCAAAGCTTGGAACTTGCATCACCTTTACATAATTACTCTCTCTCTCTCTCTCTCTCTCTCTCTCTCTCTCTCAATGGGAAGGCCGCCTTGCTGCGATAAATCGAACGTGAAGCGAGGCCTCTGGACTGCAGCGGAGGATGCAAAAATTCTTGCATATGTATCGAAACATGGAGTCGGAAATTGGACGTTGGTTCCTAAAAAAGCAGGTTCGATTTTTATGGATAAGTTCGTTAATTGTTTATGTAAGCGTCTGTTTGATAACTATTTCGTTAGTTCCTCCGACGCTTGAAACTTACGTGTTTGCCTGATGAGTATGTCTGCAGGACTCAACAGATGTGGGAAGAGTTGCAGGCTTAGGTGGACTAATTACCTGAGGCCTGACCTCAAGCATGACAACTTCACTCCTCAGGAGGAAGAGCATATCATTGACCTGCACAGGGCCATAGGAAGCAGGTGGAGTAATTTTTCTTTTACTTTTCTCCTTTCATGTGAACGTAACTGGTAAAATATAACATAAATAACCAAGATTATATCTTTAAGTATATAAAAACCAAGAAATTAACCCAGATTAACATGAGAAGAAGTAAATAAAGGATCTAGAAAATTAGGGAATTTCCCAATAAAAACAACAAATTAAAGTTTTAAATGTATATGTAAAAGAAATTCTGTGTTTTTAATGAGTTAATAATATTGTAGACGTCATACTGTGATTTGTAACTGGACGTCATACTATGATATGTAGTTAAGTAAGGAGTCAAGTGTATTTTCCCCGTAACTTGGTTGGTGTGATATTTTGGTTTTAACGAACTCCTTTAGGAGTAAGGGACTTGTAGCTCAAGTGATTATAATCATTATTCTCTGTGCACTCGAAATCCTAGGTACATTGCCCCGTCTCACCATCACTTGTATCAAAACAAAAAATTAGATGAATCCAAAACTGTTAAGACATTCATTTGTAGGGAAGAAAATGGACAAATACGGTTCTACATCACTAAATTTAATCCAACAGTCTGTGGTTTTGGATTTGGGTGATTTATGGTAGACATAATCTTTGAGGGAAGACCTAAAAGATGGTTTGGATCATTAAAAGACATTACAGAATGGCCGTAAAAAGCCGTGTGTCAAAAACGTGTGTTCCCGGATCCTCACCCTATACATGTAAATATAACTAACTGTTTAACAGCCTGTATTAACTCTCTCTCTCACTCCATGCTTACGTAGTGCAGGTGGTCTCTCATTGCAAAACGACTACCAGGAAGGACAGACAATGATGTCAAAAACTACTGGAACACCAAGCTCAAAAAGAAGCTTTCCAAGATGGGAATTGACCCTGTCACCCACAAACCCTACTCTCAGATCCTCTCCGACTACGGAAACCTCAGCGGCCTCCCAAGCACTGCCGGGAATCATCCGTTCTCGTCCTTTTTCAAGCAATCGAAAAGCGCATTCGCACCCGAATCAAACTCTTCCTGCATCACAGGAATTCCATACACCAATGTGATGATGAAACCTAATATTAATGGACAAGGATCAGAGTACAATTCCTCTGCTAGCACACTTGGCTTTTTGGCTCATCGGTTTCAAGAGAGTGTGCAAATTGAGCAGCCACACATTTTCAATGAAGTAACCTCATCTTGCTCCTCATCATCCTCTCCTCGTGCCACAGATCATCAATTAATTTCGCAACCAACTTACGCGTGCCGGGAATCACACGAGGCTCAGATTACGCCGTCTTCTTCTTCGTTTAATTGGAGGGAGTTTCTTCTGCAAGATCCCTTTGCATCAGCTGAACATTTGAAGCAAGAACAAGATTTGCATGGGGTGATGATGTCATCTTCAGAAAACCCTAAACTTGGAGTGCAAGGCAAGTCCGATGCAATTGAGGGATGTGATTTTGGAGGTCAGAGGAACAATGGCTTGCCTGATCAGCAAGCTTCTTCGTCTTCCATGAGTTCGTTTGTGGAGAGTATCTTGGATCAAGACAGTGAGATGCAGGCAGCTTTTCCTCAGCTTTTGGATGCTTCTTTCGATTATTATTGAGTAGTTAAACTTTTTTTGATAAGAAGATATTTTATAAATTATTATAAAGAGCAACTCCAAATCAATAAGGCTTTCCATTTTGCAAGGGCAGAGAGGGGGGTTTGCTTATCGTACGCAGCCTTATTTTTGCAGAGATGCCGTTTTCACGATTCTGTAAATTATTATAAGGAAGATTTTGGATACGGTCCTTAGTTATAAACATTCTTTAATTGAAACCTTGTTGGTTTTTAATTTTTGATCGAGGTCCCTGAAATTAATGTGATAATTAATTTTTATGTACGTTACTATATTTTTTAAATTAAAAATTAGAAATTTAGTTTTTTATATAAATGAGATTTTAAATAAAAACCATAATTTGTGGGATTAAAAATATTAAAATATAAATATACTATTGCTTGTGTCTATATATATAGATATATAAACATGGGTACATTCTTCAAAATTAACCAAAAAAATTATTGTATCAAAACATGGGTACATTCTTCAAAATCACAAAAAAAAAAAAAAAGAGAAAGAAGATATTAGGCTTAATAACATTAGTAAATTTCTTTGATTAAACTTGACATGGATACATTTTAAAATCAAAGAAAAAAGAATGTACCCATATAAGTTTAAAAATGGATTAGAAAAAATTGAATATATTTTATATAAAAAAAATGGTACATTTTACATATAACAAATTGGTATATTTAAGAATGAGTACATTTTAAGATTAAAAAGTTTTACATGAATGGGTACATATAATTAGTATGGGTACATTAGCAAAATAAAAAGTACAAAAAAAAAAATATATGGGTACAAATACAAATAAACTTTAAAAAATATGGGCACAAAAAGAAATTAATATATGGGTACAAATTAAAATTGAAAAGAAAATTAGTACAAATTAAAAAAGATTAAAAATTAAAAATGGGTACAAACTAAAACTAAAAATATATGATAAAAAATTTAGTCATAAATATAAATATCTAATTGTAACATTTTTAACATTAAATGAATATATTTAGAAATAAAAAAAAAATTATTATTGAAATAATTAATAATGTTATTAATACCCAAGAACCTTGATCAAAAATTGAAAATGAATAGGATTTTAATCAATGGAGTAACAAAAAGAAGGATGATAACCTAATTTCTCCTTATTATAATCTAGAAAAAAGGAGATTTGAACTTGCATGCAACGGGTGAGCATACTACCATTATCAATCAACAATAACTCACATCTACATTAATGTAATTAATTTCTTGTCTTAGTTTTAATATGTAACGTTAATTACATATGAAAGCTTTAATTTTCATGTCCAATCCTATATGGTTTACACCCTTCCATAACTTCTGTCTGTGTTCACTGGCCACCAAGGATGAGACCACAATAATCAATATGAAATTATTTAAGGTTGAGGGAGGAAATTTTTTTTTTTTTTTTCTGGTTATACAAGGGGGCTAATAGCCTGACAGAAGTGATATTACAAAATAATGTCCGAGGTTGAGAAAATTTAGAAATAAAAGACAAAATATACCAGATTCATAGGACGAGAGAGACTGGGTTGACCAACTCATCATCAACAAATTCATCTTATGATAGATATGTCGAATATTACATTTTCTCACGCAGTAACATTGCATAAGCAGCTTGAATCAATTCACCAATAGGATATTATCAATGGCACACTGTGTGATATCAGCTGGAAAGCAATAGCGGAATCAGACTCCACCTAAAGACACTTAACGAGAGATTCTTGTATGGTACTAGAATATGAACACGTAGTTTAAAATGAGTGGATTATTGTTAAAATTATAACCCAAGGCATAAACTTGTCGTCCACTTATATTATAACGTGAATTAAAAAGTTACCAAAACTAAAGAAAGATGATTGTCGCAAAATGAATTGACTTTATAATTACTCGTTCAGAAATTATTGTGTGGTACTTGAATGTGGTTAAAGGGCATAGTAATGAATTGCATCTAGAATAAAATTATGGCTATAATTATGAGTAAGTGGCCACAAACTCAAAACAAGAAGCCGTTTTGTTTGTTAAAAAAGGAAAGCCTATTAATATCATCCTCCGAGTAAAGGAAGAGACCAAACAAGACGGATGAAACAAAGGAAGACGAAGACAGAGACCTGAGGAAGGGAGGAGACCGAAAGTATCGATCGATGACGGCGTTGCGGAGATCGTCGATGTCATTTCGACGGCAGGGCTCCTCCGGCCTCATTTGGGAGGATAAGATTCAAGTCGTCGAGAAAAAACCGACTCTGAAGGTCACAGTTTCGATTAACAAAAGTGACGGGGAAGAGCATCCAAATCCAGACGAAGGGTCTCGAGAAAGAAAGGATGCTGATTCACATTCCCCACCAGATACATCTTTACGTTCTAAGCCTGATCAAAGTGTTCATAAATGTTCGTTTTCTACTGTTTTCGGGCGATGTATGAGGCCTCCTGCAGCCTAGTTGGAACCTCGTTTTATAAGTGCCTCACGACGGTAATTATGAATGAAAATCTTAATTTCTTAATTTCTTACCATGCACATCTGGAAAGATGAAATTATCGATCATCAGCGTGCAGATAAAAGCAGCAGCTTCCAGATACAATCAGTGGATTTAAATGGAGGGGAGGGAGTGATACCCGTAGATGCAGCAGCAGCAGCAGCAGGAGAGGAGAAGATGCTGGCTCTTGTTCCGATCTATAGCCAAACCCCTTGCTGCCAAGAAGCTGCAAACAGAAACCGAAAGGATACTGGACACGGAAGTATGAATACAGATTTTATCGTAGAACTTGTTTTATCCAGTTACTTATTGATTTGAAAAACTCATCGTGTTGGGATTACAGAGACTTTTGATTCAAACCTCCTGGTGATGATTTATTATTGTAGTCAACTTTGTTCAACCGTATGCTGCATAACAAATGTTCAGGCAAGTCTTCTGGCTTGTTCCCCTATTTGAAAATCACAATGCATAGCACAGATCAGGCGTCTATCTTAAGTATGAGGTAAATACGCCATGCTCAGGTTAACGAAATATATTGTTTACCTGAATTGTGAGACCAAAATCCAATACCGACAGCTTCATTCTTTCGTGAAATGCTTCAATACCTTTTCTAGAGATGTAGCCGAATCTGTGCATATCCAAATCGATCTCGAAGTAGTTTTCTCCCTGTATGAGTATGATTGACGGGAAAGAAAAGTTAAATGGGGATATATGGTGTGTTTTCAGATAACTATGTAGGTGGAGAATCGAAACCAAAAATTACCAAATAAAATTCATGTTGAGGACGTGAAAGAACAGGTTTTTCATTGTAAGCATTCATTAGCTTCTTCTCGGCTGTGCTTAAATGAAGATCCTCCAAATTTGCCACTCGGCCCAAAATTTTCAATCTTTCCCTGAAGGGTGCAATTGTGTCGACAGGGAATCCTCTAACTCTCTCCACTTCGTCATTGATTAGTCTCTGTCACGGAATTATCCAAGGACACAAAATAATTAATAAGCTATACATACTAAATCAACACGAAGAGCGAGTCTTGAGTCTACTATATGATAATCAGGAACCGGACACATCTAGAGTTTCACGCAGCTTACAGTGATACTTTCTCGGAAATGAGGGGGAAGCTCTATGGAATAAGTTTCAGAAATCTTATAGTACATAACCAAGTTCATTCCTTCTCCATCACTATCGCCTTGAAAAAAATTGGCTGGATAAAGTGGTATCTGTAGCATAGAAGATTCACACAGAATTAGGGAAAAATTACAAAGAATGTTTAGCATAAGAAAAAAAGGATTTCCGAACATAGAGGACAAACATATTATGAACATACCAACAGGTAGCATGGAACATTATTATGATCTAAAGCGAATCGAAACAAGAGGTACAAAGTTCAGGATAATTTTTTAAGAATAGGCACCTGAACATTTACAACAAGAATAGAAGGGACGTCTCCGGTGGTACTCACAACTGGAAGTTCCACAAAACGAGCAATGTGATCAATCTTTTTCTGAGATAAGAAAATATCAGCGGCAAAAGGATAAAATGCAGCGCAACTCGGAGCAATTTCTTTCTTTTTATCCCTGTCAAGCAAATGAAGAGTTGATACACACACAAATCAGACAGATTGTTCCAAGAAAAAAAGAAAACGATCAATTCCATTGAAAGTACTAAGCTCTCACCTAAGATAATTTTTACCCCGGACTTTGAATGTGTTTGGCTCGAGAGGTGACCAACAATCTGGAATTCTCTTCTCAATGGGACAGTACGGAATTGTAGAACCCGCTAGTGGTCTTTTCGCAAGCAATCTGGGGGAAACTAACACGAACACAGAAGATTAAGATCAGCTGCCAGTCCACATTGTTAAGTAGCACGATTTAACATCACAATACTAACAAAACGGCAAGTATGCGGGCAACACTCACGTAATGTGGGGGTGGAATCAGCCGCAGCACTAGCAGAATGCCCTTCCCTCCATTTAAAGGAAAGGACTTTCCTCCTCAAACTTGGCGCGGCCGGGGTTACTCTTTTGTCGCCCAACGGGCTATTGGAAGTGGAAGGAAGACAAGGCAAGCAGGAATTTTGAAGAATCCCACAATGATCCAGTCCCTGCATTTTGTCCCCTCCGCCAATTTCATCCACGGTCTCCTCCGCAGACACGGCGGAGGTGGAATGCAATGGCGGCGGTTTCAGTGCCAGCCGAGAAAGACCTCTCGGTGACGACACACTCCATGTGGATGCACTTTCAGACTCATTTATTGACATCACATCTGCAAACCAATACAAAGCAACCCACTTTTCAACTCCACCATTCACTTCCTACAACTACTCTCGCACAAACTCGCTTTAACTACAAAATTCTGGCCAAATTCCTACGCAATTATTTGAAAAAAATGGGAATTTTTTTTTCTTCTGAAAATTGAGAAATGAAAATACCATCATGAACACTGTAAAATTCGTCATCTCGCTCCGACTCGATCGCCGAATTCGCATCAAAAAACGATGCATCCATACTTCCTGCTGGTCAGAACTCGTCCAATTAAATAAAATAAAAATGAAAAAGAAAACCCATAACCAAAATAGTAAATTAAAAACCTTGGAGTGTAGGAACGGAGTGAGAGCGATCGGAGGCCGACGAAACGCGCCGGGGAATGACTCGCCTCCGGCGGCGGGCGCCGCCGTCATTCTTCTTCTTCTTCTTGAATCCGAAACTGCAGCCCTTCGGCATCGAAGCACAAGCCCCCATTTCCCCAAAACTAAATTCCCTCGCTCTCCAATCGGATAGGGCAGCTTGTGCTTCTGCTACTGCTCCTCCACTCTCTGATCGATCGATTGATTAAAAATTAAATACTTAACTAATTAATTAATTAATCAAGATTCGACGCCTCTTTCTCTCTCGCTTGCCGCTTCGAAACTGGGCAAAGTTGGTGGGCGAGTCCAGTTTCTGTAACGCGGTCTTTCCACGCATCAAATGGACGGCCTACAGAATGCCGCGTGGCAGGGTGATCGTGATCATGAAGAAATTTTTCATTGTGACCGGAACATGCTATAACACATGTTTTTATATAAATGGTGGTAAATTTTATTTGTAAACTTATTAACTTTTTAACACACATATCTCACAATTTACATCAAAACACGTGATGTAATACTCTATATTCCAATCACGTTGAAAAATCTCTCGTGATCGCGATAGCTAGACATGTGTTAGTGTATAGTGACGTGTCTCAGTTTGCGAGATCCTGTTTGGTGACGTTATTGGTGGATAGATTCGGACACGTGTCGATGCGTTAACAAGGCACGGGTTGTCTGGTTGTTGGGCTAGCCGACTAAAATTGTAGGCCCATCCACCCTTTTTCTGATTTGTCTTGATTGGACACATAAGTCTCAAAAGCCCACATATATAGGCCCAGCTCGTATTCAGCCCAACGGAAAGAAAAAGATAACAAAGCGAGAAGCTTTCACTCTACAGTCTACAGCGAGCTCTGAGCTCAGGGCGGCAATGGCGGTTTCATCTTCTCCGATCCTCTCTCCATTCCGAATGAAGATAACAGCTACAGACTTTGTCTCGCCTTCTTCCACTCTTCCTCTCATCAATTTCTGCAACAATCGACGGCAATCACCTGCCGTCGTCCTGGCTTCCAGTAAACCTCGTCGTTTTTATACGACTCGGTTCATTCGATTGAAATTTCGTCGTTTTTATTAGAAATTTGAAGTTTTTTTTTGTGCTAATGGTTGCAGAGTCGGAGAAGGAATCGTGGAGTGAGACAAAGAGAGTGTTGATGGAGCAGTACGGTTTCAACCCCGACGAAGCCTTATCTCCTGAGCCCTCTCCAAACGTACCCTCTCTCTCTCATCCTTTAATCTGTTTGATTATGATTGGTGATATATATATATATATATATATATATATATGTGTGTGTCTGTGTGTCTGTGTGTTTACGTTTGGCAATTGGAACTTTAGGGAAAGAGGAAGAAAAAGCTAAAAGAGTCTGGACGGGGGGTTGAAATTACACCAAAGGAGCCGAAGGCCGCTCGAGCAACCCATAAGTTGCTTACTGTATGTAATTTCTCCAAATTTTGTCTTTCCTTCTTAATTTAATGCAAGTTAAGAACACATTTAGCTGTTACTTGTTGATTAGCGAAACGGCGGTATACAATAACATGTTTGGCAGTTGGAAATAGTGAAATACCAATTACAGTAATATTTCTTGAGTCTAAAATTGCAGCCAATGTTTTTGGCCAATGTAGGTGCTTGGAGGAAAGGCGCGGAGAATGAAGTTACTAAGTCCAAAAGGTATGGATGTGCGCCCGATGATGGAGGTTGTGAAAGGTGCAGCCTTTGATATCCTGCAGGTAAGTAAGTCTTGTGCCTACGACATATGTGCTTGTATTCGACATTTGTGCTTGTAAATTAATATTTGTGCTGCAAATCTTAGGCTGCTGGTGGTTGTCCTGCATCTTTGAGGCCTGGCCGTTGGTTAGACTTGTACAGTGGTACTGGATCAGTTGGAATTGAAGCCATTAGCCGAGGATGCTCCGAGGTACCATTCATAAATTAGTTCATATCTCTTGGTAGTACAAAATTGTTCAATGTTTAATACAATAGACTTGCGTATGTACTTTAGTGAGTTCTCAATTCATATCTGGACCTACAACAGTCTAATGCAGTCTTCTAATTTTAGGTGAAGTTGGGGTTTGAATGTGGAATTTCCAATGAATTTTTTTTTGCAATGCATTTATTTTCTGTTTTTGTTGTACTTCGTAGCATATTATATCTTTTGTGTCTTTGGGTCAAGAACTTACATCTTGATGAATTTCCTACTTTCGACAATTACAAATTCCAGGTACATTTTGTTGAGATGGATCCATGGGTCGTTTCAGATGTTTTACGTCCAAATTTGGAATGGACTGGATTTCTTGATATGTCAGTTATACATACTGTTCGTGTTGAAAAATTCATGGAACGTGCACAGAAACTTGCAGGTATGTGCTAATAATCTCTGTGTGTGTGTGTGGTAACCATAGACAAAGGTTTAAGTGTGGTTAGAAGAGACCTCATTGTGCACAAACATTGTTATAATCTGAGATTCGTTATTGTCATATTTCTTACAACGTATATACCATCTTTCATTCTCTTTTTGTATCCAGTCATTACAAAATAAAATCAATTTCCTGCAGGTAAAGAACCATTTGATTACATTAGCGTTACCCCACCGTACATGGAAGTTGACTATGCAGTACTGATGGATCAAATATCAAGTTCAGATCTAGTTGGAGAAGATACCTTTATAGTGAGTTGTGATTTTCTATTTCTGTTATTGCTTATATTTTTTGCCAGTTCTTCACTAATCTTCCAAATTCATGGTCTAGGTAGTTGAGTACCCACTAAGGACTGACATGCTGGATTCATGTGGATGCCTTGTGAAGGTAATGCAAACTATCAGCAGTTTTACAATGGATAAAGCATTATGAAATGTGAGATAGTGATAGCTATCCTGACCTTATAACTGTAGAATGTTTGGGATGGGTTTAATTGCTAATGATTTTATATGAAACTGCAGATAACCGATCGACGGTTTGGCAGGACACACTTGGCTATTTATGGACCCAAGTGGGCCCAGAAGAAGAAGAAGAAAGAAAAGTCACTTCGAGGAGCAGCAGTAGAAATTTGAAGGAAGTCTATCTATGGGAGGGGGCTCATGGAAACTGAAATCTGAAACTATGATGATTTTTCAGATGATGCAATTGCACATTCTCTAATGCCATGTCGAGAAGGTAAGCTTGTAACTTTGAGTCATGCTGCATCAGCTTTAATGAACTTGCATTGTAAGTTGCTGTTTCATGGGCAGTATATATGAGTTGTGTTTTCCACATGGTCCCATAGATGTTACTATTATGTATATGTCCATATTGTTACATCTCTCTGATTTTTGGACCTATATATTGCAGGTCAAAGACTTCGGTGATAAATTATAGTTTCCTGGATGATCAACTACTGTTGAAATTGAGTTAAACTTTATTATGTTAAAGCTGAGTTTTGTCAAGAATGTAAGAAATCTGCAACTAACTTTGTATATATATTTCTTTTATTGGAAAGTTAACTGTGTAGCTAGAGTTATTCCTTAAGTATTTATCATTTCCCAATATCTGAGTTGCTCAAATTATTAGGTCTTATAACCAGCTTATCATTTGGTTTTGCATGAAATAATGGCACCAGAATTGCTCCATTTCAATACCTGCTATATTTGTGAAGTCTTTTCTTATGTATGCAGGATATATATGTGCTACATAGTCATCTCCTGATCTTCCAATGCTATAGTTATAAATCTTGTTTTATAACTACATGAAAATTCTTTTCATTTTGATCGCAAGATTTATGTATACATGTGCTACATAGCCTACCTCTTGACCTACCTATACTATCGTCTTATCTTATCATTCCCAAAATGTAGTTGATTTGTAGCATAACAGTTCCTTTAGAATTTCTTTAAAAATTGGTTTCCTTTATTTTTCTTTGCTGATGTGATGGTGGCATTATCTTATTCATATTGGTGTGTGGTCTTACTCCATTCAAGGCCGGTAACGGAGGTCTAGAAGAGCGCATAGCATCTAGTATCAAATTGGTTGACCCCACTAAATGGTTTATGCTTCTAAGATCTAAGGTAAAGGAAATACTTTTGACTTGATTCTGTTGGTTTTAGTATCAGAGAATCAAATTGGGCCCTTGAAAGCACAATATATGTTCACCTAATAGAGGTGACAGTATGTAAAAGTACAAATTTCATAAAGAGAGGTGAATTTTGATCAAATGATGAATGGTGGGCCTTAATAAATACTTTGAGTTTTGTAATTGCAAATTTGAAAGCACAAAGACGTTGCATAGGGAGGGGAAAAACTAGTAGAAATGAGTAAGGCGTTATATCAGACATGTAGGGTACACTCGTTTTGGACAGAAATACTAACTTTGAACTAGGTTCATGTCTTCATTGTGGGATGAGGGCTTGATGTTTGGATTCATTGTGACTTGTTAATCTCATTTGTATGTCAAATTGATTAGCTGACTCACACTCGCATATGGTGCATCACAAAGAACAAACATTTTCTGACTGGATATATTTGTAGAATCGGGTGAATAAATGTCTAAAATTCAAGTCAAGTTCAGTATTCTTTTTTTCCTTTTACTTTCTGGCAAGAGAATTGAGTTCTTCCAGGTTTGTGATTGGGGATTATATGTTTCATGTTCCAGGTTTTGCTACTTATACTCCAATCTTTGTCGTGGAAAGGGCAGTTAGCATTAAGTGGGCATCTCACAACATCTGAAAGTTTGATTAACTTTTTTGCGAATGATTTAGATGTGGTTTGAAATTTTGAATAGCATCTGCATTGCTGCTTCATATCAGGAGCTATCTGCATTTCTTTGAACTGATGATATTTCATAGCTAATGTTTGCCCCATTTCCCCTCTCCCTTCTCTCTTCAGAACTGTGAGAAACTAATTGGGCTAAGTGGAAGTTGGGACCCAAAAAGGTAAATTGTTGTTGTTGGAACCCAGTTAATTAATAAACTATAGTCTCCACATGTACTTATTTATGAAGAAAGAGTTGGGACCTTTTGGTGGACCGTATATCTCATATGATTGAAAGAGTTGCCCCCACATGTTGATTTGAACCATAGTTCTTTCAATGGAGCCATGGATTAAGAATTTGTTGATGTAATACTTATCTCTAGCCTTGAAAGTAACATGGAGAACTTTGAACGTAAGGTAGTTAAAGCTAATATTTAAATACTATTAGATAGGTAACATTACTGGTAGCATTTCTTTATCTGTCACTAAATATATATCGTCTGTCGGGCAAGCTGCCAAGCTTTAGTACACATCAGTTTCTGTAAGTAGTGACCATGGATATTTGTTCAATCATATATGGTATAATCGTCAGATTTCGTAAAAACACCACTATGTATTTTTCAGGTTTCGATGTTTCTGATTCCTCGATTATTTGGGACACTTAGTGTTATGTTTAAGGATTTGTGTCTGGTCCCCCCACTTGGATTGCAATGGAACCTCCTTGAACTGTCACTCTCTGGTTGTATTTCTTATAATGCTATGGTTGTTGCCGACATTGACGAGTAATCCCCTATTATACCCTTTTCGTGTTATGATTAATAAGAAAGTAGATTTTAGAGATGTACTTGTGTTTGCCTCTCCAGTTTGTATCTTTGTTACTGAATTTGGTAGATTAATTATGTGCTCACATCTCTTTATTCAACTCTTATTCCTCTATAAGCTTTCAAATTTTGCACATCCACATGCATATGAATAAAACTAGTTCAAACTTTTACGAGATCATCCTTACTTGAAGACGCTTAAGGAGTAAGTAGCGTAAACTTTTGTGATACATCGTTTATCATATATTCATGTGACCGACTGATGTCGAGTAGTGTTGCAACTGATTAGGGGACAGATATACCTTATGGTCCTCTAATGAATTGATTGCATCAAAGTAATTGCATACTTGATGGCTTAATTGATAGTTCTAAAAGCATTTAGCATCTTTTTGGTGGGACTTTTAAAACCTGTTTGGAAATTTCACCTCATTTTGAGGGCATATTTGGAAAATTGTCTAGTCGAGTAAGACAGGTACGTTATCAAGTCCAGAATACATTGATCTGAAACTTAGTGCCAATCCAATTTGCTATTGTTTTTATTTGAATGAAAAGTAGCATATGACCTTACTTTTTATTGTTAATTATTTTTACTTTATTACAGACAAGCATATGTTGAGATCCTTACGAAGCAAGGAAACTCTCAACCGTAGCCAAAATTTTAGCCTGACGCCCTTCTGTTTATTAGTATTATTATTATAAATATCATTTAGTTTCTGTTGTTTGGGTGAAGTCGTTTATATAATGTGGGTGAGGGCGTTAGAGTTTAGTTTAATTCAGTTAAGAAGTCAGGGTGGGGAGGGAGGAGCTCTTGTGTGAAGCTAGTGTATGGGGTAGCTGACTCAAAGGTGTAGGACCAGCGTGGGCTTGGGTGGGACCAAATACAGGGGGTCCCACTATGTTGTGGGGAGGGTCGGACAGGTTACGTGGTCCAGCAATTGAATCCTATAATTTTCCGGTAGGGAGGGGAACAACAAACCAGTAAATAGGGGGTTCCAACTTCCTCAGTCCCGAATGTTATATAATAGGGTAGCTCCAGGCTCTATGTCTTTTAGAAACTTGGGAGTACGTAAGGATTAGGAGGACAGTGAGGTCCCCTATTAGCTGCATGAAAATACACAAACCAAAGCAGAGAAAGAGGGCACAAATGGACCCATTCAACACAGAAAAGGAATAATGAACTTTTCTGTATTATTATTATCCATTTATTCGCTCTCTCTCACTCAATCACTCACAGAAATACCTCTCATAGAGCACCTTCCTGTATGAGCCTTTAAATAGAACGAACAACTCTACCCGCCAAGTTAAAGATCACCTAATCATTTGTTCAATTCTGTTCTCCTTTTTGCTCTCTCTCTCTCTCTCTCTCTCTGTTTTCTGTTTGTGCTTGCTTGTCTGAGAGTTCATCTTTGTACTCTCGCCACAAGCATTGGTCATTGGGTACATTCTTTATCTTGGTTTCAAATGACCGGCCATCAGGCTTGGTCGGAAAGCCAGTAGGTAAAACTTAAAGCCGGAGGGGGCTGAGGAGAGATATATACATGGCAAGTGGCAGGAAGGTTTTAAGAGCTATGTTTGGAGCTCTTCTGCTTCTGGGTGTCTTCTGGTTTTTCCTTGCTGGAATTCTTGTAAACCGCAGTGCCGAAAAACCAGCTGTTACAGTTTCATCCACCAAAATCTTCAAGCATTGGAAGTTGATTGGAAGAGAGAAGCATGCTGTTGTCTGGGATTCCACCTCTATTTACGTGAGCAAAAGAAGAGTGCCAAATGGACCCGATCCCATTCATAACAGGTACTTATATTTTCCTTCATCAATTTTTACTAGTATATTTCTCCGTAGCACTATAATTTACTGCTGCAGACTTAAAAGCTACTTAATTATGAGGGAGGGGACATGCATACTGAGACAGAAGAGAGAGACTTCCCTACACCCCGGTATGCCACTGGGGCGTCCTAGATCAATAATACAACGCAATGTGGGGAATTTAAAACTCGTGGCATTGTATCATTGGGACGCTAAAATGGCATCCCGGGGTGTAGGTAAGTCCTTCCCTACACAAAGATCCAAAAGAAAGAAAACCAATATAGGGAAAAGCCAAATCACAGTAATTGGAAAGAGAATATATTGTTTCCATAAATTTCATTTCATATATTCGCTCTCTGGTTTTCGGAGATGTGACGGTGAACTTTCTTTACCTACAAGTGGCTCACTGGCTTTGATATCATCCTGAAATATTGGTTTCTTTTTTTTTTTTTTTTTTTTGTGGGAGGGGGGTAAAAAAAAAAGCATCCCTGTTTCTTTCTTTCTTTGTTGGTATATTTTATATGGAAATTGAGCATTGGCTCCCTCTTTATTTAAAGCTTCTTTATATACCAAGCTTTCTCTTATTTTTATAAGAAACACGCATAAAGGCCTTGGAGAAAGAACTTGACAACTTTTTGTCGTGGGAGGGAACATAAAGAACTAGCTTCTCCTTTTTCTTTTGATAATTTTGTTAATATATCTACAGTGTTGATCTACTCTTTTTGCCCCATATGAATTCGAGATTAATTGGGGTATTAATTTTAATCTTAGGAAGACTTGGCGCAAAACCGAGCTCAATGGCGTAGTATTAAACTCTTCATAATCGGCACGTTTTGCCAATTTGCATACCATGGAGCCCTTGAATTGCTCGCCTCATCTTTTTTGCGCTTTCTTTTTTGTGTATGCAGGAGAGCAGTGAAGACTAGACAACCACCTACGCGGGCCTAGACGTGCGGAGTTTTGAAGCATCAGAACTTGAGCAGGAGGCATGTACAATAAGTTAATTATATATCTACATTCTGCATTTATTTGCCCTTCAGTTAGTTATAATTTCCCCGCCCGTAGGAATTAGGACTTGTGGAGTGATTAGTTACTAGATTTTTTCGGAGAAGGATAAGCTTAAGCTCACTAGTTTGATCGATTTCCGAGTTCCGAGCATTGTTGCAGACTCACGGTAAAGTTGTTCGTGGGCATGGAAAGACGCCAAAGCTTTAGCTCAAACAAAATATACACGTTCAAGAATCTTGAGAAAGATAGGAACAACTTTTGAAATGTATCTCGATGGTATTTGCTTAAAATGTTTTGGAGACAAGTTTATGGAGTGGATTTTGCTTTTGTATTGAAAAAAACAGACCAAGTAGACGTACTATAAGAAAATTGGAACACTGCCCGAGGAAAATCCTTCTCTGGTTCCACCCGATATGAGAGTTAGCCTGTTGAAGTCTCGGTCCCTCATATAATATATGTTGATGTCACTCGTGAATATCTCACTCATCATGTGATCTGGCACTGTACGTATTGGAGTATTGGAGAGGAGTGGGCTTGTAACTTGTACGACTCGTTCATCATTCCTCTCTCTCCTCTTTCTTCAAGTGGCTTTTGTCGTTTGTGTTTCCCAAGTAAAGCAATTCCCTCTCGTTAAAGAGTCCAAATCTTCTGCACCCAAATCTCCCTGTGGCCCCTCTGTGTCTTTGCTTTTTGAACTAAACATAATTAATGTTAACTTGATAATAATTAAAATAATAAAAAATAAACCAAATCCTCAACCAAAAAACAAAGACACAGAGGGGCCACAGGGGGATTTGGGTGCAGAAGATCTGGACTCCTCGTTAAAGGTAAGAATCCTTGAATGGTGTTTGTGATAATGTTGTCGTTTCATTTTCATTTTAATTTTTTTTTCCAAATTCATGTTTAAAAAGAAAGATGTTGAACGCACGGGCCTGAACTTGTTTAAGAGCGTTCATCCATGCACTTGATATCTGAGCTTCGGATCTAAAACTTCGATTGTATCCAAAAAAGGAAGGTAGAACATAAGGCATAACCCACTACATAAAAATAATAATAATAATAAAAAGATTTAAAAAAGAAAAGGGAAAAAAGAGAAAGTAGAAGGAAACGCATCGAGTTGAATTCAAAGTTAAGAAGATATGATGAATATGCAAAGCGAAGAATCGACTCCCTCTGGGGATCTAGTAGCCAGGGCCAACGGGTCGTGTAATCCAGACCACTCGTTTAAATCCTATGGTTCCATAGGAGAGAGGATTCTTTGCCAGATCTTCTTTGTGAGGATTCGGAAATCTTTCAATCACATTCATTCATCGTATATTAAGTACTATTTATATTCAATTTTAAATAAAAATTTACAATGATTTCTGACCACACGATATACGATGAACGGATGTGACGGATCCTCCTGACTATTAGTCTATTTCACTCGTCACCTCACACAAACCAAGAGTCCGAATCTTTTTCTATTAAAAATTGTCTCGATTACTCTATTCGTTGGCTCCAGACTGCGAGATCCAAAGAGGATCTGAATTGCAAAGTGAAAAACGAAGGAGCTAAAAAATGTGGAATTTTCCTTTAACTTTTGCTTCCTTTTGTCGTTTGATTTTGATTGATTCGAGAGGGAGAAGGAAGACTGGGTCCAAAGTCTCTTTTCTTTGTTGCATGGGACACAGATTCCCCTCCCGTGCAGCGCCGGTCCCTTCCCTTTGCTTTGCTTTAAAGAATCAAGGCAGTAAAAAGAAGATTTTTCCCCCTCAAACTATTCCACTCAAATTAATACTACTTAGACAGACAAAACTAACGACATTGTCTTCACTCTTTCAAATATAGAGGTGGGGGCATTTACTATTGCAAGTAAGATCCACGTGTATTAAAGGGTCGTCAATCTGTTTGTGCGGCTAAATAACAATACTCGTAATAAACAGACACAAAAGCAGTAATGGCCCGATGCAGACAAATCTTGCAAGATTGTTGCTGGATGTGAGGGTTGGTCGTTTCAGTTATATATTGTGTCGATCGATCAGTTACTCACATCTAGCCGAGCACTCGAGAATTACTAGAGATGGCATTGGTCAATTAGAAAGTATAATGGCCCAACCCATCTCATGCTACTATTTGTCAATGATGAAAGTTGAAATCAAAGTGGTGCAGTGCTGAATGTGGTGATAGAAGCAGTGGCCTAAGTCTACGGATTAGACATGGACTGCCTGCCGCACACAACTTAAATTCTTAGTGATATGGAAGGATCAGATTAGGCAACTGTATTCAGTGCCGCAGACTATTTCTTTGCCACTGTGTTGTGTAATTCCAGCTGTTGTATAACAACACTCAACACCTCTATTTCTAACCTTGTAAGTTCGGGGGCACGAACGATTTTTCCACGAGTTTCTATCGCTGCTTAACGGGAAAGAACTAGCATATCCGGTTGTGTGCAACATGTACAGCCGGGTTCTTCTCCTGCTCGATGCTGATCTACCTAAATAATTGTTAAACTGAAACCATCAATCTACAAACCCCATGTTTCTCCTGTACCGGTTGGTATTTAAAGTGATGTATAAGAACTCGGAAGTGGATACCAATGTGTAATGCGTTACCACTTCGGATATTTTCATCACTGAATGCAACTCCTAATGAGCATGTCTAAACAAGAAGTAGAAAGGTTCGGTCTGTATCGAATGGGTCCAGCTGCGCTGTTTCTTTGGTTCTAGCCTAGCACCTAGGTCGGCATCTCAGTTCTATCAGTTGTAGTTCAGGCCTCTAGCTATCCACCACTCTTTTAGCGAATACACATATTGATCATCAACAGTCTTTAAGAGTGAAAACAAAATCTTGTTTAAATCATAAACACAGTTCATATGCAAAGGAGGTTGTAAGAAGTTGACACGGTAGAATCAGCACGCGACACAAAATCTTGTTTAAATCTGAACAACGAGAATGTGAAGGTCACGGTAGTCTATGGAGTCCAGCACGATTCAGATAAACTTAGATGTTCTGAAATATTTTCGTTGTGTCAAGCAGTAAAAGAAATAGCACTTCAAAACAGATTGAGCAGATAGAAGGCAAGGATTTAACTGTTTGCATAAAATATATTACACTGAACTTCCATTTTTCGATCTTTCATTCCAACTTTCAATGGCGAAAAACTGGAAAGCATATTGTAAACATCACTGGATTTATAACAAATAGTTTCGTGGGATGCAGGACATTAGGATGTTTATTGTATTATTATACAGCTAACTAAAAAATAGGGAAAAACGGGCTAATTAAAATAGAGATCACATCGTACCATAGTACCATTTACATATATGAACCTTATAATAAAACTCACCTCAATACGGAATTCTGTAACCATTTGTCATCTCTCTCCTCTTTGATTCGAGTTTAAGCTGAATCCTTATTCATTATCTGGCTTGCGAAAGAGCAGTGGAAACTCGTCGTCTTGTTCCCTGAAACTGTGTTCTTTGCTCATACTCTTCAATGCATGGTAAACCTGGTACATAGACCACCTGTCCTTAGGCCGAGAAATCACACAATTACTAGCAATCTTCAGAAACTGCAAAATTTCCTCGTCATGCCCTCTTCCGATGAGAGCTTTATCGATGGCATCCTTGGTTCGACCAGAATTATATAGATGATTCACCCAATCCACAACATTGCCCTTATAACCTTCATCAGCCGTGCTGACTTCGAGAGGCTGTTGCCCGGTCGCCAGCTCCAGAAGCACAATTCCAAGTCCATAAACGTCCCCTTTCAGTGAAGCAACCAGAGTACTCGGATACTCTGGAGCTACATAACCGAGCTCTCCCAAGTCGCCATTAATGAAACTGCTCTCCTTAGGATCAGAAGCCGTGAGCGTTGCCAATCCAAAATCCATTATCCTAGCATCAAAATCCTCGTCGAGGAGGATCACATTGGAGCATATGTTCTGATGCATAATCGGAGGTTGGCAACCATGGTGAAGCCAAGCAAGTCCCCTGGCAGCACCCAAACCGATCCTAAACCTAGTCGGCCAATCCAATCCCTCACCACTTCCGTGCAACAACGAATGCAAAGTCCCACTCGACAAGTACTTGTACACCAAAAGCTTCTCCTCCTCGACAATGCAGAAACCCAAAAGGGGGGTCAAATTCGGATGCCTAAGCTGTCCTAACCGGTTCATCTCCAACCGGAACTGCTTCTCACCGAGCTTACAAGCACTAAGTCGCTTAATGGCCAGCGCCGACCCATCAGGCAGCAGGGCCTTGTAAGTAGTCCCCGTCCTAGTCGAAATGATCACGTTTTCCGGGCTGAAATTATTGGTAGCCGCCATCAAATCCGCCAACTTAACCTTCACAAGTGGCTTCTGAAACAAGGAAACTTGAGTAAGCCTATGAGCCCTCAACTGTTCAGCCCAATCTTCCCTCGCAACACCATAACCTCCCGTCCTCCGCTGCTTACTCAGCCTCAAATGGTACCACCACCACAGCCCCAAAGCCGCCAGCAAAGACGCAGCCGCGCCAAAAACTCCGGCAGCAATTATAATAGCAAGACTCTTTTTGCTCAAGCCACCACACTTGGACCCGAGAGGCCCGCCGCAAAGCCCGCTGTTCCCGGCAAAATCCGCCTTATCAAAACCGTCGAGAAACGAGGGGATAGCTCCCTTCAACTTATTATTCGCCACCGAAAACTTCTTAAGCCTACCCAAGCTAGAGAATTCGTAGGGAATCGGACCCGTAAGCTTATTATCCGCAAGGATCAGATTGTTCAGAAACTTACAGTGCTGGAGCCCCGGCGGGATCGGGCCGGAGAAGTCGTTCCCGGACAAATCCAGGGACACCAAATAGGGCAACCAATCGCAAATATCCGGCGGAATCAGCCCGGAAATATCGTTGCTGCCGAGATCCAGATTCGTGAGGCTGGCGCAGTACTCTATCTCCTTGGGAATCGCGCCGGTGAGCTCCATCTCTCGGAGCTCCAGTTTGAAGATCCGATTCTCCTTATCGTTCCAGCAGGTGACGCCGACGTACTTGCAGATGACTCCTACGGTGGTGTTCTCGAAATCCCAAGACACCAGCTTCCCGAGCGGATCATGCAGCGAATGCTTCAGCCCCCGAAGGCACCTCAAGTCGTCTTCGACCACGGCGGCGTAAGAGCAGAAATGGGTGCTCACACAGCTCAAAAACAGCACCGGAATCCAAATCCTGGCTGTACGGGAATCCATATCCGGCCAATTCAGCAGGAAACAACTTGTGGGTTCTGTTCCTTGAGGTCTGAAATGCTCAAAGGTCCGGACTTTTTAGTCAAGTTTGCGCGTATTCTGTGGAGAAGAAGAAGGTAGGCTTGTAGAGAAAGCGAGGGCCATTGACTTCTCTGAGTCCCTCTCTGAAAGTCTGAAATTACCAATTTACCACTACATTCCAGGCAAATAGTTGCGTGGAAATTTTGGGGTTGAATTGGATGAATCTCTGGAATTCAATTCCGACATGTGTGACTGAAAATTGAGAGTTGAAAATTCTGGGGTTCTTTTAAATAAAGTTTTAATCTTGGTTTAGTTAACTTTAATTGAGGGATTATTTGAGGGATTATTTGAACAAAACGGGCTGCCTACTAAACTACATAATGAACCGAATATGATCTTCTTTCAATTATTTAACTAACTTCCAATTAGTTTCTTATTAATGTGTGTTTTATTTTTCTGTATTGGTTTGTCCTTTAGTGCCCAGCCAATCAGGGTTTGGGATTATGCATCATTGACTTTGACTGCCCCTAGCTTGTAGATTGGGGGAGATATTTTTTAAGAAAAACTAATAAAAAGAGCTTAAAATTTTTGAGTTTTAACAGTAAAGATAAAATAAAGGGTAAAGTGAATAGTACCAAGATTGATTTTTTAGTGTAAAAATATAGTTTTTCATTAAAGTAAACAGTACCGGAAGTTTTTCGTTAAAATTTCTTATTTTTTAATGTGTTCGAAATATGAGCGCATACTTGAGACATTATTCAGAATGACACTTAAAAAAAAAATTATATTATGACATTCAGTGTCTTGGGCCGTGTTCTTGACACATTGAAATTTTTTTCATTGATAGGATGTAATTTATCTTAGTATTGCTCCACTTGTCAAATTTGTTTACCTTCTATTTTGGTCATATCTTTATTTTTGTTTCATGCGCTATTTTTCAGTCAAATTTGTTTCATATTATAACTACTTGCATTTATTTTATTCTTATTTCGTTTACCATTGATATAATATACGTATACATCGATAATGTGTTGGCTCTTTGCATTCTTATCCATATAAATTGAATTACTCTACAAAATTATCTTGTAAAACAAAAACTAATATCAAGCCATTGAAATTATTGTGTAATATCAACAATATCGTGAAAATATCATCGACGTGAGAAGAAATCGACTTACTCTCAATCTCGATGTCAATATTCGGAAAAAAAGAAGATTTTATTGGCCGAAACTAATACGTGCACTTACATTTCTTTATTAACATTTACCATTCAAGAAATAATAACATTTAAAGTAAGATAATCCTAATTCATAATTTCACTCTCTTCAAAAACAAATTTGACGGAATTGGATCCTCTCCTGAGCATTAGGTGAGGATCCTCCTGACCAAGAAGTATGGACCGTTGGATGAAAATTCAACGGTTACAAATAAGTGGATCCTTTTAAAGTTATAATAATTATAACTAACTCCTCCTATCGTATGAATGCGACTCTTGAATCATTCCTGGCCCAAAATATCCTTTGACATCAAAGCCCAATAAATAACAAAAACGAGGCCCAATAGAAGCCCAGTAACACTCCAGCGGAGACACCGCGCGTTTACAGAAGAGCCGCGACCCGCGTCCCGCGTCGTATTAAACTGTCGGAAACAGCTTTAAGCCTTCGGTGGGCCCCCCAATTTTCCCTCCTCTCGCGCCTAAACGGGTGAAATGACCAAACTAACCCCCAAGACCTAACTGACAGGGGCACACGCAATACCGGCAAAGCTTAACAACCGAAAACCTCCCCCCCCTTTTTCTCTCTCTTGCTCTCTCTCTCTCTCTCTCTCTCACACTACTCTCACTAGTTCGTTGGCCCCCAAGAGAAAATGGACGACGAGGCGCAGGTGAAATTCCCAAGCACTTTCCACCACTACTGGCGGCGCCGCCACCATCGCCGCCTCAAATTTCAAATCTTTTCATCTTATTTTGTAAAATCCTGTGCTGATTTACTTTGGTTTGTTGGTGATATGATGATGATGATGATGCAGAAAATGGAGGCTCTGAAGAAGGCGTACGCGGAGATAATTCTGAACACGGCGAAAGAGGCGGCGGCGAGAGTAATGGCGTCGGAGCGCAAGGCTCTCCGGTACCAGCACGATCTGCAATTTACGAAAGACGAGGCGCTTCGCGTGCTTTGCCGCTTAAAGCAAATGCTCGATTCCAAGGTTTGCTTCTTTCTTATTTTTCTTTTTTTTTTCCCTTCTGAATTTTGCATCCTTGAAGTTTAAAAGTTCTGTTTTTTAACTAGTTTTGATGATCGGATTCCTGTTCTTGGTTGGAAAGAGGGGTTTTTTATTTGTCAAAACTAAATGGAATCATCAATCTTGAATCTTTGTGATTCTGGAGGTTGTAATTGCGATTCGTTTTCGCGAAAGAAGCCATTTTCTGTTCTATTGAACTTAGATGATGCGTCACTTTCGAAATTGGGTGTGTAGACATCGGCGTTGAACATTTATTTCGCTGAAATTTTGATGTCTACAGGGTGTACTGAACTTTGATGAAATGGAAGGTAGCAATTGAAGAATCTTTGTAATCTAATTTGGATGGAATGTGAGTGTGTTTTGATTTGAGAGTAATTGTAATTCGTTGCTATGAAAAAGCCATTTTTCGGGTATTTTTAACTTTGAAGAAGCTTCACATTTCAAAAAGCAAGAAATCCCTTTGCATCTTCTGTTCAAGCAATTAAATTTTCCGAAAAGCTAGAAAGCATTCCCCAAGTGCTAACTACTTGTTTGACTGTCAATGTCATCGTTTAGGAGTAAGCTCTTTGTTGATGTTTAATCAATCTACACATTTTGAAACTCCTGTGATGCATCCATTATCCCTTGTCTAAATTTGCAGGGTTTCCTCCTTGTGATGTTTGGTAGTTTATACTTGCGTCGTCTGGCATTGCTTGAAGGTTATATAGATTCTCTTTGTAATATACACATGTGCAAATTGAGTGATGCAAGAGTTTTATGTATATCTTATGGAATTTATACTGATCACTCACTCGTTGTATTTACTATAAGTGCTCTTATCTTAATGGACATTTCAATTGACACAGACAAGTGAAGCGGAGATAACTTCTTTTAGCCAACAAAGAAAGATTGAAGAGCTTGAAGCGCAGCTCCAAGAGGCGGAGGATATCATAACTGATCTGAGATCAGAGTTGAAACAAGTATGGAGTGAATTGGAGAGGGTAAATAACAACCAAGTGAAGCCTTTGGACGAACAAATGACGAGGGAAGATGCATCATTTTCCTACAATCCGATACCTGAGCCCATCATACTATCTTCTTCAGCTTCAGAACGTGAAACTATTCCAACTTCGGGCCCGAAGAACATCGAAGTAAATAGAGGTATTGAGCATAAGTGCTGTAATGAAATGAAACGAAGTGTTTCTGATTTGGATAAATTTTTTGCACCTGACTCTGACCTTGCCTCAATAATCATGAGACCCAAGGAGCCTGAGCTGCTCAGAAATGGATGCACACAGAGAATTCGTGCTTTTGAAAGAAACTTACTTGATGATAAACCGCTGCCTTCTGGATATGTAGACAATAGCATTTGCCATGAGAAGAATGAGTTGGTCATCAAAGCAAATGACAAGGAGGAGGAAAAGTGTGATTCACCCTGTTTTAGCGACAACAGCGTGGAAGTAGTTAATGGCCCATCTTTGGAAGAGACCAAAAGGAATGCTAAAGTGCACACATTACGAAGAAGGCAGACTGGATTTGGGAAAGCCAAAACCTCGGGCCGATATCGTCCTAGTGAGCTCTTGAAATCTCACCAACAAACTTCTGTTCCTTCTCGTTGTAGAGTATATTCAGTCAATGGAAAAGATAGTTCTCAAAAAGAAGCTTGCATCCTGCCCTCTATCAAGACCAAGAATGTAGACATGACAGGAACTTCCAGTGGGTTGGAAGAAAGTTTGCAGCATAGTAGCTGCTATTTCATGGACAGAGTTAAGAATATTCCAAAGGGAAAAAGAAAAAGGAAAATGAAAAGTAAGGATGACATTACAACCTCACTCACAAGTACTGATCAGCCGTCTTCTGTTCTGTCCCGCTGCAGGACTTTTGCGTATTTACTTTATGGTGGTGTGAAATCTTGGGAAGATCAACCAATCACAACTGAAAATGCGGCTAAGATGAAGCCATTGCCCCGTCTGGATCCTGGGTTGAGATTAATGAGAAATGATGTGGATCCTATATCAGGGTCAGCTAGTGTCACGGTGAGCATGAAGGGGATGAATAAATCTGGAACTGTCCAGGATGCAGCTGACAAGGACATGGAGTTGATAGATGTGCCTGTGTTGATGAAGGAAAGTGATGGTATTGAGAATTCAGGGGCCCCAAGTTCTGAACTCGACCTTTGTTCTGTTGATGTATCACTAATGAACTCCGAGTTAAAAACTGTCAAAGTGTCATTGATGAATTCTGAACTAGAACATGTGAATGCATCATTGATGAAATCTGAATTAAAAGATGCAAGTGCATTATTGATGAGTTCTGAATTAAAAGACGTGAGAGCATCAGAACAGTCAAATGGATCTCCTAGTCGTGTGGGCAACAGCAGACTTCTCAAGTACACTTTCCAGAGGAAGCGCAAGAATTCCTCAAGGAACCCTGGTGAAGAGATCACTGCTAAGAGGAGGATGGAAGAGAAAGAATGTGTTGCACAACAGCCACAAACGACTGATGAATTATCTAGGGACAGCCGGCGACTAGCTCAGGTTGCTCGACAGGTTGGTTGTCAACTATCCTTTTCTTCATTCCAAATTTGAATTGAAAACTGAGATAACTTGACCTTATTTTTCATATCCGTGAATTGTATTAGCACGCCAAGGGCTAAGGTCTTTGGGAAAAGTTTACTTAGTCTGGGGAGGAAAGTAGGTCAATTAGGCAATCATGAATCATGAACTATGTTACAACTCACACGTATTTGTTAAATTTCATAGAGCAAAACAAATACAGTTGGATATTGTAATGTTCCATTGAAACTCGGGATCTTTGGTTGAAATGACCTGAAGTATATTGTAGAGCTTTAATCCCCAGGGCGAGAACTACGGGAACTTAGCCGCTGTTGTCTCCAAACTTATTTATGCTTTGATATATGGTTTGTCTGAAATCTTTATTTTTGGGGACTACAGTCTATAATCTATATGCTTGTTAAGTTACTGCTACGGGGTCATTGATCTCTCTTAATCTTTCATTTGTTGGCAGCTCATATCATTGTCTGGGAAGAGATGGGATTAAGAACCACGATCAGAGGTAGTTTTCGAAGGATGTTTTTGGACAAAAATTTGACAGACAATTTGCTGCATAGCATCAGGGGAGAGAGAGGGGCAAGAGAGATTTATAAATCTGCGGTAATGTCCGTTAATTCTCAGTTTTTCAATACTATTTTTACAAATCCAATACCGGTTCTAAAGCTAACAGTAACAGGTGACACCTCCAATTCCTGTCAAAACTTCTCCCAAGTCATCACGTGAGTTAGGTCAGTTTGGTTAAAGGTAGTGTGTCCGCCTGCTTGCATCCGATTCAGTCCCCTCGGAAAATTAGAGCAGTTTAGAATGATAACCACTTCAGTGTCTAGTTTCTGAAAGTTTGGGCCATTTATTGTTTTACTTGATTCTTTTTTCTTTTGTTTTGGTCCGCAAAGGGTGCAATCTAAAAACCGATGCAATTCGCTTCCAAAGGTCTGCCTACAGCATAACGAGCTGGTTTTTGCATTTCAGTCCGGTTCGGTTTTAGACATTTCATTTTTTTTGTCCAAACCAAACCAGGTTCAGATTGACCGGTTTGGTTGGTTGGACCATATTAATGCCCACACTTGCGTTTGAATGGTCTGTTTCCATGTTTGGAGAGATTATCTCATGTTATCAATTTATTACGTGGTAATTGATATTTGTTATTGGACTAACAATGTACTTTTAAAACATGCAACAATCAACTATTTAACAGTGACAATATCAAAGACTGAATGTTGATTGGACAAGAGAATCTCTTGTCCGTTGTGGAAAGAAGAGATTGAAATCTCTTCTTTCTATGAAAATTTGAAAAAAACGGAGGAACCCAAAAGAACCGAAAGAATGATTCTCTGGTGTTGACAGCTGCTGCCGCTGGCGGCGGTGGCGGTGGTTGTGATGTAATTACGGTGGCATGTGGGGTCCTTTTTCTGATGATGAAGCAAACAGGCGTGCTTTTTGGACCATCACGTTTTATAATTTCGTTGCCCCTCCGTTACGCGGCAAGGCCCGCTTTTCCGAGTTCCAACTTCCGATTCGAGTAAAAAGGCATGCGCCTTTCCTTGCTACTTCTCTAGAATTTCGCCTTGAGCATATATTAGGAGAATTTAGCCAAGCTAAGTTTCCAAAATCAAGAAAACATTTTAGTGTAATTGAGGATATCCTTTATCGTACTTACTCTTCACGTAACAGAGAAATAGGAAAAAGACTTATATGAAACGTGTTCACCGTTATGTGACGTCTTTATCCAATAATACATTGTCGTGTGCAAGTTTTTCCCCACACAGTAATGTATTATTAGATAAGTATGTTACGTGGCGGTGCACATGTCAATGCATTATTGGACAAAGGGCGCCACATGGCGGTGATGGTAAACCCATTTCATGTTGCTCTTCTTGAGATAGAATGATTACACGTAAGAATATTTTCACAACCAGCTAGAAGACTAAATCCAAATTGGAGAACTCATCATATGGTTGCAATGCAGGTTGCTGAAGGGAAGAACATGGACTACAGGGCCTGCAGGCTTCAGTGAATATATGTCTAGATGTCTCCCCTCCCCAAGCAAGCTTAAGTCACGTCTCTCTGATCATCACAGCTGCCCCTTGAAAAAGTGAAGCGCACTCACAAGTCCCACAAAATCCTCTCCTGTTCAGCAACCTAAAGTCCCACAGATAAATCCCATCCCCCCACCCCCTGCCCGTGGTAAATATAAACCAAACCAAACAGATGATATCACAATTTGTAACATCTGAGAAAACCAAACACATTGATATCATATGGAGAAGATGAGAGAGAGTGGGAGAGTAAACACAGTTTTGTTCACAGCAGGAGCAGCTGTGTTGATGGCATGTTTGAAACGTTTTATGTTAATGGTGTTTCTCATGGAGCAATGGGGGGCGTGGGTTTTCCTTCTACTCAACCTCGTCCTCCTAGCCATTGTTTTCACCTCCATTTCTTCCGGGACGTCGAATACTGATCGAAATTGCGAATGCGAAAACAATGACGAAGGATTCAAAAGAAATGAAGGAGCAAAAAGAAGAGAATATCGATGCCCATCAGCTCCTCAAATAGTTGAAAGAGTTAAGGTATGTGAGGATGAAGTGTGCAAGAGATCGGCGAGCGGAGGCGGCGAGAGAGAGCAAGAGCGGGTTGAAGACGATACGGAGGAGGAGGAGGTTAGGAAGCTGTCGAAGGAGGATTTGAATGAGAGAGTGGAAGCTTTCATCGTTATGTTCCGGCAGCATTTGGTTTCCGATGCAAGGAATTAAGGTTGTAGGGTTTAGGGTTTAAGGTTTAAAACCAGCAATCTGATTTTTAAACCTGTCATCTGTTTTAGTTAGTGATCTTGGAAGGAGATTTATTTTAGTGTAATAAATGGGGGGTTGGTTTACCGGTTTAGGGTCTGATATACATTGTCAAAACAGGAAAGGGATCCTCTCCGGATCTCTTCCTCCTAATCCACCAAATCAGCAAATCCGGACCATTGAAATCTAGTCCAACGGTTACAAACAGGGACCTACTTTAAAAGTTATAATAACTTTAGCAGTTAGATCAAACTTCAATGGTCTAGATCCCCTGATTTGGTAGCTTAGGAGGAATGGATCTGGAGAGGATTCTTTACATCAAAACTTGGGGTTGAAGTTCAATTTGACGTCCAAATATCGTGTATTTCTTATTATATTATAACTTGTAAAGAGACTTGCATGTATCCAACGTATATTTTGTATTTACCTTTTATCTTATGCGATGAAAATGTTTTCTCATGTAAGAGATCGGATAAAAATGTTTCTTCGTGAAAAAGAATCACGTGAAAAGAAATATAGATACGAACTGGCCCGAGCCGGTGGGTGATATATGGGTAGCAACAATAACAAGTGAATTAACAAGGTTATTTTTCCCACCCAAACAAATTTCCAAACACTTGACAAGGTATTCATATCCTATGAAGATGGGTGCTATAATGGGAGGGTAAGATCGTCATTTTACGCGTAATGATTGGAAAACGAATCAAATGGTCCCCAAGGAAGGAAGGTTGAGGAGTAAGCATCTCATTATGGTTTGAGGTAGAAAGCTATCTGCAAAGACTAATCGCATCCACTACTCCCGTTAGAATGTCTCAAACCCATGAAAACAAGAAGAATTTTATTAAAATACGTCAAAATCCAGCTTCCAAAGGATAAGTGTGGATCAAATTAATTCCGATCCGCCAGTTCAAATCTACAAGGTACATTGAGGCCACAAAAGGTCAAAGTGTAGAAGATTTAAACTCTAGGCCAGCCTACACAACCGACGAAAACTGTAACTTTCGTTGGTTTTTATATAGTTATATTGAAAGTTTCGAACTCTGAAGCTAGCCTATTTTTACGGATCACGGTACTCATTCACACCACCTGTCTAACCTATTTTTGCATGCTATATACTTCATGTGCTTGTACAATAAATATAAATCCAAACGTACAAGTCACCGGCGTCATTACTACTTTGGACCCCATTATCCATGCTCCCACATGGACTGATGGTGAGATGATCTTCATTTTGGAGTTTGATTTTGGCCATTAATCTTTATTAGGAGTTGGGACAACAACTTATCACATATAAACCAAAAGAGCTCAGTGGCTGATGAGTCGTCGGCCTTAATCTCATTGACGATTGGTGAGTCATGAAATTCGCTTTCATCAACGCTTGACAATCACTCATATATATGCCTGTCAATTTCTCGCACAACCCATTAACGAGTTAGGTTGTTATCGGATAAGAACCCAATGAGACATTGTTTGTCAGATCTAGGCATTAGACATGACAATTTCTTGCATAACTTGTTAACCTAACATGAAATAACACAATTCATAAAGAAATTGGGTTGTTATCGGGTCACCTGTTTAGGACTAGTTAAGATAACGAGTTTGACACGACCCGTTAAGGTAACAAGTATGACACGAAAACGACAAACACGATATATTTTCCAGACCAACTCATATAGTCCAACAAGTTATTGATAGGTCGTGAGACTCATATCAACAGCTAACAACCAGCCTCATAGTTGAACATGTGATTAACTAATGGAAGATACTCCATTTAGCTAGTTAATGCAGCATTAGTGAAGTTTAAGAAGCCAAGAGGGGCAGATATGTACAAAGATATTTTAGCTTGCTGGTTGGACTTTGGACCCCTCGTAGGTGTACCCAATGCTATAAGCCTATAATCTGGCTTTCTAATTATTTGACTTGGACATGTTATAAACTTGTCTCGTAGAAATCCCCACAACACAAACGTGACAACCACCAACCTAACCAACCCGAATAATCAAACCAAATGAAAGAGCCGTTGTCCTTTTAACCCTCCCCTACTTATCCTAATTCCTAACCATCCTTGCCTTCACACGCACGGTATGTTTTCTCTCTTGTGTTTGCCGCCGGATCCGTATTTTCCTAGGCTTTGAATCGCTTCCGAACACGGCGGGCTATACGATGTTCTTACAGCTAAACCAGCGTCTTGTTTTTGTGTCCAGAGCAATGCGGCTAGAGGCCGCCATGGTAGGAGGGGAACAGCTTTCATCTGATCAGCAAGCTGCAGGAATATTACGGAGTTTCACAACGGCGATCGTCTAGTACTCTGCCTATTTTGTAGTTGATGTATCGACATACGAAAGACCGGAGAGTTAGGCATGGAGGGAGAGAAACGTAGGTCGAGGAGAAGAATGTTTAGAAAGTGGTTCAAGAGAAAGCATAAGAGAGCTGAACCCTATCAACTGAGTCAAGTTTCAGGTTTTGTTTCTTCTAACTATGGATCTGATACCGACTTTTTTCTTATTCGTGTTCTTATTCTTCTTCTGTCCACAGAGTAAGTTCAATCCGGACTGAAGTTTACTGAATTTTTCTCCAGATGGGGGCGAAGATGAAAGCACAGATTACTTGGATGACATTCTCTTTCAGTCCATGGAGATGGATCCATGCACTTCAACCAGTGAGTTGAGGTAATTTATCGATTTATGGAAGAAAGAAAGCAACAAGAAAGTGTATGATCTTATAGTACTTCGTCTGATAACCATTTTCGTATGTTTTAGAATCTTTGTGGGAACTTGGAATGTTGCTGGAAGGTCTCCCAGAGGGAGCTTGGCAGTAGATTTGGATGAGTGGTTGAATCTTAAGGACGCGGCAGACATGTATGTTCTCGGGTATGTTATATAAACTTGGAACTCAACATTACATATAGTGTTCATATTTTCTTGATTTTTTATCTGACTAACATGAGAAAGTAGCATGGATATCACAACTCAGAAATTTCGCTTGCAGATTTCAGGAGATCGTACCTTTGAAGACCCGAAATGTGATAGGAGTGGAAGACCCAACCGAAGCAAGAAACTGGAACCTGCTGATTGGGAAAACTCTCAACGAAAAATTCGGGTGCCCTTGGTTGACGCCCATTGTGCATCCAATTTCTAGTGAGAACTACAATTATGTGCAAGTTTCTGAACTCGAACCTGAAATCACGAGAGAGCAATCAAGAACCCTACAAGAAAAGCCAAAGAGTGTGAGTAAGTACAAGCTAATTGCAAGCAAGAAGATGGTTGGAGTCTTCATTAGTGTATGGATGAAAAGTGAATTGGTCAGAAAATATAACATTTCAAACGTTAAAGTTTGTTCCGTGGCCTGTGGCATCATGGGTTATTTGGGAAACAAAGGTTCGGTTTCAGTTAGCATGACAATCGAAAGAACTAGTTTTTGCTTTGTTGTTGCCCATTTGGCTTCTGGAGAGAAGAAAGGAGATGAAGGTAGAAGGAATCATCAAGTCGCAGAGATTTTTAAGCGAACGGCTTTCCCTCGATCCTCTTCAGACAACAATATTCCTCATCCTCTCACCATCTTAGGACACGAGTACGTGTTCCTCCCAGTAGAAATGTAGCAGTAAAATTTTCCCGTTATTAGTTATTCAACCCAATAATTACAAGAGTTCCTAAAACTGACAATGATAGGACAGCTTTGACAACTAGTAGTATGCTTTAACGTAACCAAAACTCAATACTCACAGGAGTCTGTCAAAATTTAACCAGATTTTAAAACCGATAAGGTATCTGGATGGCCCAATTAACTGAATGAGTCAAAATTATCAAAGAATGGAAGAAGTCATCCTTAACGGGCTAATTTTTCTGTTGTGAAACAGTCGGATTTTCTGGTTCGGGGATCTCAACTATAGGCTATACTTGGAGGACAATTCAGCCAGGCAGCTGATAAGGAAACTAGACTGGACAGCATTGCAAGAATTTGATCAACTTCGTAGGGAACGAGAATATGGTGGGGTATTTCAGGGTTGGAAGGAGGGAGCTTTAGAATTTGCACCTACCTATAAGTATTCTTCATCAAATTGCAATCGCTATTCAGGTGGGCTTCCAAACAGATCAGGAGAGAAGCAAAGGACTCCAGCATGGTAAGAACCACCAGAATCAGTTGTCTACCCCCGATAGGCCTCCCATGAGCCTTGATGAACAAATACCTTAACTTTCTTCTGCTACATAAAAACTAAAGACGTAATTTAATTATGGTGGCAGGTGTGATAGAATTCTGTGGTATGGAAAAGGGGTGACGCAGCTCTCTTATTTCCGTAGTGAAAGTAAGTTCTCAGACCATCGGCCCGTCTCTGCCCTATTCTCAACACAGGTAGACGTAGTGCAGTCTACTAATCCAAGAATGGTTTCAATGCATACCATTCTTCCTGCCATACCAACTCCTAAAGAAATTGTAAGTTCTCTCTAACAAGGTCAAGTTCAGTAAACCATATGTCATGTTCAATTTGAGTTTTGTAAGAAGATGAAGCTTTTGTTGTTGGAATAACAAGAAGAAATTTATCAATGCAGGTGCAGAGCAACCGTGATGAAGAGGCCAGTTCTACATTTTTATCATTGATCATAAAGGATTTCGAAGAATCACCAAAACAAAATGCAAGTTGTATAGAACAAATAGAAGACAGTGGTTGCAGCTAGCATTTGGCAAGTGTGTTGTTGGATGCATGCTCTCCAATATAGTGTAGTAAGCAATTATCTATGATACAATTATAGACGTTTAATTTCAATTGTTTATGGAAATGTGCTGAAACAATCTATAGAAAGCTTTAAAATGCAAATTCAGCAGTATCGAACCTTAAAAAACTCAGAGGCAAACTGTGGTCATTGATAAATTGCATATAGATTTATAGTTCTACAGGTTCTCATTTGCAGTACATTACATGTTAGGTACAACGAACATATAAAGGTAGTTATGTGAAGTAGACTACTTACAAAAATTTAATTTGCCTCACTTGACTGAATTAATCCACCCAGGACGTCCACGTTGTCAAAATGACAACTGGGACACACGCATCTGCTCTGCAACGTCTCACCAATAGTAGCACAGATTTGTTCCAGTTCTGAAGTCTGCTTATTTCCCGTCAAAGGCAAAACTTATGTAGGTCATGCTCATAAATATAGTATTTAGGGCAAACTAGACCTTAAAATCCAGCATAGCAAATTAAATTCTAGACTTCATGACTAAAACAGGCATTCACTTCGGAAGAAAGCTGTCCAAGAAGCTTGTACAAATAGCCCTTGTGGATTGGGTTGCATTCAATTATGGCAGTTTTCAAATGATGAAACATTCAAACGGCCTACGAAGTGCATTTAACTATTCTCATAATCATTTATGAGCATTGGGACTGCTTTAAAATCATTCACCTATGATCAATAAATAATTGCCATACGGGATGCCTAGTTTTCTTTGCTTTCAAATTTTCTAGATGGTCGGGAGGAATAATATATTTTGTGCTTAAGCATTGAATAATTTCAGTAACCAGTGCATTCTTGAAAAGGATATCTTGTCAAATCATGCACTTCTTTCGTTGCCTTGAACGTCTCCTCCATCAAGAACACCTTCCTTTCACAATCACTCAGCTCCTGCTGGACCTGCAGAGGCAGAAGTGCCATACAATCCAATTACTTAAGCTAAGCTTCTAGCAAACCGTAAAGACCCATTCGTAATGTTTCCAAGACCGATTTCTTCACCTGCTTTTGAGTATTCTGTTCAGCTTTGTATTCTTCTTCCGCTTTGGTTGTCTGAGACACCACACCAGCAAGCATATCCTCAAGTTCTCTTAAACCATCTTCAGTAACCTCCTCCTCTCCTAGCTTGGGATCTTCTTCTGAAACAAAAATTGCAATTTTATTTTAGTTGCTACCCACACTACATTACGGGATCATTTTGTTCCGCTTATGAGAAATATTTATTTTGAAGATTAAAAGAGAGACGGAGGAGTTTAGTCCATAACAAATAGAAGATTCAACAAATTGAATTATGTCAAGAGATCAATTCTACAGGTTAATGGCAAAACGTACGTAGGCCATCACCTTCTGCACTTCCACAGTACTCTTCCTCATGAATATGGCCAGCAATTGACTCTTGGAGCTTTCTACATTCACAGATTTTAACAAGTACAGTAGTAATTTAGTTACTGCAGGAAGGCACTGAACGCTTTTGAAATATGACTCACATCAATCAATGTGAAAGTAGACTATAAACGGGGCACATAAATATGTCAAGTATTCCAAATTATCTGTGAACTTGTTACAAACTGCAGCTTGGTCGCGGTCGATCAAGTTGTATAAAATGTCAGTATTGATCAAAGCAAAATTCAGTAATATGTCTGTCAAGAATACGAAAATGCCTTCTCTTCTCCTTTAAGATATGCATTAAACGGAGCATTCAAGTACAACATTTTGCTTTTGAAATGAGGCTAACCTTATCTTAGCGTTGATCTCAAACATTTCGCTTATAAACTCGTCCCTGCGTAAACAATTACGGAAAATAGGAAGGTAAGCAATTGGAATATTCGAAAAGAAAAACAGATGTGAAAAATAAAAGTAAAAACAATTGAGATGCAAATTTCATACCTCGAAGCAGCTTCTTTGTTCTTTTGCAAGATCCAAACAAAAACAATGTAAAATTAGGATCAGTAATCAAAGATTTTAGCTGAGAAAATTACAAGAAACTGAAACTTCAATCACCTTAAGAGCTTCTACTTCAGATCCGACGGCGGAAATCTCGTCTTGCGTATGAGAAATCCTCAACTGAATTTGAAAATCCGATCGGAACCTAATCAAATTAAGAACAAAATCACTCAATCCAAACAATGCTCAAAAATAACAAACAAACCTCCAGCGTTTGAATCGTTGCTTCGTTCATCGCCAATTCGACTTCGTAGCCTTTGACCTCTTGCTCGGCGGTTTCCTTGGTGCGCTTGGCTTCTTCGAGCTCCGCATTTGCAATTTCCAGCTCGGATCCGAGCTCTTCGATTCGCTTCCTCAGACTAACCACTCTTCGCTCTGCATTTCTCAAATCATGCACATGCAAATTCCTTTAGCTGAATTTTGAAAATCAAAGAAATCGGAACTCTATTTTTGTTCGTTTCCAGGTGAAAATTGATTTTTCAAATTTTCCTTTTCCTCCACATTTTCTCAGGAACCAAACAGAGTAGCGAATGCAGAACGGCAAAAGGTGCGTGCAGGTAAGGACTGTACCTCCGTGCGACTTTTCGGATGCGAAATCGTGAATTAAGTTCAGAAGCTGCTTCCGAGCGTCGCTTCCCGCCATGACTTGTGTGCTTCTTTTTCGCGCTTCTTCTGCAAATATGTAGTGCTCAACAGTCTCGGACCATAAATTCATATTGTTGTTTTAAGCCCAAGACTAGGCCCACTTCCCTTTTTTAATTTTTGATGGGTCAGGCCCAAAAAGGCCCACTACCAACACTTGGAGAAAGAAGGTCGTATTCAATTTTCAACAAAGGTGGTATTTGCTCATGTATTCGAAGTTTCGTGCTTCGAATTGTTTGCTAAACTACCCTTGTGTTTGAATTTCTCACAAAATATTTTCAATGATAAGATTGAGTTAATAAAGAAATTTTTGGCAAGTGAAATTGAATATAGGTGGGGAGGAAAATTATTTTCATTATAACTTTGTTGGTCTTAAAAATAGCAACGCTTACGTGGCGTTTAGGCCAAAACGATTAGGACTTAAATACGTTTTTTTGGCGGCTGAAAAGCTGCTGCAGGCGTGCCAATTTGTTGCCCAGATCAGCCGAACGAATAACTTGAATGTGGTGAAATGCGCTACTAAATTTGAAATTAAGCGATATCGGATCAGTAAGTAACACTCTCTGTCTTGGGTTCTATATACTATAATTTGAAGTCTATGTTATGCAAGTCGCTGTGAAGTTCTAAACCTTCTACACCAGGTTCAGTAGCGTAGACTATATTGGTGAGAATATTGGTTCGTTGAATTGATATCAAGTTGTATGAACAAAAATACTCAAAGTAGATGATTGTCTTTATTGTAAAAGTGGTTCGAGCGTTTGCATGCCGAACTCTAAAGATGACTTGAGAGTGACCAATCACAACCTCACTCCGCTGAAAAAGCTGATAAAGTGACATCTTCCAGCGAAAGAATCGAAAACTCTTTACCAGCTGAGACTTAAGATAAATAGTCAGCCAAAGACTTAGGAGAATGCATGTCTATCCAATCGGTCGATTTCCTGGTTACGTCTGGAAAAACCCGTCCATCTAGTCGATTGTCAACTCAACCCCGTTTATCCAATCAAAACTCATGCTCATGGTTAGTAAAGCAATTAGTTTTGGCATAAAGTGTAGGTCTCCTTTTAAGAGTACTATTTTTTTCCTCTTTCCTTTCCCTGAATAGGTTGCTAGTGTTCGGTCCTGATCCAAGATGAGGAGTCTGTCATGTATAACGTTGATTTTTGTGTTGAGTTGAAAGTCTTTTTCTCTTTCCCAATACGTATAGGAATAGGTTTCGTAATACTCCGGCCGGAGTGCATATCGTGTGTTTTCCACCTCATTTTCAACCACTCTCAACTCAAGTCCCATCAGGTCTGAGTTAGATCCCAACTGCTAATTTGATTGGTTATACTGTAGCACCCCGATCCATGTTGCGCATGGTCTGATTGCTCTGAGCCTCTAAGTCATGCTTCTGAGTCCAACCACTATGATACTTTAGATAGTTTGCCGAGGCCTCTGGAGACGGATTCTATCATATGCGTATGGTCTGACTGTTCTGAGACATGCTTCTGACTTCAACTGCTCTGACCCCTTAGACAGTTAGCAGAGTGGCAGAGTGCAGATGGACAATCTGCACAAAATATGTTCCAACAGTCTTTATGATGGGATTAGGTGTTTTCTCTTGGTCCTCTAGAAAGCAAGAAATTGTGACTTTGTCAACAGCAAAAGATAAGTTCGTTGTAGGAGATTCAGGTACCGTTTGGTACACAGACGAGACGGAACAGGGACGGGACAGGACGGAACGGATGATGTAAATATTGAAAAAGATAAGGAGAAATTTTGTCTTAAAATGTTATAAATTTGTGTTCCACGGATGTGGAACGGATCGTTCCAGGGGGGAGAGGTGGAACGAAAAATCAGCCAAATTTCGTCTCATAGGACAACCCGTTCCACAGTTTTTAAGCGCACCAAACGTGGGACGGAACGGCTCGTCCCGTTCTGCCCCGTCCCGTCCCACGTACCAAACGGTACCTCAGGTACTTGCCAAGCAATTTGGCTGAATAGGCTACTTAAAACACTTTATTATCTGCAGTAAAAGCCCAACAATAGTGTTTTGTGATAATATTTCTGCAATTAAGTTAGCTAAGAGAGCAGCTGGGAGTTTGTTCTTTGAAAGATACTGCTGGATGAAGTTTTATTATGCACAAGAACTAAAGTCGATCGTTTTCCCTACACCTGGAGAGCATTCAGCTTAGAGGAGGATGTTAGGAATTAATTTTATTAATTTTTTATGTTTACTTATCTGTAAATTAATAAGTAGTGGAAGTCCTAATCTTTAGGAATCAACTTGGATTGCCTACAGATTAGGAGTATCTCGTTTATATTAGAGTATGCTGTTGTTCCATATTTTTAGCTATTTTTGTTAACTGTACATGTAATTATGTTGAAGTTTTGGTCAACGAATAAAAACTTCAGTTCAAAAAAATTTCATATTCTCAAGCTTTCAATTCTAGTCTTGCACCCTTCCGCGTAGGACTAAATTAGACCACTTACCCGTAGTCCACACGAGTCACTTCTATTCTCATTTAAATTAGTCCTTGAGCACATCAAACATAGTATTATAATCCTAGCTTATCCAATCCTAGCTAAGGAAGTGAAACAAACAGCAATCGAAGTTGGAGTTAACACAACAAGTTCATGTGGTTTAATCGTAACCATTTGATAAAAGAATTTGAAAGGAGAAAAATTTAGAGGGGAGGGAGAGAATCATATTTCATTGAAGTTAAACATAGAGTTATTGTTTTAGCTTATTCGAGATGCATTATTAAAAGACATTAATTGGTGGCGCATAATGATAAACTGAATGTCTTGTATATCTTGTAACTTTTTTAGTTTGTCTCCCACTATAAGATACCAAATGTAGATATTTTAACTTTTGTACTTTGCTTTATATATACTAGCATATGGACACACACAAATTGTGTGAGAACATTTTTTATTTTTGTTTTTGAAATAGAGGGAGAGAGAAAGGGAGTGATAGAGAACGTGGGAGTAGGAAGTTTTTTTTTATTTTTTTTATTTTTTTATTTTTTATAATTAGAGATATGTTAATATTACATGTAGGTGAGGCTTTGAAGAAAAAAAAAGCAAAATTTGGTTGTGTGAAATTACATTTATGCCCTATATTTCTTATTCATGTTTTGTTTTAATTAGAGAATTAAACTAGTAATTTCATAGGATTTTGATCGACAATGAGTGGTTTTGGGCCCCAACCTAATTCCCATTTTTTTTCAAAAAATGAGAATCCTTTTGTATAAGGGGTCTGATATTTATAATTGCTTTATATATAGCAACTAGAACCATAGAATGCATTTGCCTTTGTAATTGTGGATTCGAATTTGCTAAATTGTGCAAATTCACATGATCCCTTCCAATATTATTCTCAATGTCATGCCTCACATGCAAAATAAAATGTTTTAAATTCCACTTACCAAAAGGAATGAACAATACAGATTTCGTATTAAATTGAATTGAATATGAGACCGACATATTGTCTTTTATAATTTTTTTTCTTGGAGTGAGACAAGACTGATTTGGACTGAATTCCAATTTTCTCCCGTCTCAAAAACAACAAAACATGACACTACATGCGTTAAGTACTATATATGTTCCACCAACGTGAACAAATAATTTCCAGACTTTTCTATCCAAAGCACTTCATAAATTGTTTGTCGGAATGCACTATAAGCCAACTACCAATAAAGCAGGAGATGGATGCTATCCAGTGGCCATTATAAACAAGCAGGCCAGCAGGTTTATTTTTACATTACTAATTAGTACTGCTTGTCATCATCTCCGAGAGAGACTGAGAAAAAATGAGTAGTGCAGAGAAGAGTAGTAATGGAGAAAAGAAGAAGAAGAAAAACGGGTCGATTCGCTCCATTTTCGCGCATGCAGACGGAGTGGACATGTTATTGATGACTCTAGGGTTGCTCGGAGCCATTTTTGACGGAATCACATCGCGGTTTCTTGCCGTTCTCGCTAGCCGGTTGTTTAACCTTATGGGGAAAGCGGACAGACATGGAGCCTCAGATTTAGACGCACATATTTTGCACCGTTATATCAATAAGGTCTCTCTCTCTCTCTCTCTCTCTCTCTCCCTCCCTTCTCACTCCTCACACATGCACAAGCACAAACACTGAAAAACCAGTACTGAAAACCCAATCTCAAGTTTGTAACGTTGGTTTCTGATCTCAATGGCCTCATGCAGGACGGAGTACTCGCTTTCGTGTACTTCGCTATGGCGTCGTGGGTTGCTTGTTTCTTAGGTAATCAATCCGATATGATCCAATCTTAAGCGTCAAACAAGTTTTATAGTTTTTCTCTTTTTTTTTTGTTTTGTTTTGCATAAAGTAATTTTCTGTGTAACTGTGATTGTTTTAGAGGGTTATTGTTGGACAAGAACAGGGGAGAGACAAACTGCAAGAATGAGAAGTAAGTATTTGAAAGCAGTATTAAGGCAAGATGTAGGTTACTTTGATTTGCATGTAACAAGCACATCCGAGGTCGTCACAAGCATCTCAAACGACATTCAGGTCATCCAAGATGTGCTTGGTGAAAAGGTTTGATCCTACAAATCTATTTTCTGAATTCTAATTATATACGATGACGAAGTCAGAAATTCATGTTAGGAGTGTCACACTTTAGACTAAAATGGACAATATATATATGGACAACTATATATCAAATTCAAAGGTGAGTGACTATGCATTTATTCTTCATATTCAAAGGTGAGCTGAATCTCGTTCTTTTGTGCGTGAATGACTATGCATTTATTCTTCATTATATACATGGACAACTATATCAAGACTTGACAATAAAACATTAAAAGCACATCCGTTTATTCTTCATTCTTAATATCAAATTCAAAGGTGAGTGATCATGTATTTCATTTCTCATGATGATCAAGAGAACATTTTTGTAAAAACATTAGGCATGAGAGAATTTGAAGGTTTTTTGTGCTAATTTGGATACAAGAAATCTTTTTCTCTTCTTCATTTCATGGATGATATAATAGAGAGAAATGAGAAATTAACCAAAAAAATAATATGCAAGCAAAGATAAAAAATTGTATGTAGGTAAAAAACAGAGAATATGATCAACCAATATTATTGTATAACTATAGTTTCAAATCTTTAATGTAAAAAATTAAAGACTTTGTATTTGTTGGATTGAAGTTAATTGGACTAACCAATACAATTACAAATTCAAGTTTACGTACACAGTATGAGAAATTACAAATTCCAGCGAATTACACACACCCACACAGTATATGAAATTGGTACAGTCCAAAGTCCGATTTCTAAAATATGAATGATCAGGTACCAGATTTTTTAAGCAAAGTGTCAACGTTCATCGCGGGTTACGTGGTGGCATTTATACTGTTGTGGGAACAGGCTATGGTGGGACTCCCTTTCGCATTGCTTCTGGTTGTCCCAGGTTGGATTTGCGGAAGAACTTTAACCGGATTAGCGAGGAAGAGAAGAGAAGAGAACATTAAGGCCGGGACAATAGCCGAGCAGGCAGTATCTTCCCTTAAAACTGTTTATGCATTCGTTGGAGAAAACAAGACTATAGCACAATTTTGTGCAGCTCTGCACGGGACGATAAAGATGGGGTTAAAGGAAGGCTTGGTTAAAGGCTTGGCCATTGGCAGCTCCGGCATTGCTTTCTCCATTTGGGCTGTGATGTCTTACTCCGGTAGCAGAATGGTTATTTACCACGGTGCCTCAGGTGGGACTGTTTTCGCAGTCGGCTTCTCAGTCGTCAACGGCGGATTGTAAGCAAATTTCTCCTCAGTTTATGATGATAATATGAAGCATTTCATGTTATTGCTGATTTTTTTTAGTACAAATACGTATTAAGTACAAACACATGTAAATAATCTATCCAGATGGTGTATTAAAATAAGAAATTCTATTTGTTCATGTGAAATTGTTTATACCCAATTTTGCACTATCGGCCCATGTGTATGGAGCCGTTAGTTTAAAAGAAAATCAAGAATGTTTGAGTCTGAAATCTTGGTTTCGGATCATCTGTTAGAAGTCAGCCCAGAAATGAGGTTGTGAGTCTTGGCCCAGCAATGCATAACTGGTGGCGCGATTGAGTCTTAGGTGAAGTAGGATTATCTGAAGATTAGGATTGGCTTCTGATGACATTTGAATTAGCTACTTAAAGATTAGGATTAGTTTATGATGTGGCCGAGTCCTAGAAAAAGTAGGACTATTTAAGGATCTTCAGTGGTTTCTAGATAAAGTATGAATCAGTCATATTATCATTCTACGTTTAAAGTCCTAGTTCGAGCTGAAGAATGTGAGACTTGGCGGCGTTCTAGGTGTATCCATATATAGTCGAGAAATTGTAGTGCTATCAGAACTGTACCACTTGAGCATCAAGAAATTAGTCCCTGATTTGCAAAATAGAAAGGACCTTTAAACCAACACACAAATCATCCCACGACACGAATATCTTCACACTTTTTTGTGAAAACTAACTGCTTCACTAACCGTTAGCACAAATTTCGACTGGAGGGTTTTCCTAAAGCAACCAGCGAAGATGACCAACTTGATAAACGGTGCCAGAGTTGTAAAATCAGTTTGGCTTAGGAGTCTCGGCCGACTGGAAAGATGGGGATTCTCCCAAGTCTATGGCTTACTAATTATCTCAAGTTTCAGTCGGCAAAGAGTCTTTAATTCTTTCACCAAAAGAGGTCACTTCATCAGTTTTCTCGGCGAAGTGAGGTGTTATTTTCAAAGTCCGGCAGACAGACAGCCGAACCATTTTTAAACTTCACAGCGATGTATAACCTTATCTTCAAGTTATAGAAGTCAAGGCCGAGAGCGTTTCTTCCTCGGCCGAAGTCACTCAATTCAGAAGTCAACAACGCATTTTTCACCACAAGCTATCAAATGACATAGTTAGCTCCTAGTTATTTTGGCATACGCGCCATGTAGTCTCTGTAATTTTTTAGAGTCAATAGAAACATTTTATGTTATGTAACGAATTTCTTAGAGTAGAAATAGTATTACTATGAACAACTACAAATGACCTATCAGGTGATTTAACGTACCAATTGACAACTGTATTTTTCGGTATTCACACTGAGTATACACGCTCTTCTTGTATTTGTTTTTGGTGAACAGAGCAATGGGAGCTGCCCTATCCAACCTGAAGTACATTGCTGAAGCCTGCTCAGCTGGTGAGAGAATAATGGAGGCCATAAAACTAGTCCCAAACATTGATTCAGACAACATGGGAGGCAAAGTTTTAGAAAATATTTCAGGAGAAGTAGAGTTTAAGGATGTCAAATTTGCCTATCCATCAAGGCCAGATAGCATCATCCTCAACAAATTTTGCCTCACTATACCAGCAGGAAAGACTGTTGCCTTGGTGGGTTCGAGTGGCTCGGGAAAATCCACAGTGATATCTTTGCTGCAAAGATTATATGACCCACTTGAGGGAGAGGTTTTTCTGGATGGAGTTGCTATTGATGAGTTGCGGCTCAAGTGGCTTAGGTCACAAATGGCAGCAGTGAGCCAAGAGCCTTCTCTTTTCTCAACTAGCATTAAGGAGAACATACTTTTTGGGAAGGAGGAGGATGGTGGAATAGAGGAAGTGATTGAGGCTGCCAAAGCTAGCAATGCCCATGATTTCATATGTCAATTGCCTCAAGGATACGATACTCAGGTAAAGTAACATTCCCTACTAGAAATTAAAACAACGTTAAATTGCACAAATCACTCATGTGAGGTAGAGAAATTTCGGGGTCTGGACAACTGGATCACCGTGACTGTCTTACTACACGCACAAAACACCCTACTCCCTGCATTTTGGTCTTCCACTCTTTCCCACTTCCAACTGCACACACAAAACACCCTACGGGTGACTGGAATGAAGATCCTTCTCTTGTGAGGTGGGTGATATGTCAATGTTACTCTTGTGATGGAAAAATTCTTGACCATACTTCATGTGTATGTTTCTTATCAATCCAAATCGAACCATCTATCAAAATTTGTTTAGTTTTTCATACGTTCGCGGGTGATAAAAAATTAGTTAAGGCATTGAAGCCTGTCAGATTCTTGAATTAGGCTCAAAATGACATATTTGCTCTTGGAATTTAGACTGAAAGTTTAATTTGGACTGTAATTGATAAAAATATAACCATAAAGGACATCAATTTCAAAGTAATTTTTCCTGAATGACAGACATTGACTTATAATCGACACAATTTACCCCTAAAACAGCCTATTTACACTAGTTATATACTCACAAAAACTTACAATCACGTGTTATAGTAAATTGGTAAAAATTCAAAAGATATGAAGTGCAGGTTGGTGAGAGAGGCATGCAACTCTCAGGCGGACAGAAGCAGAGAATAGCCATTGCAAGAGCAGTAATAAAGAAACCAAGAATCCTTCTTCTCGACGAAGCCACCAGCGCATTGGACTCGGAATCCGAAAGGCTCGTTCAAGAGGCCCTCCACAAGGCAGCTGTGGGCAGAACAACCATAGTCATCGCACACCGCTTGTCCACAATCCGAAACGCTGACATTATTGCCGTCATGCAAACCGGTAATGTCATAGAAATTGGCTCACACGAAGAGCTGGTTCAACGCCAAAACAGCCTCTACTCCTCATTTGTCCGTCTCCAACAAACGATAAAAGATCCAGAAGAATGCACCGCAAGTATGTCCTTTCACTGCAACAGTACTAGTACTAGTCTTTTATTATTGGCTGATCAACCGGACTCGAGTCCCAGGGTCGCTGCATTTGATAGTACTAGTAGTGCCCGAGACTATCCAAACACAAACAGCATGACTAACCAGTCCAAAAACACTTCGTCGTTTTGGAGATTGCTGCCGATGAGTCGACCAGAGTGGAAGCAAGCAGTTTTGGGGTGTTTGAGTGCGGTTCTGTTCGGAGCAGTCCAACCGCTGTACGGATTCATCCAAGGCGCCACGGTGTCTGTATTTTTCGCAACGGATTATGACGAGGTTAAAGAGAGAATAAGAACCTTTGCGTTAATGTTTTTTGGACTGTCCGTTTTTACAATGGGGATTAATATCGTCGAGCATTACAATTTTGCATACGTGGGGGAGTGCTTGACTAATCGGATTAAAGGGAGGTTGCTTTCCAAGATACTCACTTTTGAAGTCGGATGGTTTGAGGAGGATCATAATTCTACTGGTGCCATTTGCTCTAGACTAGCCAAAGATGCTGAAATGGTACGTAATAACATAACATACTAAATTGTTTGACAAATATTTATTAACAACTTTTCTTGAAAAATGATTATATTTTTCGTCTTTTCTCTTTCAACACTTCTCATCTTGTTTTCAGCTCTATAAATGAATAATTCTAAAGAAAAATAAGAGACTAAAAAAATATAATGCAACCCAAAACTAGAATGCGAAAATTACCATTTTTTCTTTTAGCTCAATTTTGTTCTGTTGATATTAGCAAATATCAATAGAATATAAACTGCGTATCACCAATCTGTGCATACAAAACAATACTTTCATTACTCCAATCTATCAGAAATTTTATCCGTTGGTTATTTGCTTTTAACTATGATATCTATCTGTTGAAAATGCATTGATAATATATTGCTAGGTTTTGTTGGTGATACGATAATGACACATTATCAATAACGTATCGACAATTCGTTCTTCATTAAAAAAATAAAAAAAAAAAAAAAAAAGGGAAAGAAGGTGTTAGTTCTGTAGAAAGACTAATATGTAGAATAACCATAGTTTGGCAATTGGCAGGTGGGATCTTTAGTGGGTGACAGAGTGGGCTTTCTTGTACAAACATTCGCAGGCGTAGTCATAGCATGGGCAATGGGTTTAATAATCGCATGGAAGCTTGCAATCGTCATAATAGCCGTACAACCAATAGTGATTGCGAGCTTTTATGCAAAGCGAGTCCTGCTCAAAACGACCTCCACCAGAGCTGTCGAAGCCCAAGAGGAAAGCTCCAAGCTTGCGGCTGAAGCAGTCGCCAACCACCGCACCATCACTGCCTTCTCCGCCCAAAACAGAATTCTCAAGATGCTGGAAAAGACGCGAGTGGGCCCGCGTAGAGAGAACATCAAATGGTCTTGGTACGTAGGCATTGGGCTAGGGTTTGCTCAGAGCATCACCCTCCTCAACTGGGGCATGAGCTTTTTGTGGGGTGGCATGCTCATCTCTAACCGCCACCTCACATCAAGAGCAGCGTTTCAAACCATCATCATTTTAGTAAGTGCTAATTTCTTTTAGGTCAAAAAAATAGTATAAGTAGTAGGCCTCAATTTTTTGTACAATAATATATTTACATTAAGTGGCTGGAGAAATAATTAGTTGTGCACTAATCATTTACAAGATTTTAACCTAAGACTTCCCACTTACAAGGGTGGAAGAATTTTACTAGACCGTAATACTAAATAACACTAGTAGGCAGCAATTAAATTATTTTTTTCCATTAGCTTAGATTAAAGTTAAATGGTAATTCTATCATCATTTGTAGTAATAATGAAAGTTTTGTTTAGCATCATATTGAATAATAATTTTATTGTAAAAAAGATAGTATTAGTGGTAGGCTAAGACATTACAAAATGTGTCACCTTTGTTTTCTTTTTAAAGGGGAAAATGATAAGTTTTTGAAAAGTATAATAAACGGTTTACCTGTGACATATACTAACAATGGGCTCGGGTGAAGTGCTTAAAAGAATTAAAAGTATTTTTGGTGAAAATGTTTTTTAAAACACTTTAACTGGTGCTTCTTGCATGAAGCATTTTAAGTACATTTGAAATTCAAAAATATTTTCTCTATAAGCGCTTTCAGTTATTTAAAAACACTTTCAAACAAGTTAAAATATGATGATTTCTTTACAATTGTAAGGAGTTGTGACCAAAACCTAATATCCTATTTTAGGTAACTACTGGCCGAACTATTGCCGATGCTGGAAGTATGACGTCGGACCTTGCCGTTGGTTTGTACGCAATCGGTTCGATTTTCGGTGTTCTGGACCGGAAGACAAAAATCGAGCCCCAAGTTCCTGAGAACTCCCAAGTGGAAAAGATAAGGGGCATGATCCAATTTTGTCATGTTTATTTTGCATACCCAACCAGGCCGAATGTGATGATCTTGCAAGACTTCTCGTTCAAAATTGAAGCAGAAAAATCTACGGCTTTGGTGGGTCAAAGTGGATCAGGTATGAGTACTTTATCTTATGCCAAAAAATATTTTTAATATTTGGAATCAATTAAATTACCTTTTTTTATGTTTAGCTTTAGATGAAAGTTAACAATTAAATTACTTTTTTTTTCTATTTAGTTTTCCTCTTCACCTGATCACTCTGTTTTGCGTTTATGTATTTCTCCTCTGTTTAATATTTCTTTTTAGTGCACCCCTCCTTAATAATATAGCTTAATAGGATAAATAGTTTATGTGGTAATAAAGTAGTTAGAAGATAGCTCATGTGGTAAAAAAATTAGGATTTAAACCCCTGTGGTAAAGTCTGTTAGAATTTATGCCTAAAATTGAAAATATCGTCAACTTTCTGTTAATTATTAGTACGTGAGTCAGCCCCATGTGTTAACAATTAACAGAGAGGTCCATTAAAAAAAAAAAAAAAACAGAGAGGTTTGTTTTAGCCTAATATGTGTATGAAGAGTTCCGTTTTAGCCTAATATATGCAGCTCACATGCTAACATAATATGAAACTGATGAAATTTTCAATTTTGGGTATAAATCCTAACAGATTTTAGGCTTAAATCCTAGTTTTTCACCACATGGACTATCTTCTAACTACCCTATCACCACGGAGACTATTAATCCAATTAGGCCTAATAATATTATAGATATAAGGTATGTCAAACGAGGAATATATTTGTTTCATTTTCAAATTTAAAAGTTTTGTGACCCAAACAAAACTTCCTGCAGGTAAATCTACCATCATTGGATTAATCGAGAGATTCTACGATCCAATCAAAGGTGTGTTGGAAATGGACGGTCGAGATTTAAGATCATACAACCTTAGGTCATTGAGGAAACACATTGCGTTGGTAAGCCAAGAGCCAACGCTATTTGCCGGAACCATAAAAGACAACATTGCATACGGATCGTCCAACGATAACGTCGACGAGGCGGAGATAGTGGAGGCGGCCAAAGCAGCCAACGCTCACGATTTCATCAGCGGGTTAAAGGATGGATACGACACCTCGTGCGGGGACAAAGGAGTGCAGCTATCAGGGGGACAAAAGCAACGGATAGCAATAGCCCGGGCAGTACTAAGAAATCCAGTGGTGTTGCTATTGGACGAGGCCACCAGCGCGCTCGACAGCCAATCAGAGAAGGTGGTGCAGGAGGCGCTCGAGAGGCTGAGGGCGGGGAGGACTAGCGTCGTGGTCGCGCACAGATTGAGTACCGTACAGAAATGCGAGGATATAGTTGTGTTGGAAAAAGGGAAGGTGGTGGAGAAGGGATCCCACTCTTCTCTGCTGGCTAAGGGGCCTGCGGGGGCTTACTACTGCTTGGTCAACCTCCCGACGACGGAACCATAGCTGACTAGCTACCAAAAGCTTATAAGTTGGTGTGGTTACTTGAGTTTTGTGTGCTTTCAACCAAAAAAAAAAAAAAAAAAACCACCCATGAGTTTGTGCAATCTTGGATTGGTGCACTTATCAAAATTTGAGACTAATAAATTGTTGTAGTGCAGGCCAATTATACTAAATGTATATAACAAGAAATCAATTGTTTTTTGAATAAAAAGAAATAAATTGTTATGTAACAATAGGAGAAATTGTAGAGAAACAAGAGAAATTACAATGAAGTTTGTTCTTAAAAACTTGTCACTTTAGTCTTCCTTACTAGTTTCTTTATTTTTCCAAACAATAGAAATTTTCATTAAATATACGAATCAAATGATAACATCAGTCACTAGAATATTAAAGAGTCAGATTAGAGTAGGCTAAACCTCACAATGGGCTAGCAATAATGTGGTTCAAATTCGTCCGTGGCGATAATCGAACCTGAGACATCTCACTTACAATTGAAGAGAAATACCATTAGACAGTAGTATTAAGTAACTAAATTATGCTCAACTTAAAAACGATGAATTACTCGGCCATTACAAAAACTTAATTAGCCACTCTAACCCACCCCAACCCCCTCCCCCTTCACAAGAAAAAAATAAAAAAAACTTGTGTGAAGCTTGACTTATCACTGGATCATACTGAGTGGCACCACCACATTATTCATAACTCGTCGTATATATGTTAAGCATTGTTGCATTAGTATAATTTCTTATTTTCAATTTATATCATATAATAAAAAAAATACTATATGAAAAAAGTAAATTTATAAAAGCCTGACTATGAGGGATACCACCACACTCAAAAGATAATACTTAGACACTCACCAGAATGAGAGATTTTTCAGTGTTCCCGTCATACGAGACGGTAAACCACGTGTCTCTATGTAAATGGTTAGATAGGTGTGTTAAAAGATTAATAACTTAAAAATTAAAATTTTTCATCACTTACATAAAAACAAGTAGTGTATCATCCGTGTTCCCGTGACAACTAAAAATTTTCCCACCAGAAGTACCCAAATAAGCTAATCACTTATGTGGTCCAATAAAATTATTCCACCTGTCAAGTGAAACTTAATCAAACAGCAATCCCCCATTCCATGTCTTCTCCGGCGACGTACTCTCACTCCTGATCACTCACAATCCCTCTCTTCTCCGGCGACTTCAATTTCAATCCCTCGCCGGCGTCCAAATCTGAGCTCGGTAAAATTGGGTTGTGGAAATCCGCGAAATTGAAGGTTGTGGAAAACAAGAGGTTTGGAACTTTGAAGTTCAAAAGAATTGCAGACTTTATTGAGAGAGAGAGAGAGAGAGAGAGAGAGATGCTGGGGAGGGAAGGCGGTGAAAAGGTGGGGTATCGATCGACAACGACGACTAAGAAGGAAATCTGGAGGTTGGTTCTGGGTTATGAGTTTTAGGATGGTGTTTGGTTATGGATCCAAAGGTGTTTGGTTACTAGAATAATGGTGTTTTAAAATTAAGATGTCTTTATATTATTGGACCATGTCAGTGGTCAGTACACTTGTGGTCCTGACTGATCAGGACCAAAGTATTATCCACACTCAAAAGGTTCTCTCTCCCATGGCCTCGCATGGTTGCTGAGATATTGTGTAATTACTGGTTCAAAGATTCATTAATACATCTTAAATTAATTAGATTTCTGACTAACCTTGTTATTTTTATAAATTATCGAATAATTATCATGGACATATAAATTCTGGTGAAGAACCCAATAATCAAATCCACCTTCATTCACTAGTCTTGTTCCTAGTTCTCAAAAACTATGGACTACAAATGTGAAATTGAATCAGATATAAGCAATCAAGAGAGAGAAAGATGATAGATAGGGGAATCAGGGAAGGGGGAGCTAAGTAGTATGGGAGGAGAATTGACCGCGTTGGGGACATCGGCCGACAAGAGAGAAGAGTCCATGGGCGGGTTTGCGGATGGAGAAGGTTGAAATGGGTTGTGAGTTATTTTAACAATTTTAGTTTCTTTAGGAAATAATGCTTTAAGTTTTTTTAGTTTATTTTGATATAAAAGAAAAAAAATAAGAAATCATATTTAATGTATAACACCTGGATGTGTAGTACCACTCAACATAGTCAAGTGGCAAGTTAAGCCTCACACAAGTTTTTCTCTCACAAGAGAAGATTAAGTATGTTTATTCACTTACATGTTTCGAGGAATGAAAAAAGTGTATTGAAAAGTTCATCCAAAGTACGTCTTCTAGGCCTCGTTTGGTATTGGAATAAATAAGCCTATATATATTCAAAGGTTTGTTGAAAGAATAAAAGAAAAATTGTGTTTAATGCGAAGTTGAACCACATCATTATAGCAAGTCAATTGTTTAGCCCTCTTCCCCACCCTCTTAATGTAAATACAATCGTTATTCGAAAGAAAAAAAAAAAAGAATTACCCATTACGGAAACTTAGCCACTCTAACCCACCCCACCCCGGGCCTCCCCTCCATATGAGAGAATTAAGTGTGTTTATTCATTACAACAATCCGATTAGTTTATATATGCAATTGCATGGAATATGCATGGTGAAGTTGAAGCTTTCACATACAGTGGCGAAGCTGATGAAAGGCCCGGTGAAATTAAAGCTCACAAAGAACGAAGAAAGTTTATTTGCAAAGAAAGCCGGAGACAAAATCGATGCATGCACTGTCTAAAGAAGAGGGAAATGACTTTGTCAAGTGTGTGGCGTACGAGTAAAGTTGCCTACAAGCCAAATAAATGCTTCTTTTTTGGTGTGTTAGGTATTGATATGCTCTGTGTTTTTTCCGTATCAAGACAGTGTCTCAAACTTAAAGGACACCCACCGGGCCACCCCACACTTATTTCATTACAAATTCATGTACTGCACTTTCGATAAGGATCGTGAATTCCAAATGCGATCGACCTTCCTTCAATTGTTCACCTTGTCTGACAATCTTTGAGTCTATGATTTTAACTGTTATGACAGAATGAATGAATGCAATCTGGATGAAATGAACTCACCATGCCATGCTGATGTGGAATCCAACAATTTGAACCAAAGGTCTTCAATTATTTGATGACCAATCGACTCTCCTTAACCTCAATTAGTTCTGCGTGAAATTTTGACTACAAAAAGGAGATAATTATTAAGAATGTTGGACGGCTGATGGACGTTGGCACATAGCTGTTCTATATACTATTTCTATCCACTTTTGATGGTTTATACCAACAGAAATGCAGAAAGGGTGATGCATATTTAACAAGAAGCATATAATTTCAAAAAGTTAGCCAATGAATGAAATTAGAATTCAGATGGACAAAAGTATCGGGCCAAGCAGGCAAAGTTTAAGCCTTTGAGGGGATTATTGATATATATTCCCCTCCCAAAAAAAAAAAAAAAAAAAAATAAAATTTCTGCCTTGTGCATGGTTTTTTATTCATCTCATATATATATGTTAATGGGTGCAACGATACCATATATTTGGTCCAACTCACAGCTCAACGAGGCTGTCTTAACTTTGTTTACTTAATAATTTACTAATTCATTGGATTATTGGTGAAGTTGATGATTACAGATCATTAACAAAATTATGATCATCAAATGTTTGACAATAATGTAACTTTCAGCCTCTCATCAGTATGACAACAACAACAATCAAAATTATTAGAGGATTGATAAACCATCTGCTTCTCTGCCACTCACACAAAAACAAGAACAATTTGAGTGAGTTAGGCAATCATGGAAGTAAATGATGACAGGGTTTCCTAGTCATCAAAACTTGCATTAATTAGTTGGTTATAAAAAATAAAACTCCAACTATCAATTTCAGTCTTCATATTCCTTGATGTGAAGTGTTTGTACTTTGGTTGGCAAATTAAGGTGGGTATTTTTCATTCATAGGACATGTTGATTCCTTGGTGTAGTTGAATTTCTATGGGACTAATTATGATAAAGTCACTTGTTTTCAATTTTATTTGGGTGTTGTAATTAGCATTCGACAAATGTCATTTGTGCTCTTTCTTAAAAAAAAAAATTTCTTGTGTTTTAATTTTTTATTATTTTAGAGAAAATATGATAACAATTTAAAGTGCTAGTAACTTCTCCTTTAAAAATAAAATAAAAACAACTCCATTAAGTAGTCTAGTTTAATTTACTCTTTCTCTGAAGCCTTAACCATTAAGAGATATAAAGCATGTTCCATTTCCTCCATGCATGTCCGGATGTCCTTTTTTTGACCTCCTGAACGGAACCAAATAAATGAAAGTTGGAGAAATGGAAGGACTGTTTAAATAGTAAGAGCTGCCATTTATGGCGCCTAGGGCAACTGTTGGTGATTGGTAATGGTGGGGATGTTAATGAAGTAGTACTTGGATGACTTAAGAAGTATGGTAGGCTCAATCGGTCTCAGACACAGAAAACAGATAAATCAGAGCAACAGTGCAAGAAGGAAGGAAATAAATGAAGAACTCGAAAGGAAAAGAGGCAGATTTTCATTCATCATATCCTTTTCAGATTACAATGGCTTATCTATATACAATCTGCAAGAGAACCCTAGCACTAACAGGCTGGGCTTTACGAGGACTGGGCTACGGGTTCACACTCACGGGCTGGCAGAGAGCTAGCTGAAGGCCCAAGTCATATGGTCCTAACAACTCCCCCCCGCTTGAGAAGAGACCTGTCCTCAGGTCTGAAAATCTGGAAAACGTGTAATGATATCATCAGCCACTTCCCATGTAGCGTCTTCAATGGGAAGGCCTGCCCATTTGATTAACCATTTCGTGACTGGTTTGTTCTTCTTCTTGAAGAGGCCGCGGTCCACAATTGTTTCGGGTTGCCATTGGAAGATGCCCGTGGAATCCATCTGTGGAAGGGAGGGATTTGTAGGGAGCTCAGCACCAACCTTCTTTTTAAGCAAGGAGACATGAAAAACAGGGTGGATTTTAGAGTCTTGTGGGAGGTTGAGTCGATAAGCCACCGAGCCGATTCGTTCCAAAATTTGAAATGGGCCATAAAACTTTGGTGCAAGTTTGTGGGAGTGGCGCATTGCTACGGAGTGTTGGCGATAAGGTTGCAGCTTGAGAAAGACCCAATCACCAACCATAAACTCACGTTCGGTCCGACCCTTATCATGGATTTGTTTCATCCTGTTTTGAGCAAGCTGAAGATTGTGCTTTACGAGACGAAGCAGCTGGTCTCGGTCTTGGAGAGCGGCATCGACGGACTGGACGGCCGTTGTGCCAGGGAGATAAGTGTAGACAGATGGAGGGAGGACACCATAGAGAGCTTGAAAGGGGGACATCTTGATGGCTGATTGGTAAGTGGTGTTATACCACCATTCGGCCCAAGGCAGCAAGGAGGACCACTTGCTTGGGTTATCTGCAGAAAAACAATGAAGATAGTGTTCCAAGGTCCGATTGAGGACTTCCGTTTGGCCATCCGATTGAGGGTGGTAGGCCAAACTGTGGCAGAGTTTGCTACCTTGGTGTTTGAAGAAGTCCTTCCAAAAGTTGCTGAGAAATGTGGGATCACGGTCGGACACGATGGTTTTGGGCATGCCATGTAGACGGAAGATCTCTCTGATGAAGGTGGCTGCTATGGTAGCTGAAGTGTAAGGATGTTTGATGGGAATAAAGTGACCATATTTGGTAAGACGATCGACCACCACCAATATAACCGTGTAACCATTGGAAGAGGGTAACCCATCAACAAAATCTAGTGCAATATCTTGCCAAATGCCTTGTGGGATTGGTAGTGGCTGCAAGAAACCCGGGGGATGGATTGTTTCATGGTTTTGGCGTTGGCATTCGGTGCAATGGGCAACAAATGTCTTGACATCTCGGCGGACACCGGGCCAAAGAAAACTTCGTTTCACCCGGTGATAGGTGCGAAGGAACCCGGAATGGCCACCCTGAAGGGAAGAGTGCAGTTCCTCTAGGATTGTAGAACACCATTGCGAAGTAGAAGGGACATAAATACGGCGCTTGTAGTAGAGGATGCCATTATGTAATGAAAATCCCTGAATGGTGGCGTCTGGAGAAGATACTAAGGTCGGCCATATAGTAGAGAGGGAAGGATCGATGGCATAGGCCTGTTTAAAAGCAGGAATGCAGTCCAAAATAGGCGAAGAGAGGCCCATGATCTGTAGTGGTTCGGCTTGGCGGGAAAGAGAATCAGGAGCACCATTTTCAAAACCCGGTCGGTATTCAACTGAATAGTTATAGCCCAAAAGTTTGGCAAGCCATTTCTGTTGATGTGGGGTTGATATTCGCTGCTCCAGGAGGTATTTGATGGGTTTGTGATCTGTGATAATCCTGAATTGTTGGCCGAGCAGATATGGTCTCCAATGTTGGACAGCAAATACAATGGCTAGGAGCTCTTTATCATACGTGGAGAGGGCGAGATTGCGTCCTGATAAAGGTTTGCTGAGGTAGGCTAGTGGGTGGCCGTCTTGGCACAACACGGCACCGATGCCGGTGCCGAAAACATATGTTTCCACGACAAAGGGCTTCGTAAAATCCAGGAGAGCAAGGACCGGAGTGGAGGTAAGTGCCTGTTTCAGTTGCTCGAAAGCATGAAGAGATTCAGGAGTCCAGGAGAAGTTGCCTTGCTGCAACATATTGGTTAAAGGCTTGGCGATCAACCCATAGTGCTTGACAAACTTTCGATAATAACCGGTTAAGCCCAGAAATCCTCGAAGGCTTTTAATACAAACTGGGCGTGGCCAATTGATGATGGCTGCAATCTTTGATGTATCCACAGAAACACCCTGTCCCGAAATGACGTGACCCAAATAATCAATTTGAGGTTGTCCGAATGAGCATTTGCTAAGCTTCACTTTCAAGCTGTGTGTTGAGAGAATTTGGAAAACAGTCTCTAAATGGGAGAGGTGAGTATTCAAAGAGGGGCTATACACAAGAATGTCATCAAAAAAGACTAAGACAAACTTACGTAAGTACGGACGGAAAATTGAATTCATAAGGGCTTGGAAAGTAGAGGGAGCATTGGACAAACCAAACGGCATTACCAAGAATTCGTAGTGACCGTCGTGAGTACGAAATGCAGTCTTGGGTATGTCCTCTGTGCTCATTCGTATCTGATGATAACCGGAACGAAGGTCGAGTTTGGAGAAGAAGCAAGCGCCATGTAATTCATCCAAAAGCTCATCCACCACTGGTATGGGGAATCGGTCCTTGATTGTAGCAGCGTTTAGAGCTCCATAATCGATGCAAAGGCGCCAAGAGTCATCCTTCTTCTTGACCAATAGAACAGGGGAGGAAAAGGGACTGTTGCTGTTTCGAATTACACCTGAGGAGAGGAGTTCTTGTACTTGTTTCTCAATTTCTGCCTTCTGTGAATGAGGGTAACGATAAGGCCTAACATTAATGGGTGTGGTATCTGGGAGTAGTGGGATGGTATGGTCGACTGGGCGGGGGGGGTGGAAGCTCCACGGGAAGAGAGAAGAGATGGTTGTATTGGGATAAAAGTGAAAGAATGGCGGGGTGGGTATTATGAGGGGGTTCAAGAGGTGTGGCGGTGGAAAAAATGGCTTGGTGGGAAAGGTGTTTTGTTGTGGCGGTGGGAAAGGTGTTTTGGTGAGGTAGGGAAGTGGTGGAAGGATTTAATTGGGTGGGATGACATTGGTGTAAAGTGGTTTTGGCCGACTGAAGACCTTGAAGGGTGTAAGTTTTTCCATGTGTGGTGAAAAGCATGGTCTTGTTCTGAAAATGCCAACCTATCCACCCTAGGGATTCGAGCCACTCAGCACCCAACACCAAGTCATAACCTGGGATTGTGAGTAATAGAAAGGACCCCACTAAGGTATAGTCCTGCAATTGGACAACCACATTATGAATGCGCATCGTGGAGGTGACCGGTTTGTGAGAGGCGGTGGTGAAAGGTATGGGAGAAATATGTTCGATTGGCAGTCCCAACTGCTGGGCAATATCCACACTCAAAAGGTTACAAGCAGAACCTGAGTCAATAAAGACCTTGATGGTAGTGGACTCAATAGAGCCACGTAGGCGCATAGGCTGTCCAAAACCGAGGTGAGGAATTGAGAACAGCTCGAGCATATGACAAGGGAGGTCAATGGGGTTGTCCTCCTCGGGATTACAGTCCTGAAATTCCTGGGAATCGTCCTCGGGGGTGTCAATGTCCAATAAGACCATCATGGGATGTTTGCATTTGTGGCCAGGGGTGTAAGGCTCGGAGCAATGAAAACATTATTTCTTTCGAATTTTATCTTGGACTTCGGTTGGGTTTAAACGTTTAAATGGTTGTTGTGGTTGATGTGGGGGTGGGGGAGTAGGGGCGGAGGAGGGTGGGGTGGGGGAAATGGGTGATCTGGAGAGGGCCGAGGATGGGAAATGACGGTTGAAGCGGGTATAGCGTTTGGCCTGATTTTTTGTCTCGAATATTTTGGCGAGCTTTTGGGCTTGGTGAAGAGAATCTGGTTCGAGAGCCAAGACATCATGACGGATGTCGTCTCGTAATCCCCCAAGGAACACATGTTTCAACTGATTTTCGGTCCAATCAATCACTCTACAAGACAATTTGGTGAACTCAGTGATATATGCATCAACTGTGCCTTTTTGTTGGATGTGAGTGAGCTGAGATTCAATGTTAGCACGGTCACCACCTCCAAATCGTTGAAGTAAGAGTTCAACAAAGAGGCGCCAATTGTCCCGACCGTACCTCTGTTCGAACCCGCGCATCCAGATTGATGCATCTGCACCAAAGTTGCAGGCGGCTACCAAGACCCATTGATTTAGGGGAACCTCATAATAATCCAAGTATCGTTCCGCCATGGCGAGCCAACCATAAGGGTCATCCCCTGTAAAACGTGGTAAATCCATCTTGAGAGGTTTAAAATGAGGGTTGTGGGTGGGTTGTGTGGTGGGGAAGTGTGAAGGAGTGTGTGATGAGAAAGGGACTGAGGTGGGCAGAGTATGTAATGGGTTGGTTGGGTATGGAGTAGGAGCGGGAAGATGGGGGCATGTTGAAGAAGGTGTGGGTGATATGTGGAAGGCTGGGGAGAAAGCTGAGATCGGGGTGGATGGGTGAGGAGAGAAGTTTGAAGAGGAGGCCTGATACGGGTGAGGGGGGATGGGCCTGGTGGTGAGGGTGGTAGGGGACGGTGTGGGCCGGGTGAAAGGGATGGGTGAGTGAAAGGGATGGGTGAGTGAAGATGGGCCAACGTGGGTGTGTGGGATGGGCCCAGACCCGAATAGGGTGCAGTTGGGGGAGGAAAGAGCGATCGGAAAGAGGGGTGAGGGCTGGGTGTAGAAGTACGGGGAGGGTTGGGTGTCGCAGCAGGAGGGACGGAATGGGGAGGGTGGGTTGGCGACGGTGTTGTGGTGGTCGGAGGGGCGGGAAGGGCAGATTTAAGAAGGCGAAGTTCATCTAGCAGGAGGGATTGGAACGAAGCGAACTGGGAAGTGATGGTGGTTTGGAAATTATCATTGGAAGTTTTCATTTGGTCAAGGGATTGTTGAAAGGTGGTTTGCTGGTTCTCAAGAGCCGACACGGAGTCGAAAATATCATCCACCTGGGTGCGAAGGTGGTCGTTGCGCACATCCAGCGCTGCTGCAACCACATCTGGATCGGAGCTAGGGGAAGGGGTGGTTTTGCCCATGGGAGGGCTCTGATACCAATTGGTAGGCCCAATCGGTCTCAGACACAAAAAACAGATAAATCAGAGCAACAGTGCAAGAAGGAAAGGAAATAAATGAAGAACTCGAAAGGAAAAGAGGCAGATTTTCATTCATCATATCCTTTTTAGATTACAATGGCTTATCTATATACAATCTGCAAGAGAACCCTAGCACTAACAGGCTGGGCTTTACGAGGACTGGGCTACGGGTTCACACTCACGGGCTGGCAGAGAGCTAGCTGAAGGCCCAAGTCATATGGTCCTAACAAAGTAGTTGCTTTTTCTTTAATCGTGAGGAAAAATAATTTGCTTTGTTTCTAAATCTGCTGAAAGATTCTGCAGAGAAATTGATGATGAGGGAGCTGTTCTTCCGAATTGGGGTGTGAAAAAAACAAATCAATGGTGGAGCCTTAGATGTATGGAGTTGTGGACCCTTTGGGTCCTCTGCTGCAATAATAATATTGCCCCCTTCTATAGTTCTATGGGTAGCATCAGCCATCTGCAAACCCTCTTAACCACTTTAACTGAATCATATGGAAGTGAAGCACCTCCTTCACTTTTCTCTGTTGTGTAGTTTACTAGCTTGGGATGCTGAAGACGCCCACAAGTTTACAGAGGCCTGGCATGCACTACTAGCTAGTAGCTAGCTACTTCATCTCATTCACGCTACTTCACGTGTGTTGGAGCATGCGTTACCGTTGAACAATCAAGTGAAAAGTCTGATATGGTATCAAATCACTTAACAATTGTAAAAAGCTGTAGATCTTTAAGCTCTTGTGCAATACTAGTGAGAGTCATGCTGTCAAACCCTTCTTGTAAACACACTAACGCATTATAACAAAACAAATTAGAAGGAATGTATGGCTCCAAGCAAATTAAAATTGATCATGTATACCAGGGTGGACATAATCAAGTAGCACTGGACCGGAGTGTGCCCATCGTGCTGTCATTAAGGACCAAAATCATAAGCATTTAGAACCAAATATGTGTACATATGTATATATATAATTTTTTTTTTTTAAGCTCTTGTTCTGGAGTTGGAAAAATGGCAGCATCGATGCGGACAATATAACAGACGGTTATAAATACATTGATCTGTGCATAGAATCTATGCTACTGCAAAAGTGTAAATACATAACTTTTGTTTTCTTTTTGTAAAAGTGATTTAAAGAAGGGAGAATAGAAGATAAAGACTGTTCGAGTGTATGAGTTCTTTACAGCAACTTAAAAAGCACCAATGAATTGAAAAGAACATGAATACAAGACTCATCAAAGCAAAAATTAGGATACATTTAGCAACTTAAAATTAATATTCATGTAATCAAATTTTGCACGCAATATGTTTTAAGTTCAGATTGTCTGCAAAAAGTTAATATCAAGTTTAGCTATTAATTCCCAATAAAGATGGATTTGATCCCACTCTTAATTTCTAAGTAAGTATACAAATCATGTTCATAATTATAAACAACCACTTTTACTGGAAAATTGGGTGGTTGAGCTTGAAGACAGTTAATATACATACGACTGATCAGGGCCGGCCTAGGCCCAGTGCGGGCAGGGCGACCGTCCAGGGCCCAAAATAATTGGGGGCACCAAAATTATTAGGGTGGTATATTTATATATGTTTTCATAAGAGTATAAATTTATAAAATTTGGTTCAATGACAAAGAAATTTAACTAGAACTGGTGGTTTTGTTGTTTAAAATTAATAATGAGGTCTTGGGTAAAACACCATGTGTGCTTATTTACTTTTCAATTTTTACGAATTTTTGTTTGGTTGTTAATTTATTTTTAATTAGTAGCTAGTAACTATGCGGGTTGTTATTTTTAAAACATTTGTTCCAATTCAAGTCTAATCTTCAACAAAGAGTAATGTGTTGACCAAAATTTTAGACCAAATTTACAAATCATATGACGTGTCGTAAAAAAACTTAATTTAGTACCCATTTATTACTTATACATATCAACTAAATACTCAAAAACATCATTATTTTTTTTAATCCCATATTGACAAGGTTAGTAAATAAGAAAAAAACACCTCACGATTCATACAAAAACACTTCAAAAGTTCAGATGGAAAACAAAACTCATATCTATCTACTTGTAAACCAGGAGTTTTTTTTTTGTTTCCTTCTCACGATAGAAAATAAATTAGTTTTTCCATGTTTCTAAATTATTAAGTTTGAAGTGTTTTTCTAAGTATAATTTTATCGATGTCTTACGTGTGAAAACAAATAAATTTTTTTATATATAAAATGAGGGCACATTTTTGTGGCATCGCCCCGGGCCTCAAAAAACTCTAGACCGGCCCTGCGACTGATGTGATCTTGAAATTAAAAGAAATAAGATATTTCAAATGGGGAATCCAATATTATGGGTGTTTTAAATCTTATTCCCTTCAAATTTCCCTTTATTCCCACTTTTAAATGCAAAATATATTCACCCAAATTGAAGTATAACACAAAACGTACGAGAAAGAATTGTTTCCAGTTGGTGAATGGTCCTGGTCCAAATTAATATAATCTTTTTCCATTTGGAAAAAAAAAAAAAAAAATTCTCTGCTATATTTACTTTTAGTAATTTTGGAACTTTTCTTGTACATGCACAACTGAAAGCTATATTGATGCTCAAATGTTATAGGTAAAAAACGTAGTCGTCCGCTATTTTCCTCAAATATGTGGGGAGATTCTTGTATGTAATTAGGTATATATATATTAATGCTACTTATTATATTTTAGTACGTGATGAGTGAAATAGAGATACCAATTTTTAGATTGAGCATGATACAGTCTACTTACATCCAAGTTAATTTTTCTCCTCAATTATAACATAACTATAACGTTACACGATGAGGAAAATTCTTACATGTAATTAAATTTATCCGTATTATCTCACATGTTATGTAACTAACTATACGTAATCCGGTTAAAGATCAAGGAGGGTAATATATAATCCGATTACATACACCTAAGTTTTTCTCTTCAAGTGTAAGACGTATCTCGATTTTAACCAACACTACAAGAAAAAGCCGCAACAAATTATAAGTTGGTATCAAGGGACCTCGAATGATAAGAGATGAACCGCGCGCATCAATCACATTCATGGATCGATCCCACCAATTAGTTGATATATATGTGTTGGGAGTGAATCTCATATCGGAAAAAGAATTTTTCTTGTATGTGTTTATAAGAGATTGGTCATTCCATGTATTGCTAATTGCTTTTATGGTAAAACTCCACCTTTTTTTTTCATATATGGTATCAGAGTCATATCATCTCATGTCTGATGCTCAACGGCACACGCACTCTACGTCATCCGATTTGTATTGTCCACATGGTAGACTTTAAAATTTGCAACACATATGAGCGTGTGTTGAAAGTGAATACCATTTTGTAAAAAGAAAAAAAATTTACATGTATTTATAAGAGATTGAATTACTTCTCATATTGCCATTGATTTTATGATGGATTCTTTAGTATGTTGTAATTGAAAGGCATAAACTATTGCATGAACTTTCCTACGAAGTACATACATGTTGCATCATGGGAAAAAGTTCAATATATTGGTGATGAAAAAAGAAAACTGAAGTTGGTGGATTAAAAAGACAGAGTGGGGTGTGTGGGGTTATGGGGTAAACGGACCAAGTTGAACCCGAAAGATGTGACTAATGATAACATGATTAAGTGTTAGCTTCTGATAGCAATATGAGTTTGTCAATGAAGAGTATGTCCATGCCAACCGTCTGCCGGCCAATTGGTAATGTGATTAGGATGTTACTTTCTTATCTTTTCAAGCATGCAATTTGACGAAGAAATAGAACACAACATCTCAAGTACATGTGTTAATATTGCAAAACATTATAATACATATAATCGTTTTCTTCTTTTGTATAACTACACCATTAGTCACCTAAATTAAGCATCTCCTTAAACTATTCCATCAATATAACCAATTTAGCTGTACATAGTGTAATCTTAAAATATTGTCCAACTTGTTTTAGATTTGTACAAATTAATTTTTAATTTGTTAGGTTTATTAGTTTAGAGAAGACTGTGGATAATTGGACATATCACATCAAACTAAAACGTCACTGCGTGCGTTTCTAATACTTCAACAAGAAAAATACAAATTAAAATAAAACGACAATGGAATTATGGTAGTATGTAATCAGTGTCAACCCCTTTCTTTGGCTTCAAGCCTTCAACATATAACGAGGGATGGAATTCTTAATCTGGACCTAAAAGAATAAGAACTCTTAATTTATTACTTGAAATCCTGGATCTCTACTCTTACTAACAGACAAGGAGAAACCTACCATGTTCCATAAATTCGTGTAAGAGATGAGCGAAAGGAAGTTGAGGATGGGAGGTGGGATATTAAGTTGTTAATGAGTATCTATTAAGATTTATTTAGTTTGATTTCATCTTACATTATTATTATCGTAATTAATATCACTTCTATATTATTGTGATATTAAATTAAAAGAATTTTAATAATACCCATTAACAATCTAATGATTTGATTTGCCACCTCTAGATAAGAATATGAGTACGTGAGTTGTTTGGCTTAACATATAAGTTAACTTGTTCTGGTAATAACTTAAGTGCTTATAATCATATATAATTTCTTCACTCTTGACAATGAGAACTGTTAAAATGCATTAATGGCTTCCTCCTGCTGCCTGCAGAGAGAAGACCACTGCATGTCTTTCGTTTTTCCTCCACATTTCTGCATGTGGCACCATCTGCATAAAGCTTCTGGAACTGAAAACTACAAAATTTGGTCACGTGTTGGAGGCATTGGCCATGCATATTAATGCACAATTCCACAGCATTTTTTTATAGATTATTTGTCATCTCATATTTTTTATATAATATTTTATAATATTAGTATAAAAATTAACGCTAAATTATAAAATAACCGAAAATTCATAAGAATCTCACTTAAAAAAGCGACATTTAACAATCTCTTTTTGCGAAACATAACTAAGAAACCTGCAGCTATAATAATAGCCAAATTTAATGCAAGTCCTTATAAATATTATGTATATATGCAAACTAAAATTAGGAGACAAAAGAATCATACTTTATTGAAATTAGACCCTGATAGAATATAGAATATAGAAATTGATGTATAAGATTTTGCCATTTGTAATTAGATTAGAAGATGTGTTAGTTAAGGGAGTTAGCTGTGTAGTTGTAAACGTATAAATATCTCAATATTGTATTACTTCATCATTAAGAAATATATCAAGAAAATTCTTCTTTTCTCTCTCTCTTTCTTTCTCTAAGCCTACTATGTTCTTCTTCTTGGTTGTATAAGATTAATCTCGGTTAATAGACCCAATACCTAACTAACAAAATAAGATTATTGGATATCGTGCAAGCCACGTGTTCACCTTCTTGCATGTTTTTGTCGAGAGATGCTCTCTTTGCTAAAGATATTTGGGAAGTTATTGTATCGTATTCTTCCAGTATATATACTAATTACAAGAGAATAAGAAATTATATGATTGTAGGAAACTCTAATTATAATTATAAAGTTAATTAAGCCCACACGGGCTGGGCTCACGCCTCACGTTTGTCACATATTATAATGAATGACAAAAGTTGATTGAATAATACTACGAGTGATGATAGTACTAGTATAGTCTAAAACCATGCTTTTAGCTACAAAGGAAAACCTCTCGTTTTTGTCCCTTGCAATCAGAATATATATGATTTTGATCGTTTTGTACCAATGGTATCTGATTTCTTTATTATTTTTATTTCTTTTATTTGTTGGATGAGAAGTGGAATGTCAATATGACTGCGATGGTTATGGCCATGAGCTAGCAGAAGACGGCAACCTTAAATAATGCTTTTTCAACGAGAAAAATAAAATAATGCCTTTTCAATATGTTAACCATGTTTTTCCAACGAACTTCTTCCATATCAGAAATAAATAATCGTAATTTTCTACTAGTTGTCTATTTTTTTTTAAGAAAAAAAAATGTTAACCACACTTATGACAAGCTCTTATTTAAATTTAGATTTTTTTCAATTAGTAGTTGGTAATAAGCTGTTAGGACTGTCAGATAAGTCCCGTATTATTTTAATTTTCTCAGCTTAACTGTCTCACAATGCACTGTACAGCGTGACTATAGCTTTTATTTTATTCAATTTTTATGGTTTATTGATTCAGTAACACCGTTAGGACTGTCAGCAAAATTTTAAAACACATATATCAGGCATACTCTAGAATTCAAATAACTAGCTAGCTTAATTAGAATTGTTTATACTTAATTTTAATGTAATCGTGATGAGAGGGAAGAAATGATATTTGATGCAATTCTTTTATGCACCTGATGTGAGCCTTGTACGAATCTTTGTTTGACGATAAAAAAAATGGCTCTTTTGATATAGGCGCCTCATTTTTGAATTTTTTAGATTAAACATTCATGCCTTTTAGTAATTTGATTAAACTTTTTTTATCATAATTTTGGTGCTACATGCACATTATATTGTAACAAATTTCCTATAATCTAGCCTTTTAATTACACTCTCATCCATTAGAGATAATTGTAAAAAATAAAAATAAAAAAAATAAAGTTGGTTAGATTAAATTTATTTTCATAATAATGCTACAATTTAGCAATAATTATCTACAATTTAAGATATTTTCTTTCCAAAATAGTTTAAAATATTTCTAAATCCCACAGAATCAAACGTACCGAAATAAGTTTTACTTTTAGTACGTTAAGAGAAAAAAAGGATTGAGAATAATATAAACGTACCAATGCACAATGTGTACAAAATAAAATGTACCAAAATAAAAATAATGTACCAATATTAACAATATGTATCAAATCAAACGTACCAATATTAACAATATATATCAAATCAAACGTACCAAAATTGCAAATAAACGTACCAATTAATAATTTTTGTAACTTCAAACGTACCCGCAGATAATATATACGTAATGTATTGTACCTAATAATAATTCGTCAAACAACTATACTTTTAAAAAAAACAACAAAAAAATATAATTTCACAAAAAAATTTAAAAAATTACACGGAGCTTTTATGTTGATCACCAACTATTTGATTCAAAAAACATTTGAAAAAAGAAATAATATTAAATGTTTGCATAACAAAAAAAGAAATTGTGATCGAAAAAAACATATTTGGAAGAAGAAAAAATATAGTTTAATTATTAATATCTCCACTAAATAAGGAAAAGTGCATCATGCAGATAAAATGATAAATTCAAAAATTATTTTAATTTTAAAAGATATAATAATGACATGTAATTTAGCTTGAGGTAGTTATTGGTCAAAGCACTTTAATCAAATTTTAAAAAGACATAGATGTTTAATCTAAATTATATAGAAAAACTGTAGGGGATTCTAATTTTCCCTAAAAAATATATATACTACTGATAATAATTTACGAATCTTGAGGACAACCATTGAAATATTTGCTGAAATTTAGTGAATGTTTTTCACAAACAATAGCGTTATGAGGTTAAATTGTAAATGTCATGAGAGAAAGAGATTAGTGGAGATTAAACTCGCAACAGAGTGCATATGCGTTATTGGTTTTCATCATTGTGGTAAATAATAACAATTTTTAATAGAATTAACTCTATTTGTGGGGGAAATAGTAATCGAAATATTTTATCCCAAATAATATTTTCTATATGGGTACTAATCAAATATTAAGTTTTGTAAATAATTTGATAATACAATGGATACATTATAAATATATGAACCAACTACTTTATTAATATTTTTGTGTTGTATATGTTATTATTTTAGATGCATTGTATGGAATAGTTTGATATAAGGTAAATTACACAAAACTACCTAAACTATGGGTCAAATGACACTATCATACCTCATCTTTTACAAATGGCAATGTCATAACTCATCTTACGAGACAATTAAGCTGAGAAAATTAAAATAATACGGATGGTTAGATATGCCGTGAATGGGGATAGGTGTGGGGTCGGCGACGAATCAGACGAGAGGGACTGGGTAGAGAAGGTAGGAGGGTGATGGGTGTGTAGGAGGGGAAGGGGATCTGGGTGTGGGTTTGGTATTTTCGTTTTTTGTTTTTTGTTTTTTGTTTTTGTTTTGGTGTGGGATCTGGGTATGGGCTTGGTTTTTTTGGTTTCTTCAGTGGGGTGGTGAAGATGGAGGAAAAGAGGCGGCAGTGGGGTGGTGAAGGAAGGTTGGGTATGGAGGGACTAGGGGAGCAATGGGTCGAGTTGGGATGTGGTGGTGAGGGAAGGACGAGTGCGAGTGAGGAAAGGGACGGAGGAGGGAGACCGCATCCCAAAGAGAGAAGAGAGAGAAGAGAGAGAGAGGGTGGTGGAGGAAGGTTAGGGGGGACGGGGAAGGGTTTAGTGGCTGTCAAAGAGAAGAAAAAAAAGGGTTGGTGCGGGTGGAGGAAAGGGAAGGCCGGATCCCTTAGGCCATCTTTTATTTTTTTTTAGTTTTTAATTTTTTAATATTTAATTATTTTTTAATCCGGTTGGATTAGTGAGTGAGCCCCGTTTCTGGCCACTTCAGCATTTAATAGAGAAATTAACAGAAAAACTGACAGATGTCTGACATTAGAACAAATTCGTAATATGAGTATGACATTATCACTTTTAAAAGATGAAATATGATAGTGTCATTCGATCCATAGTTGAGGTAGTTTTGTGTAATTTACCATTTGATATAAATATATGCAACAACACTCGAGCAATATTTTTTGCATTTAACCAATGAGCATTTGGTTTGGTGATAGTTGTCTAACATATTTGTAGATTAACCAATTATTTATTTATCGATTTTTGCATATAATTGCCAGCACGGTATGCATGCATATGCAATGAGTTTAATATTTAATTGTGATTTAATTAACGGCATAATTTTGTATAAAACCCTTATTTTCTTCAGAATGTTATTTTTGCTAGAAAACAAAAATATCAAGCTAAGATTCGTTTTAATGGAAAAAAAAAAAAGATTGATGAGGAAATTTGTTTAGAACATGGAAAAAATTTGCCCTATTTGTGGTATTGATGAGGAAAATCAAAATCAATTAATGTGATTGATTGGTTGGAAACGCTGGATGCTAAGGAAGGAAAGGCGTTGAGTGGTTTAAGCAAAGGGTTCCTTAACTGCTGGCACATTTGGAATAACAGAAATAACAAAGTTTTTAGAAGTTTAAATCCTATGGCAACTAGCTTAGCCATTGTGGCAAATATCGGTGTTTCATGTTTGCAGACCAACTGTAAGAAGAAATCCAACGGAGACCACACCATTGAGCACCCCATCAAATGGCTTCCTACCCCTCATGGTTGTATTAAACTAAACTTTGATGGTTATGTGCTGCTTTTGTTTTAAGGAACGAGATGGGCCAACACGTTGGTGCGGGGGCGATTAATCTAAATGGTGCCACTATTTCTACTGCGGAGACTATTGCGTTAAAGGAAGGACCGTTGCTCGCTAGACGGAAAGGTATAAATACTTTAATGGTTGAAGGAGTGTCACATCCCAGACTCGGTTCTGCCGTAGCACGATATTGTACGCTTTGGGCTTATCATTCCCTCACGGTTTTGTTTATGGGAACTCACACGAGAACTTCCTCAGTGGGTCACCCATCCTAGGAATGCTCTCGCCCGAACTTGCTTAACTTCGGAATTTCGATGGAATCCTAAGCCAGTGAGTTCCCAAAAGGCCTCGTGCTATATGGAGGTGGATATATACATGTAAGGCACATCACCCCCCTTCTCCGTTGGTCGATGTGGGATCTCACAATCCACCCTACTTAAGGGGAACCCAGCGTACTCGTCGGCACATTCATACCGAATGGCATAGTGGTTTTGATACCATTATGTCACATCCCAGATTCGGCTCTGTCGTAGCACGATATTGTCCGCTTTGGGCTTACCATTCCCTCACGGTTTTGTTTCTGAGAACTCACATCACACGAGAACATCTCAGTGGGTCACCCATCCTAGGAATGCTTTCGCCCGAACTCGCTTAATTTCGGAGTTCTGATGGAATCCGAAGCCAGTGAGTTCCCAAAAGGTCTCGTGCTATATGGAGGTAGACATGTACATATAAGACACATCACCCCCTCTTCGTTGGTCGATGTGGGATCTCACAAGGAGACTCAAAGCTAGTTATCCATGTGCTTCTTTGGCGATTGGGTCCCTCCTTGGCGTCTTAATCTGATCATTGAAGACATCAAGTGGCTGGCTTCTAATGTTATAATATTAGTTGAAAACATATATCCATGAAAGCTAATTTTGTAGCTGATGCCTTAGCCCATGTATGTCTCTCGATAGATAATCCTTTCTTTTGGGACCCCTGTCTTCCGAGGTCGGCCATGGAAGCTTTTAGATTTGATTGTTTGGGCACTGGTTCTACTAGAGATATTGAGCTTTTATAAAATTTTATTTTCTGAGAAAAAAAATTGATATCTGGATTTAAATAAACAGATAGAAAGAAGTAGTGAAAAAGAAAGTAGAACGGTAGAAACAAAAAAGAAAAAAAAAACCCTTCAAATATAATTAATAATTGTTTTGTACCAAGTTGAAGGTATAACATCTGGCAATTCCCAATTCTAAAACCCGAATGAGTAATAATCCAGGATCCAGGTTCCAAATCAAGAAATTAAGCACCAGCAGAGAACATTATTCCTGCAATATTCCAATTCGTTTTTAATCCATTATTCCAGCAACATTCCAATTCGTTTTTAATCCATTAACATTCCACAGGCTTGCCAAGGGGGGATTGCTTTGCAAGCAAGAAGCTATTTGGTTTGAAGAACCACCGGATATGTTAGCTGATGTTTTGATCGAGGATAGTCCCAATGTTTGATTTATAACTCTTTGTAGTTTTTGTCATGGTGGTCTATTTTTCTTTGATTTCTAGTTGAAAACCTGGTAAATTTTTTTTTTTTTCTCTCTCTCTCCAGAAGTTCACTTGTATATAAATTGTGATCTACCCAGTTCACTTGTACATAATTAAATTGTGATCTATCATTTTCTACGATTTCTTTTGTTGCTTAATGAATATAATACGTTTGACTAAAAAAAAAAAAAAATACAATCATTTGCTTTTGCTTTTTAAAAACACTATATAGCGCAACTGATGCTTACGGGGAATAACTAGTCATAACGTGGGTCCACAGACCCACCGATCGTCACTAATGACGCTATCCGCAGAGAAGAGCCTTTAAAGTCAGCCGTGATCTTCTGCCATCAGCACATGTTCATTTTATTCATCCCAACTTTATTTCACTTACAATAGTCCTATGCATAAGAAATCCTAATATACTATAGTGAAGGCCAAAGGGTTTATATATTTTTGAAGCATACATAACCCGAGTCGGGACGTGGTCTGAGAATCTCAACTCAACTGTTGTTTGGTTGCTGAGAAAGGGTGGGAAAATGGGACAGAAAAGTCCCAGTAAGGACAACAACAGCAGCAGCACGATGAAAGTTGGGTCCATGAGGTCCATTTTCATGCATGCTGATGGGGTTGATAGATTGTTGATGACTTTAGGGCTGTTTGGATCCCTTGGTGATGGCTTCTCCACACCGCTGGTTTTGTTGATCACTAGCAAATTGATGAACAATATTGGCGGTTCACCAACTTCGGCTCAAGATGCGTTTCTGCATAACATAAATAAGGTAATCATTTAATTTAAGTATCTCTCTCTCTCTCTCTCTCTCTTTTCGTGGAATGATCTTTTCACCTTCTGTTCACAAACTCAAAGCCGATAATTTTGACACTTTTTTTCTTTAGCTTTCTATATATGCTCTCACAAGTGCATATAAAAAACTAAGGAAAACTAATGAAAATGGTTTGAAAACTTTGAGTTTTAACGATAAGGACAAAATAAAGGGTAAAATGAATAGTACCAGATTTGACTTTTTAGTGTAAAAATGTGGTTTTTCGTTAAAATGAACAGTACCGTGGGCTTTCGTTAAAACTACCTATAAACTACGGAATATTTACTTTGCGGTGCAGTTGATTGAAAGAGGTGTACGAGAAAAATTGTTGTTTCACTCTAACTTCGCATATATTATCTTATGAGTGAACATAAAAATATAAAATATTCAGTTCAGATTATACTCGGCTGAAAAATGGGCTGCGAAAATCGTGGCAAAAAGGAAAACACAAATATTTAATTTCTAACTGGGTTCTGGTTTTTGTGGTTGGCAGAATGCAGTGGCGCTGTTGTACTTGGCTTGTGGGGGATTTGTTTGCTGTTTCCTAGGTGGGTTTCACCAAATGTTGTTTACTTTTGCTCACTCAATGATTCGATGAAATAATAACTAATATATCATTTTGAATTTGTAATTTTGTAGAGGGATATTGCTGGACAAGAACCGGCGAGAGGCAAGCAGCTAGAATGAGAGTCAGATATTTGAAAGCAGTTCTAAGGCAAGATGTAGGCTACTTTGATTTACATGTCACAAGCACCTCAGAAGTCATCACAAGTGTCTCTAATGATAGCTTAGTGATTCAAGATGTCCTAAGTGAAAAGGTAATCCCACAAGCTTTCATTGTGCATAATTTATCGAAAGTTGTTATCAACACTTCAAAATCGTCATACTAATAGACGAGTGCATAATGACTGTTTTGTAGTGCTAATAACCTTTACGAGTTTATTTTCATCAAGTAATGAAGTTGCATGTTTCAAATTCCACCAGCTACCGAACTTCTTGATGAATTCCTCCATGTTCTTTGGAAGCTACATAGCGGCGTTTATAATGATGTGGAGGCTAGCAATCGTAGGGTTTCCATTTGTGGTGCTGCTAGTAATTCCCGGTTTAATTTACGGAAGGACTTTGATGGGATTAGCTAGGCAGATTAGGGAAGAGTACAACAAGGCTGGCAACATAGCAGAGCAGGCAATTTCTTCAATCCGGACCGTTTATGCCTTCGTCGGAGAAGACAAAACTATATCGGAATTCTCTGTGGCTCTTCAGGGCTCCGTCAAGTTAGGATTGAGCCAGGGCTTGGCTAAAGGCCTGGCCATTGGAAGTAACGGCGTTGTCTTCGCCATTTGGTCATTCATGTCGTATTATGGAAGTAGAATGGTCATGTACCATGGCGCTCGGGGAGGCACTGTTTTTGCTGTTGGTGCTGCCATCGCCGTTGGTGGATTGTATGCTCGACGCTTTTTTGCATATTTTCAATACGCATATCGTTGATTTTTTTTTTCTTTTCGTCGGGAAATTGCATTGATCAAACTGGTTTAGACTTTTAATCAAAAATAGAATGTGAACAACACTAAACGGGTGTTAAAGTGGCACAAAACTGTGAGTAGTGTATGACATATTTTTTGTTTAGTGTTCCCCATTATATTTTTGAGATAATTTATAAAATGTCTACTCATGCATATTGCCTCCTTTTTATTTGTTACGGCAAAAAAGTGACAATGTACCATGTGTTGTAGTCTGTAGATTGGTAAATTGGTGCTTCTTGTTAGGACGAATTTATGACCTCCCAAAAATTTGTTCTTTGATGCATCCTTTGATTTTCTTCGATTTTGTTTCTGTTTATGACAAAATATTAACAGTGTACCATGTACTGTAGATTGTTATGATCCTTTTGGTTTACCCAAATTCTTAATGCATGGTTTTACTGTTTTGGTGAACAGGGCATTAGGTTCTGGACTATCAAACTTGAAGTACTTTTCAGAGGCATGTTCGGCAGCCGAGCGCATAATGGAAGTGATAAGAAGAGTTCCCAAGATCGATTCCGACAACATGGAAGGCGAATGTCTAGAGGATGTCTCCGGTGAAGTTGAATTCAAGCATGTGGAATTTGCATACCCGTCGAGACCCGAAAGTATCATCTTCAGAGACTTCAACTTGACAATTCCGGCGGGCAAAACGGTGGCGTTGGTGGGCAGAAGCGGCTCGGGGAAGTCCACGGTGATATCGCTGTTGCAGCGGTTTTATGATCCACTCGGAGGCGAGGTTCTTCTTGATGGGGTGGCGATAAATAAGCTTCAGCTCAAGTGGCTGAGGTCGCAGATGGGTTTGGTGAGCCAAGAGCCTGCTCTATTTGCAACCAGCATTAAGGAGAACATACTTTTTGGGAAAGAAGATGCTGAGATTGAAGAGGTTATTGAGGCTGGAAAAGCTGCTAATGCTCATAATTTCATCTCCCAGTTGCCTCAAGGATATGATACTCAGGTAATTACTTCACTAGTATATAACACGTGAATTAATGACATATCATTTATTGACTTTTTGCATATAAGAGATTACTTTTTTAACTGTTAATCACAATTTGATGTAGAAACTAAAATATATCATTATAATTAAAAAGATTAAAACAGTATTTCAACACATATATCAAAATTTGATTTGTTAACAAAATGAATGACACTTAACATATAAAAATCAAGTATTTTTATGAGAAATGGTGTGACATTTAAACATTCCACTTTTTAAGCAAATGACAAATTATTGCTTTCCAATTGTTAATCACATATGCAAAATGTCAAAGATTCTGTCTTTCGATATGTTTGTCGTCTAGTGTAATGGATCCGCTAGGAGCCAAAGATAACTAGCCAAACTGGTGTTTCGGGGGGGGGGGGGGGGGGTGGTGGGCTTGTGTTGGGAACTTGGGACAGTAATTTCAAACACGCTTTTTTATTTTGTGTACACTTCCTAAATTTTGATTTAATTTTACTTTATAATTGTTCAATTTAACGGCTATAAAATTAGAAGGGTGTATATAAAGTGAGAAAGAGGGTGTAAAAAGCATCAACCTTATCTTTCTCATAAAATAAAAAATCATTGATATTTATTAATCGATCTTTCCTCTTTAGATGCTCCTTTTTAAGATAGCAAACGCCTCTAATTGATGTCCGTCCCTTTTGAGATATTCTAATATCTCATAGAGATGCTCGAGAGGCGTTTTTCTCGGGGATGTTTTGGGCGAAGAGTGGATTTTAAATTCTATAAGTCGGGTTTTCATTGGTATATTCTTCTAGTGCAAGCTCTTTCTTATTCTTATTTCCCATTTTTCCCAAGAAGTCTTTGCTTTCCTGTAGAGAATGACATGAGTAAGTAAGAAATGTGAATAAAAAAAAGGATTATTGTAGTTTATAGATATAGTTTTAAAATTATATATTTATTATACAGTTATATATCTATTATTTTATGTAATAATAATCCTCTACTGTGCGCATTCCTTTATGCATCTTATTGCTCCTAAACCTTGATGATTTTGTCTCCCACTAGGCTATGAAGGTCTTCCCTTCAATAGTCCAAAGTAGAACAGAACAAACCCAATATAGTAGTAGTATTGCATGCGCATCACTATTTGCAGCCATCAGTTGCATCATATAAATCTTTTTCATTTTTTTGTTTTTGGAAACTTGCATCATGTAAATCTTCACCATCTTGGTCATTATATAATTGGTGATTAATGTTATAGTACTTTATTATGTTATATCCTGCCCTTAAGTGAGATTTTAATTTAATCAGGAATCAAGATAAATTGCTAAATATAATACGAATTTGATTGCCTCTCTAGCATGTTAGACCGTCTTAAAAAACCTTCCCCCCAAAACCCCAATAAAAAAAAGCTCTAAACTAGTATTCTACCATTTTGTTACTCTCAAACGATAACGTTAGTAGTTAAATTGTTAGATGGTAGGGGGAGGGTGATCAGTGGAGGTCGAATCGCACTAGTGTACATAGGCTTTATTACTTTTCACCACTGCAATTAAGTGTCATCCACTAATCTTGCACAACTTAATTTAGGTAAACTTAATCAGTAAACAACATATTTATTGCTTCTTTGACAATGATGCTTGCCTTGCATTTTATAATCATCAGTCGAAACTGCATTATAAGATACCTCTAACATACCAACTAGCATTTGATTAAAAATCCTTTCGTTCATGTTTGGAGAAGTTTCAAGTTTAGAAGTTCCTTCAAACAATCACTACACTAAGACCAGCCCTGTAAATAAAAAGACGTACTTACAATGAGTATGCCATGACATTTAAATTCGATAACTTTACAGCACGTCACTGCATTATTCGTATAAATATTGCTAAAGTGGCGAACCTGATTTTTGTTTCTCTTATAAATATATTAATTGATATTCTTAGTCTTGTACAATCTTTTATGAGTAAGTCTTTCTAGTAATTTTCATTTTTATTACAGTTCATGAAACATGCAGACACAACAAAACTAGATTTTTCAAGTACTAAAACAAATTAACGTTTTGATTAAACAGGTTGGCGAGCGGGGTGTTCAAATGTCGGGAGGACAGAAACAAAGGATCGCCATTGCACGAGCCATCATAAAGAAACCTCGCATCCTCCTCCTAGATGAAGCCACCAGCGCACTGGACTCCGAATCCGAACGAGTAGTCCAAGAAGCCCTAGACAAAGCAGCCGTCGGCCGCACCACAATCATCATCGCGCACCGCCTCTCCACTATCCGAAATGCGGACGTGATTGCCGTAGTTCAAAAAGGCCAGGTCATGGAAACCGGCTCCCACGATGAGCTCTCCCAACGCGAAAACGGCCACTACACGTCCCTTGTCCGGCTCCAACGAACAGAGAAAGAAAAGGAACCAGGAGAGTTAGGGCATTACGGTGCTTCGTCTTCCATTTCAAACGATATTCACAGCACAAGCAGCCGTAGGCTCTCCATGGTGAGTCGTTCGAGTTCCGCAAACTCGTTTGCTCAGGGTAGAGCTCCGGATCAAGAGAGTGCTGTAGAGTATGAACAGAAGAAACTGCCCGTGCCTTCGTTTAGGAGACTTTTGGCCTTGAACCTTCCGGAGTGGAAACAAGCAGTTATGGGGTGCACGAGTGCGACTCTTTTTGGGGCGGTACAGCCGTTGTACGCATTTGCGATGGGGTCCATGATATCGGTTTATTTCTTGAAGGACCACGACGAGATTAAGGCGAAGACGAGGACTTATTCTCTTTGCTTTCTAGGGTTGGCAATCTTCTCGTTGCTGATCAATGTCAGCCAGCATTACAACTTTGCTTACATGGGAGAGTACTTGACTAAGAGGATTAGAGAGAGGATGCTTTCAAAGGTACTCACTTTTGAAGTGGGATGGTTTGATCAGGATGAGAATTCTAGTGGTGCCATTTGCTCTAGACTCGCCAAAGATGCCAATGTGGTACGTATAATCAGAATTTGATGATGCTAGTCCTGAAATTTGTTCACTAATAATCTACTATGATCGATAATGTTGTTCAGACAAACAAACTGATCACATTATTGACGCATTTTTTTTAAATGATTCACTAGTTTAAGAGTGTGTCCATATAGTTATACTCATTAGAATCATGTACGGATTCACATATTTTATGTTTTTGTTAAAACTTCCTTAAAATAAATGTGATCCGAACTTCGAACTTAATTTGAAGTTGAAAAGAAAAATAACATTGTAGAGATAGTTGGACTGATCTTCTTAGCTATATAAAAGTAGGAATTTTTTAAGACTTAAGATGAACATTATTTTGTTGCAGGTGAGATCCTTGGTGGGTGATCGAATGGCTCTTGTTGTACAAACCATGTCAGCAGTAACAGTAGCTTGCACAATGGGATTGATCATTACATGGAGACTTGCACTTGTCATGATAGCCGTACAACCCCTCATCATTGTATGCTTCTACACAAGGCGTGTCCTGCTCAAAAACATGTCCCAGAAGGCCATAAAATCCCAGGAAGAAAGCAGCAAGCTCGCCGCGGAAGCAGTCTCCAACCTCCGGACAGTCACCGCCTTCTCATCCCAAAACCGCCTCTTGAAAATGCTCGAAAAGGCCCAAGAAGGCCCGCGTCGGGAGAGTATCCGACAGTCATGGTATGCCGGCATTGGACTCGCTTGTTCCCAAAGCCTCACGACCGTCACTTGGGCCTTCGACTTTTGGTACGGAGGCAAGCTTGCCGCCAAGGGCTACGTCAATGCAAAACAACTTTTCCAGACCTTCATGGTCTTGGTCAGCACGGGCCGGGTCATTGCCGATGCTGGTAGCATGACCACGGACCTCGCCAAGGGAGCAGACGCGGTTGGGTCTGTTTTTGCCGTGTTAGACAAGTACACAAAAATCGAGCCTGAAGACCCCGAAGGTCTCGAGCCTAAAAGAATTACGGGCAGCATTGAGCTACGCAACGTACATTTCGCGTACCCCGCTAGGCCCGATGTTATGATCTTCAACGGCTTCTCAATCAAAATGGAGGCGGGAAAATCAACGGCATTGGTGGGCCAAAGTGGTTCAGGTAAATCAACGATCATCGGATTGATAGAACGGTTTTATGATCCGATCAAAGGAGTGGTCAAAATCGACGGTCAAGATGTGAAGTCGTACCACCTCAAATCATTGAGAAAACACATAGCATTGGTCAGTCAAGAGCCAACGTTATTTGCCGGGACCATACGAGAAAACATTGTGTACGGCGTATCGCATAAGGTCGATGAGTTGGAGATAGTGGAAGCCGCGAGGGCGGCCAACGCGCACGATTTCATTGCGGGATTAAAAGACGGATATGACACGTCGTGCGGGGACAGGGGAGTGCAGCTATCCGGCGGACAAAAGCAACGGATTGCTATAGCCAGGGCGATACTTCGAAACCCTGTCATTTTGTTGTTGGACGAGGCGACTAGCGCGCTCGACAGTCAGTCTGAAAAGGTTGTGCAGGACGCTTTGGAGCGTATGATGGTGGGGAGGACTAGCGTGGTGGTGGCCCACAGGTTGAGTACAATACAGAACTGTGATATGATTACTGTGCTGGATAAAGGAAAGGTGGTGGAGAAAGGGACCCACTCGTCGCTTTTGGCCAAAGGGCCCGCAGGTGCTTATTTCTCATTGGTCAGTCTCCAAAGGACCCCATCCACATTAAAGGGCACTGAATTGTATTGAAATTATAATTAACTCCTTCCTTCTTTTTGTTCTTTTTTTTGCCCCACCAAAATGGTGGTTGATTATGAAGGTTTAAATAGTCCTAAGCAGGAAGAGTAAACTTGAAAAAGCTTCAAGTCTCTTTGAAATAATAGTGTTGGCATTGGGTAAGAAGTATGGACTAGAAAACTAGAAAGGATGCCAAGGCATTGTATAAATATTCTCTCTTTTTTAAACTTCAATGTACATATATGTTGTCTCTCTACTAATTAGGTTTTTCCGTAAAGAGTAGTACTATACTTACCATATATTTTGACACGCCTCAACCTTGATATTCCCCAAATACTAGGATGGGCACGTGCTAGCCGACACCCAAGAGTGACGAAGCTATTTTTAACATTTATACCGATAAAATATGTAATTAGAACAAATTAAACCAAAACAAAATCATGTTCAAAGCATACAACTACTTAAGAAATATATGAAGGAATTATAATAGAAGGTACGCATAAAGGAATGAGTCAGACATTAAGAAGACTCGAAGATGCCTAAGCTGAAGGGGCATGACGCCGAGATCATGTGCCCCGGTCCTAACTCATGAGGGGGCGCAAAAACAGAAAAGGTGAGTAGACCAAAGTTTATAATAATAATAATATTATTATTAATAATAGAAAAACCGTTTTCTTTATGAACATAGTAACCCCCTGTTTTGAAAACATATATAATACTACATATAGGTTTTATAAAAACCCTAGCATGCCACGCAAAACATTCGTAAAACATGTACATATAAAATCATGCTCAATAATGCTGAAAACGTCGCCTGAAGGTAAATCTATAAATCTCATCAGTGAATTACTTGACTAGGGGTATCATAGTCGCCCGAAGGCAGTACCTGTCCATCACCCGAAGGTGAAGCTGAATAACCTGTCCATCACCCGAAGTGAAGCTGAATAACCTATCCATCATTCGTAGGTGAAACTGAATCAAATAACATAACATCCACACTGACACTAACCATGGCTAGTGAAGCTGTCCGACACAGCTTTCGGCAGTGAAGCTAGGGATATAACATACATGATAACTCACTCCTCCATCATCTGTGTCCTATGACCATAGACATAATACCCGTGGTGTGTGGATGTGTCGTATGATAACCCACTAGATAGTACCGAAAACATATCTCAAAATCTCGTATTAAATCTGGAGCTCACTAGCTCAAAATCTCATCCCATAAATCCAAGATATATCACTTTCATAAAACCATAAAATAAATCAAAACATACTTGAAAGTCATATAAAATCATGTACCCAAATCCCATAATTCATAACCTTTAGCGGAAAATAATTTCTATAAATAATAAACATTCATAAACGTAAATTAAATAACTCTTAATTTCTCTTAAATCATAAATATAGAACTCAATAAAGGTATAATATAAATCATATTCAATTCATGACATGTGCCATGCATGCTAGGTAAATATTTATAAAAATATATAGGTTACAAAGGGGTCCACTCACAAGTTTTCCATTGCCCGGAAGCCGCTCGAACTGTCGAGAATGTGATTACTTTCGTTGAGGCACCTAAACACAATTAAAGGCCGTTTAATAAAACTCTAGAAAACATTGGAATTCGGGAAAACAGATGACAGATTCGGATTCAGCACGTCAAGAAACCTAAGGAAGAATCTCGGGTTTTTCCCTCATGCGTCGCCACACGTGGCGGCCGGCCGCCTCGACTCGCCGGAAAATCAAACAACTCCAAAAATTCTCAAATTTTACAGGAATGGAGATCTCGATGAGTGGAACAAGTTTCATACTTGTGACTAAACCCAATTTGGCCCAAAAAAGCCCCAATTTCTCCCAATCCGCCAGAAACCCTAAAAATGGGTGACTTCGATCCGTCACCTCCGGTGCTCCGCCGCCCCCAAACCTGTTTAGGCTTTGTTCCTGACCTCTAGATGAGTGTTTTGGTAGTGGTAATTGAAGGAGATCGTTTCACAAATGATGGATCTCGGGAAAGGTTTCCCGCGGCACCCACGGTGATTTTTGCACCAAACTACAACCAAATTCCTTCTGATCTTGGGTGGAAATGGAAGATGGAGGGTCGTGAAATGTTTTCCAGGTGGTGTCTCGGCTTAATTCGCAGGAAATTGGCCAAGAAACACCTAGTTCCATGGTTCCCGCTTGTCGAGTCGCATAGGTCAAAAGAGACCCAGTTTTCCACCTCATTTTCTTCTTCCCTCAATTCCCTCATTTCTTCCCTTTCCCATTGGCCCATCTCTCCTCTCCTCCTTCTCGATTGGGCAGTCTCATCTCCTTATCTCTCATTTCTTTTCCATCATAATCGTCCACGTGTCACTTCCTCACTGCTCCAAATTTTGCTGGAGCCTTTACTAAAATGCCTCCGACTAAACGTTAATAATTCATTTGTTATAACTCCAAATTATGTTTCGTTTGTGCCCACGCATTCGTAGCGATGAGTACTACGAGTATACGCCAAGAAAATGGATCTTACGTGACATGACAAAGCGGTCAACAAAAGTCAACATATTTGCCTTGAAAGGTATTTTCGTAATTTCACATTTTAACATTATAAAAGCCGAAATTTTTGGGGACGGGTTGTTACATATTTGTACTATCTCTTCAATAGAGGTAAAGCCCACAACACATGTAGGTCATATCTCTACTCTATTAGAGAGATAGTACAAATAGATGATAAGAATATCATTTTTGTTCCATAAAAGGAACCAATGGTTTTAAAGTTTTTTCACTCAAACAAAACATGAAAAGTCTTGTAAGTTGTTAAATTAAAAGAAGGATAGTGCTATTTACACACCCGTTTTTACCTCCTAAACACACTTATTAACGTTTTGTCATTGATTTTCTTCAATTCATTCGATCTAATGGTCGGAAATTGAGAGGGGCATGTGAGAAGTAAAAAGGGGTGTGCGAATAACATTTCCCTAAAAGAATGTCTAGCATGTATTTTAGGTTCCATGTTTAGATTTTTCGAATGTTTAGCATGTATCAAAGTCTCAGTAAATTTTCAAGGCTCCTAAACCACTTTCCTGTGGCCTCTTTTCCTTCAGTCCAGCTCCTTGAAAATAAAGTTCGACTTGCATGTATTGAGCATATAGCTAGCGTTCATTTTGAGCCATGACCAAACTCTTCTTTTGTATGATTAGGCCTCGTAGTGGTAGTAACTGGTGAGCCGGGCAAGTGGACCTTGCTTCTCTTATGATTTTTGTTACCCAATTTTTTTAATATAAGAAGCTTGTGCTGGTGGTTGGGCGGACGACTAACATGAATAATCCGATCTAGAACTTAGTCTAGCTAGCCTTTAACCACAGTTTATACTCAAGTTGGCATATGAGACTGAAAGAAACAAAATGCCATTGTCAACCAAATGACGATAAATCCAACTGCCAAGAAAAACAACCAATTGACATAGGAGATTCCTTTTGAGGCTTCTTACAGTAATAAAAATTAATAGAAAAACACTTAAAAATATTTATAACCCTCAATTGCCAACGGACAGTTCTTTTTTTTTTTTTTTCAAAACAAAAATAAACTACAGTACTAAATAAGCTAATCTCATACGCCAGAGATATACGTTTAGCAAAAATGTAAAGCCATTCTACCATAAATAATCAATAGGGGGGAAGTTGTAAATGACTTGAATCAACGAACGCCACAATAATAATGCATACTAGTTAGGTTGAAGGAAAATAATTTTAGAATTTTGCTAGAGTTTAATTGAAATTGACAACGAAAATAATACGATCAATCGCCTTTTTAACTATTGTTCAAATTGGGTCTCATAGTGATCAACGGTCAAGAATCATCTATACACGTAATTGAGTGCACCATAGCTCAATCAGCAAGCTTAATTCTCACTATTGTGAAATCTCATTTATTTTTTGAATAAGTTTGTGTCTTGTCTAATTGTGTATTGAAATGGAGATTGAATGCAACAATTACAGGTAGCAATGATGTTGTCCCATATTGGGAGTGTAATTGTGTTAACTTTGATTTAGGGAGTAATTTGACCCTTTTGATTTTTCAGTGATTTCATTCTGACGACCTTTTTGTGATACTGTGAGCATCTGTTGTCAACTCCTCAGTGGTCCAAAGGAGTAGAGTTCTCTCACTAATTTTGGAAATGAGAGAATCCTACTCCAGTCCAAAGGGTGCTCTGCTATACATACGTAGGGCATACAGTACAATGAGCCATTTCTCAATGACAAACCTCTACCCACTAATTTGCACGACTTATCGTTTTGATTTTTGCTAATTATTATCTCACACTTTCCCAATATTCTCATTTGTCAACGAGGGAAAGAATATTATCAAACATTTTGCTCAATTCTGAACCCTCAAAAGTTGGGTAGAGTTTGATAGTTATTTGCATCCGTACAAGTAATATGTGTAGCAATATCAATCAACATTTACTACACGTTTCGCTTCAACTATTGTATGTGGTAGTAATTAATGGGTTCAATTTTTCATAATGTTTTTTGTTAAGTTTACGGGATCAAATGTTTAGCAAGTATTTCATACATGTTGTATCTTGTACCAATAAAAAGAAAAAAGAGTTGTCAATGAGGAATGGATTATGGTTATTTCAGAATGCTGACAAAATTTGTTAAAAAAAACAAAACAAAACGAGAAAGAAGCTTTTTGCGGTCACAAGAATAATAGAACAATATGTTTACATTCTTATCGAAGGAATAAATTGTATCGAACTCTTCCATACTATCACTTAGAAATATATATTCGAGTGCTGGGTGTAATCTTTTGAAAATCTGAGATGCCATTGAAAGCAGTCTTCTAACTGTTCGATGAATTGTCTATATGGGCATTGGATAGGGAAGTTGCAATCCATATGCATTCGTATGCGTTACTATGAGCATTTGTCGATAGGGTCACTCATGATATGTTGGTATCTGGTGGCATGTTCGATCAAAAGCTATTGATATCAGTCGACATGGTCGCTCGGAAGCTGTTGGCATCTGTCGACAAGAGTGGAATATAACTTGGCAAATCATTTCAGGCCCACCAGGACTCGACCAAATGCCAATTTGCATGCTCAACTGTCCATAAATTTTGCGCACTATATGTGCTATTCTTATTAACCCCACATTTTATTTCTTAGATTAGCCATTGATGTCTTTAGAGAAGCAAATTTCATGACGGGCAATATTACTAGATTTGATCTTCCTATTCAAAACACTCGTATGTGGGATCACTCCTTGCCTTCCGAGGCTTGGAATGCTTTCCTTTTTTTATTGTACTCCAGTGGTACTCGTTTTTTCTCTAGCAAAAAAGAAAAATGTACCAAACTAACCATCTATAAAAATTTAAGCAAAAAAATAAAAATCTATACAAATTAAACATGATTGTCACTTACAAATCAAGAGGAATTGACATTCGATTCTCATTTATTTGGCTATTTTAGGAGAATTATAAAGTCACTGATATTATCCAAACTGGCCCATCGTGATCCAAATTAAAGAAAGGTTAATGTGAGCGAGACCAAAATTAATTTTAAACCAAATTTGCAAACTAAATTATGTATCACCAATAAGAAATAAACACGTTAATTAACATTTAAATAGTAATTCAATCATCAACAACTACGTCATTTGGTTTGAAAGTTTGGTTTAAAATTTTATCCTAAAAATCGAAAATACAAGCGGTCATATCCACAAAACCACAAAGAATTTGGTTTTAACACAAAACCTAAAACATCAGCGTCCCCATTTGTCACTGTCAGCGATCAAAACCCTAACCACTTTCCCGCTCTTCCCTGATATCTGTTCACAAATTCTTCTCTGACCTTAAAATTTCTGTTTGGCGGATGGCTAATGGTTTTGAAAGGTGAATTTCAGAGCTTTATGAATTTTGTCAAGTATATCTGTCGTTCTTCCAACTTTTTTTTTTTTGGATTATATAAATTTTTTATCTTAGATAATTACATTATCAAATTTACGAATTTCTTTTGTTCTTTTCTGGATTTGGAGCTCAGCAATGGGCGATCCCGATTACCCGGCGGCGGAGGAGGCGGTGATTCTCAGAAATTGACAACCGCCGATGCTCTTTTGTTTCTCAAACAGGTGAAGGATGCGTTTTGTGACAAAGAAGAAAATTATGAGAAATTTCTCGAGATCATGAAAGATTTCAAGGCTAAAAGGTAAGTTCAGATTTCCAATTTCCAATCTCAAATTAAAACTAAAATTATTTTTTATTTTTCTGTTGTAAATTATGATGGATGGGTTGTTGTTGGTGTTATATCCGCAGTTGGATTAATTTTCTTGTTCTCGTTCTCCTGAACTCAGGGCTGTCACAGAAGAAGTGGTTGCACGAGTGAAGGAATTATTCAAAGGGCATAAGGATTTAATTTTGGGATTTAATCCCTTCTTACCGGAGGGTTATCAGATAACCCCGGATGACGACGAAGATGCAACTTCGCTGAAACAGACAGTTGATGAAGATGAAGAAGCTGCTGGCTCTATAAACTTGACAAACGTGAGTCCTGTGTCTCTGTTAGGATTCTGTAGTACATTGAAGTACTTAATACTCATTGACGGTTAAATATAGTCGTTGAATGTTATTACAGCATATATGATCGTTGATTGGTGATTATACTAAGTACATGAATACATTGTATTTGGTTTATGATATTTGATTTGATTTGTTGATTTAAACTTCTGTTTTAGTTTTTGAATTTTGCCAAAAATGATCACTATTTGTCAAGTATGTGAAGTGTATTTCGTCAGAATATCTAACAACATAAGATGCTTATGTTGTCAAAGTTGCGGATATGGATCGTTGCTCATGAGTAACTGTTGTGTGGTACTAAAAAACAGCTACATGAGTTGGTCTCCGTGTTATGAGTGGATGCTTATAGATACTAACCCTAAAAGTCCCAAATATCTATCCGTAACACATGGACTTGTTAAATCACCTGGCCGTATCCAGCTGGTAATTTTTCATTGATCAAGATAATTTTTGTTTCAATTCAGATTCCGACAACATAAGCATTCCGGCGAAAAATCATTACTTGAGAAAATGTGAATTCCAAAATCAAAACTCTAGATTTCAAAATTATCAATTCAGGAAAAATAAAGAAAGTCTTCTCGATGAGAAGTTTTGAACTTTTGAGATTATCATCATGATTTCGTCCTTGCAATAAGTATAAAAATATTGTTATTATTTTAATCATAATCTGCTGTTGATCTTTGACTTTCAGGAGGACAACGGGGAGTGCAGTATCTGCTTGGGGAGGCTGAGTGCTGGGTACATTTCACTGGATTGCTCCCACCGCTTCCATGCTAAATGTTTTAGGACCTGGTGGAGCAATAACCCGACGTGCCCATATTGCAGACTTCGGGTCAACGAGAATGGAGAGAAGGATGCCTAGGAGGACCGAACGTGGGTGTAGCTGGAAGATGGAATAACGAGAACCTGTTGCGAGTTGTTATTGACATTTCAGAAAAGTCGTAGGCACTCCTCCTTAGGGAGAAGTTGCACTTGCTAGAGTGAGTGATGACGTTTTTGAAGTGCCATTGATGGCTCCCGAAGATACACAGAAGAGTACATTGGTTGTTTTCATAATTAATAAGAATCGATCGAGGTCAATTAGAAGTTTCGATGTCTTAAGAACTAGAGCAATAAAGTGCACAGGTCAAACGTTTACTGAAGAAGATGATGTCCTCGCAGTTGGAGAGCGGGAACATTTGTGTTCTTAAATCTTAAATTTCTTGTTTACCCAACTTTCTAATTTTTGCTTTTAGTTGAATGTGGTCAAAAACACAAAACCAAAAATGCTTGATTGACATTCAAAGTTTTCATAATGTTTTTCTATGGTTGTTTGATAATTATTTCGTTTTCAATTTTATTTTTACATTCTTGTTTTATAAAAAAACAAAACAAAAAGCATGTTTGGTAACTATTTTGAGTTTTTAGTTCAAGGAAAATTAAAAATAAAAAAACGATAAAAATAAATTTTGAAGTTTTTAAAATTTGACTTTTTATTTTTTTGTTTCTGTTCTGATTTTTTATTATTGGAACTAGGTAAACTTGAATCACCATAAGAGAGTAGGAAGCCTTTCTACCCACTGGACCTGGCATTTTAGACTCAATTCATTATTCTAAAGCATTTGATTTTGGGTAAATGCTTAACAGATCGGATTGTTAACGGGTGAACCCGTTAAATAACGGGTCATTTTGAATTTACCTGCCAAATCCATTAGCACCTATTAATTTTAACAGAACAAATCACTTCACTTCTCTTATAGCAAATAGTTTCTTTTTTCAAACAAAGTTGAATGCTTGAGGAGAAAGTTGAGAAGAAGACGTCCTCATCTTTTCCAGTTTCTAGTTATAGATGAGCCTTTATCTTAAAATTTATTCTCTTAAAATAAAACAAAAATAACTAGTAATATTCATCTAAGAAAATGTCCTCGTCTTTTCTTTTTATTTGCCTTTTGTAACAACTGAATCTAAAATCGACTTTTTCAATACATTCAATCTCATATCAGTTCCCCTAAATTTTTAATTAAAGATCTTCCATTTTTTTAGTGATCGTAAGCGATTTAGTTTCTTTGTGGATGGATTCGTGACATCAGTTTTTTTAAACAACTTTTGACACACGTTTTTGTGGAGATCATAACGTCTTTTAACGATTTGAACATCTATCTTTTAGGTATTCTCTCAAAGATTATGTCTTTAAAAAATACTCAAATTTGAAACCATATGACCAATGGTTTAAGAATTTGTATTTGTTTATTTTCTTCACTATAAATAAATGTCTTAATTGCCACTATGCCGTTCGGTGCGGATGTGCTGACGAGGACGTCGGGCCCCCAAGGGGCTGGATTGTTAGATCCCACATCGCCCAGAGGAGTGGATCCTCTATGTCTTATATGTACATGCTCCCCTCCCTATAGCACGAGGCCTTTTGGGAACTCACTGGCTTCCGATTCCATCGGAACTCCGAAGTTAAGCAAGTTCGGGCGAGAGCATTCCCAGGATGGGTGACCCACTGGAAGTTCTGCTGAGTTCCCAGAAACAAAACCGTGAGGGTGTGGTCGGGACCCAAAACGGACAATATTGTGTTACGATGGAGTCGAGCCCGGATTATGGTGGAGCCCGAGTCTCTATGAATGATGTTCTAAAAAACAGAAGGTTCAAATTGTTGAAGTACATTACGAAGTAGGCACTACAAAAACTTGTGTTAAAAGTTATGTAAAAAAAATAGTGTCACATATCTGTTCTGATTTCTTTTGTTTAACAAGATGATACATATTATAAACAACTCTAGTTCATCAGAAGGAAATTTAAACTTGAATAAATAAATTAACACATTATCATCACTAACTGACTTAACCTAAATCAGCTTAATACTTTTCTTTAAAAGATGTTAGGAATGAATCGAAGTTATCAAACTATATTTTAATCTCCCACTCTTTGCCATTGTTTTTCTTTTCTCTCCTTTGTCACCATTTTCTGGCCCTGCCTTTTTGCATATTTTATATTTACTTTTGTGCATGGAGTTGATTGTACCACCACATTACCACTTCGAGGAGGAAGGCACCAGTTTGTGTACTTGCGTGGATTGGCAGTTTTGAAGCCTAACTCCACTTGAAAAAATTAAGAAATATTTCAATGTGCCGGAAACACTATCTAGTACAACAAGTGTTATAATTTAAGTGGTTGAAAAAAAAAATTCTTCAAATATTCAACCACTTGTATTATAATACTTAATTTACAAAATTTTGTACCCAACATACTGAAAAATCTATCCAAATAACTTGTGCGCTTGCAGGTTTAGGATTCCCAACAGTCACACGAGGCAGTCTCTACAAAACAAACAAAACTATCAACATACGAAGGAAAAATTGAACAAAAGCTTAAAGTTGGAGACGGGACCACATTTCGGCCCAACTCACCTTTCGCCATTTTGAGCAAAATTGTAGGCGTGCTTTTGGGTACCGTTTGGTACGTGAGACGGGATGAGACCGAACAGGATCAGCCGTTCCGTCCTACGTTTGGTGCACTTAAAAACTGTGGAATGGGTTGTCCCATGGGACAAATTTATAACATTTTAAGACAAAATTTCTCCTTATCTTTTTCAATATTTACATCATCCGTTCCGTCATGTCCCGTCCCGTCTGCATACCAAATGGTACCTTGAGTCTAGGCGTGCTTTTGAATGATAAATGTCAATTGATTCACGATATTTAAATTTATGACGTCTCGCTTACAAGTAAGAAAAAATATCATTAAATTGTAGTACTAAATTTTAATGATATATATAATTTTAAGATGTGACACATCATCATTATCTAAAGAATGAGAGTAATTTCTAGTCATATATACAAAAGGCCAATACGTAAATCTGTTGAATTAAACCAGAGATTTGGTTAAATCAAATTTGAAATCCATAATTATAGTAACCGCTCCCTAAGTTACGATAAATTCCGATGTTGTAATATGACAGTTACAATAACCCACTTTTGCTCCACTAACCAATGTTTTTTTTTTTTTTTTTTTGAGAAAAGTAAGCAAAACAGAATACGTACATATTCAGGATAGTGTGCAAAATGGGCCTCGATAAAAACCTTGCCGGAGATTTCAACCCGGTCGAAGGAAAAGAGTGTCCCGCACAACAAACCTATCCTCAAATGAACAATGAGAAAATTACAAGGACTCCTCCACAATAATATCCCTAATTAAATCTGGCGGATCCTCAAACCACATTACCTCCATTGGACCTGCAATCCCCATCCGAGCAAGCCGGTGTGCAACTGAGTTACCTTCTCGCGGGATATGACTAATGAGAACAGTGGCCCACTCTCGAAGATAATGCCGTAAATCATTAATTATAGGACCAAGCACGGAGCAATCCTCTCCTTATCCCTTCATGGCAGTGAGTACCAAGCTAGCATCACCTTCAAAATGCATCTTCATCTCCACCATATTCAATCTCTTCATCAACACAAGCGCTGACCTGGCTGCAACAAATTCTACATACAAAGCCGAACTAGCAGGATGCACCGGGCCTGCAGCCGCCGCAACAAAGTGCCCCAAATGGTTACGGATCAGCACTCCAAAACCTCCCCGGTTCCCATTATGGCTCCAAGCACCGTCAAAATTGCACTTCAACCAACCCTCGGCTGGCCTCCCCCATCGCTGATTCTCTCGGTACATCTTATGAGCTCCAGGTTTGTGCCAATGTAGATACTCCTTCAACCAACCCTCGGCTTGAAGAACAATATCGAGCGGAGGCACGACCTTACCATTCCACATATAATTATTCCGTTGCTTCCAAATATTCCAAATTAGCATCAAAGAGAGCTCAAAACCTGGTTTAGTACCCCTCGAATATAACCTCGCTAGCCACTCCAAGATAGACATCCGTTGGTCGGCATCCACCCTTAACCCTAAGCTTCGGAACCACACCGCTCTTGCCACATTACAATCACGCACCACATGTTCTATTGATTCCACAGGTCCACCACAAACGACACATGAATCATCATTCAACACTAACCAATGTTTTGATATCTCTCTTTAAACTACTAATCCTTAAGTTCGTCAAAATGATATAGCTGTTCTGCAGTCTTAACGAAGTATTTTAAGTTACTTAATGGTGTGGAACAAAATGATACATCAAACATCATTCATGTGGGAAAGCTAGGTCAATACAACTTTTAGAGCAATATCAGATTCGACTATAGTTTCAAGAGCGTGGCATTATTCTAACCTCTTTTTTTTTTCAAAAATTTGAGTACTAAAGAAGGGCAACATTCTTTGAAAAAAAAAGGGGAAAAGGTAGGCCAAACATACTTTACATGTACTTTCATGAGAAAACAATCATGGGCTGAAATTGTCCAAACCCGGCCCATAATTCGGTCCAAAAAAAATTAACGAAATCGGTGAATTTATTTAGAGTAAATCAATTTTAATTGCAAACCGTGTTACTAATTGGGCATGTTAATCAACATTTAACATTTAACTAATAATTTAATATTCAATAATCACGTCATATGATTTAAATTGATCGTCTCATTAGAATTATCCATTTATTTAAGAAGATCTATATGATTCGTTTGGAAGTATTTTAAATGACTGAAAATAAGTTTAGGTTATAAAATTACTTGAAGTGCTTCTTGCAATAAGCACATACAAGAAGCACTTGAAGTGATTCTCACCGAGAACACTTCAATTGTTTTTATACAGAATACTATAGAATTCACTTGCAAATTTACCATAAATTAGTTTTAAAAATATGTTCACTAAAAAAGTTTTTATCAGTTTAAAAGCGCTTCCGAACAAACCATGTTGTTTTCTATTTTAATTTTTGCAAGTGGAGGCCGAGGCTCCGATGGGAAGAGAAATACAAAACCCCAAAACACAAGCAATTCCGTTCCTCTTCACATTTTCGAATTCTCTCTCTTCTCTCTATCTTTCTCTCCGATTATTTACTTGCCATTTCCACGTTTTTTCTTCTCCTCCAAAACTATAAACCTAAAATCTCTCCCTTCTCTCACGAAATTCACTTCCTAACGTAACACAAGAGGCAGCAGAAAGCAGAAGACAATCACAGATATCTCAAAAGCCATTCTCTCTCCTTTTTTGGGGTCTAAATTTCTCTGTCTCTCTCTTCCTCTGTGCGCGATCAAAGATCTGTTGCAGAATAGTAAGTCTTCGACGATTGCTTTCAGCAAATGGCTGTTTTTTTTTTTTTTTTTTTTTTTTTTTGTGTTCAATTTTCTGATTTGCGATTTTTGGTTTTTTTTGGCAGGGATGAAGAGAGTAAGAGATGATGTTTACGTCGGCCCTCAATTGAAGCGGCCCCCCTGTTCGTCTCGCGGGGACTCGTAAGTTCCATGATTTGTTCATCACTCTTCAATTGCATGATTTGCTTTATGTTTTGTTTGGTTTGTGAGGATTTTTAATTTTTCCCATGTCAGTGTATCGGTGCGCGATTTTGGTTCTGTTGCCCTTGTTTGTGAATATTGGTGTAATTTGGTCGTTGTGTTGTCGAATTGTGTAACTTTCAACCTGCAGTGGATTGGATTGGTTGTCCTTGATCATAATTTGTTCAATTTGTTTAGGGTTTGTTGTTTATTAGAGTTGAACTGAGTAGTAGTTTGGGTTTTAGAGGTAAAGTTGAGAGCTTTCTGAAAATTTTGTTAGGTATGTTGTTTTCAGCAGATATGATTTCGGTTTTTAGAGGTAAAGTCAAGGGCTTTCTGAAAATTTTGTTAGGTATGTTGTTTTCAGCAGATATGATATGCTTGTAGGAAGATTAAATCTTCTGATGAATATTAATATAGTTTTATGTTTGGGGCTTAGATCAATGCAGTAGACGGAATGTTGACGGAAATAGGACCTGAGAATGATGATTATCTTTGTTTTCTGGAAGTATGTTCTATTTTTTCTCTTGTACCTGACTAGATTTTGAAAACAACTATCAGGGGAAGTAGGAAGGAGTTGTATGTATTGAGTAATTATTCTTTTGTTTATGATGTTTCATGAATTTGACAGTATTTATTTTATAGTTATATGTTGAGTTTGATGATCATTTGTTGGATGTGGGGCAATAGGCAATCCCAGATACCGGGGGGAGGAGGTGGAGGAGGGGGCGTTGGAGTAGGTGGAGCTGGGCCCATTGGAGGAGGAGGAGGTGCTTCACAGAAATTGACCACCAATGATGCTCTAACCTATCTCAAAGAGGTGAAGGACATGTTTTTAGACCAAAGAGAAAAATACAATACGTTTCTTGAGGTCATGAAAGATTTCAAGGCTCAAAGGTATCAATGTCCCCATTATCATTCTTTTTTCTCTCGTAATACATTCCTAGTTGATTCCTCAGCTACTGGCTTCCTGTTTTTGTCTCTTTCAGAACTGACACAGCAGGTGTCATTGCAAGAGTAAAGGAATTATTTAAAGGGCATAACAACTTAATTTTGGGCTTTAATACCTTCTTGCCGAAGGGTTATGAGATAACCCTCGATGAAGATGAGACTCCACCAAAAAAGACAGTTGAGTTTGAGGAAGCTATCAGTTTTGTAAACAAGATAAAGGTGAATATGTTTAATTTTATTCTAATGGCAAGTGTAAACATTTATTATTTTCTGTTTGATTGATTGATTTCTGCCCCTACAGAAACGTTTCCAAAATGATGATCATGTCTATAAATCATTCCTAGACATACTGAACATGTATCGAAAGGAGCACAAGGATATAAATGAGGTTTACAGTGAGGTAAGTATACACAATTTTCACTTTTGGCGTTTGATGATGAATTGTTTTCTGTTACACGGTATTTCTATTTACCTGAGAAAATATTCCTCCCTATGTTCTTAGTAATTTAAATCAATTTACAGGTTGCTGCTCTTTTTGATGAGCATCCCGATTTGCTTGATGAGTTCACCAGATTTTTACCAGATGCATCAGCAGCAGCTTCAGCACATCAAGCTCAATACGGCCGCAATTCATTTCCACGTTTCAATGAGCGAAGCTCTGCTACACCCACATTTCGGCCAATGCATATGGAGAAGGTAATTAAGAAATTCTCTTTCTATTATGTTTTTGACGTTTTCTTGTTTAGTTAGTGATTTGTAATGGGGGGCTGGCTTCTTTTCACAGCAACGTAGGAGGGATAGGATCATGACATCCCATGCTGATCGTGATCCTAGTGTTGATTGTACTGAGCTAGACGATGACAAAGGAACGGTGAAAGTTCAGAAGGAGCATAGAAAGCGTAGTGAAAAGGAGAATAGGGATCGAAGAAATCGGGACGATGATGATAGAGAATTAGAGAATGATAACAGTCCTTACAAATTGCAGCGTTTTCCTGACAAAAGAAAATCCACCAGGAAGGTTGAAGGTTTTGGTGTGATTGCCAACTTTGCTCCTTATGATGACAAAGACTCCTTAAAGAGTGAGTTTATGATGAAACTGTTTCAGTTATATACATTCATGGTCCTTTCTTAAATGTGTTGCATCTAGGTAGTGTGGTTTTTATTCTATGGTTTGTAGATGGAATAACGAGTTGTAATTTGTTTTGACATTGCAATATGCGTGTTTCTCATGATAATAGCCATCATAAATGTTAGTCTTCACTGCCATAAAATTATGAAATAAATTGTTCGTTTGTCAACATTGATACGATTTTAGGTTATGGAACTAACAAAAATGCACATCGTTTGATTAGTTTTAGTGTAAGTGTAAAATTCTACCTGGATAAAGAGACGTGATTTCTGTAGTTGGTCTGAAAGTCTGCCATTAGAGATGTGTTAATTGAATATTCTTTTAACCCACAATGTGCCTTGTAATGTTTACCTGAAACCTGAATTTTTTTATCACATTTTGAAATCCTTGGGAAATGGATGCAGCTTATTTTGCTTACGTTCATCATTCTTTGGAACATAATTGTTGTTTTTTAAAGTTCTATAGTTTTTCTTCTCAAAAAAAAAAGTTCTATAGTTTCAGTTCTCGTGTTATTACGTCAGTGTTGCTTATGGTCTTATGGTCTCTCATTTTTATGTTAGGCATGTACAGCCAGGGATTCGTTTTCTGTGAGAAGGTGAAGGAGAGGTTGTGTAGTCAAGATGACTACCAGGCATTTTTGAAGTTGCTTAACATTTATAGCAACGGAATAATTAAAAGGAATGATCTGCAAGGTTTGGTACGTATTACTCCATGTTCAGCAGTTAATCAACACTTCTAAAGTCAAGCATTTTGTGCTCTCTTTAAGCTAGGGGAAACTGGACAAAGGACACTTCATGATAACCACATATTTATCTTTCTATTCAATAAATTTTCTTAACAAATGCTATTGCCTCTAGTTTGACTTTTTCCAGTAAACTTTACCCATCTCAGGTGACTGATTTATTGGGAAAGTATTCAGATCTTATGGAGGAGTTTAATGATTTTTTGGAGCGTTGTGAGAATATAGGTAACTTAAATGCCATCAATTTTGAGCTGCTTTCTTGTGGTTCTTTTTCTTTTAGATTGGATCTGATGGGATTTATTCTTGCAGATGGGTTCCTTGCTGGTGTTATGAGTAGAAGTATGTATATTAGTCCTCCATTGGTCTTTTTTTCATAAGATACTAAGCGATCTGTTTCTGTACTATCCGCGTTTGGAAGAATAATTATTCTTCTGCATGGCATAATTTGAGCTATCATGTGATTTCTCGTTTCTCTGGAATTTTTGCTTGCTTCTGTAATTTGAGAATCCTGATTGGTAACTTGTTGACTGCAGAATCTCTGAGTAGTGATGGTCCTGTTCCTTTTTCTAGACCGGTGAAGGTAGAGGACAAAGATAAAGAGCCAAAGCGTGAAATGGAGGGAGCTAAAGAAAAGGAAAGATACAGGGAAAAGTATTGGGCAAAATCTATTCAAGAGCTTGATCTCTCTAACTGTGAACGATGTACTCCAAGCTATCGGCTTCTGCCTGAAGACGTACGGGTTAACATTCTGTACTTAATATAGGACAATGTAACATAGTCTGATACTCAACTTATTGTTGCTTGTCCCTTTGCAGTATCCAATACCTTCAGCAAGCCAGAGATCAGAACTTGGTGCTCAGGTTTTGAATGACCATTGGGTCTCTGTGACTTCAGGAAGTGAAGATTACTCTTTTAAACATATGCGCAGAAATCAGTATGAAGAAAGTCTGTTCAGATGTGAGGATGATAGGTAATGTTTGGTACAAGGCTGTTGATATCATTTGTACTTTTGGTATGCAAGTGAGCTTGCATGATCGTATGGATGGATAGAGGTTCTAGTAGTTTCTGTAGATCACTATTGATGTAATATCATTTCCTTTACAGTACATGCTAGTTCAGTATTGTAAACTTATGTTGGCTTTCATTTTGGAAAGTTTAGGTTTGAGTTGGATATGTTGTTAGAGTCGGTGAGCTCAACTGCTAAGCGAGCAGAGGAACTCTTGAACAGCATTAATGAAAATAAGATCAGCATGGAAACTTCAATCCGTATTGAAGACCACTTCACTGGTTGGTATCTATTAACTGATTGAGAAGCAATTAAATGTCAAGTATCTATTCTTGTATTTGAGCTCCTTTAACTGCATTGACCTTCTTCATTTGATTTGTTTTATTGCAGCGTTAAACTTAAGGTGCATTGAACGTTTATATGGTGACCATGGTCTTGATGTTGTGGACATACTGCGAAAAAATCCAACTCTGGCTTTGCCTGTTGTATTAACTCGCCTGAAGCAGAAACAAGAAGAATGGACAAGGTGTAGATCCGATTTTAACAAGGTCTGGGCTGATATATATGCCAAAAACCATTATAAATCTCTTGATCACCGGAGCTTCTATTTCAAGCAACAAGATTCAAAGAACTTGAGTAGCAAATGTAAGTTTTTAATTTGACAATTAGTTTCCTTGAGCACTTCTCTCTCTATGGGTTTTTAATAACTGTTCCTCCGTGATGATTCTGACTCCTATTGATTGACAGCTTTGGTGGCTGAGATCAAGGAATTGAAAGAGAAAAAGCAGATAGAGGATGATATCCTTCTGGCTGTTGCTGCTGGAAACAGGCAATCTATAGTTCCACATATGGAGTTTGAATACTTAGATATCAGCTTACATGAAGACTTGTATAAACTTGTCCAATATTCATGTGAAGAGGTTTTCTCAACAAAAGAACAATTAAACAAGGCTATGAGACTTTACACTACCTTTTTGGAGCCTATGCTGGGTGTTTCTTCTCGGCCCAATGATTCAGAGGATGATGAAGATGTTGACAAAAGTAGGAATCGGGCTAAGAATTGTACTGCGTCAAGCATAGGAGAAAGTGATGGAAGTCCTGGTGGCGATTCTGCCACAGTGAATTTTAAGCAGCCCAAATCTGTGTGTAATGAAGAAGAAAATGCTTTAGCAGAAGTGGAAAGTTTGGCTAACGGGGATAACTCAGCTAAAGAAGATGGAAGTCGTGATGCAGATCTTGTCTGTAGGAAAGATTCTATATCTGAGAAAATTCAACTAGAAAAAGACCAGAAGAATATGGATGTCCCTAAGAAAAGGCATCTGGTCACCAGCATGGACAATGCGTGGCCGTCCAGTCAACCATCACATCCAATTGGAGCAGATAATAATCATGGTAGAACGAGCTTGGAAGTGTTATCAGGTTTGTTTTTCTGAATTTGATTTTTTTTATTGTAATGGCATCTTATTCGATGTTATAATTTATTTTACTTTCCAGAGTTATAATAATGTTAGAATACTGTGAAATTTTTTTAATTGAAGGGTGTGCTGCAACCTCGTCAAGGCCTGGTGCTTCTATTAGCGACAATGACCATTTGCAGAAAGGAAGTGCTGATGCTGTTCCGTCGTCAGAGGTATGAGTCTGGATCCTGGAATATCATCATCTGTGATTGCTTTTGTTTTTTAGTTATTTATTTCACCTTATGGTTTTGGCAATGCGTACTGATTTACTGTTTGGTGCTTCAGGGTATCGATAATGCAAAACCTGCTTTAATTGCTAATGGAGTGTTTCCAGAAAGCACTAAAGTTAACAGTCGTCATGAAGAGTCTGTTGGCCCCTCCAAAATTGAAAAGGAAGAGGGGGAATTATCACCAATTGCTGACTTCGGGGAGGATAACTTTGTTGTCTCTGGAGATGCTGGGGTGCAAGCTATGCCTAAGGCAAACCGCAGTGTTGAAAGCAGACCATTTCAGTCTAGGAATGGGGAAGACATTAGTTGTCAGGAAGCTGGAGAAAATGATGCAGATGCAGATGATGAAAATAGTGAAAATGTTTCCGAGGCTGGTGAAGATGTCTCTGGCAGTGAGACAGCTGGTGATGAATGTTCCAGAGAAGAGCAAGGCGATGATGAAGATGCTGAACCGGATGACATTGATGGTAAGGCTGAGAGTGAGGGTGAGGCTGAAGGGATGGCGGATGGGCATCTTGTTGGAGGAGATGGAATGTCTTCGCAATTGTCAGAACGTTTTCTTTTGTCTGTGAAACCTCTTGCGAAGCATGTACCAGGTTCTTTATTTGAAGAAAGGAAAGATTCTCGTGTTTTCTATGGGAATGATAATTTCTATGTGCTTTGTAGGCTTCATCAAGTAAGAGACATTTTCTTTCATTTTTGGAAGTTAGTTTGTCTTTATTTACAACTGGATATAAGGTTGACTTATTTGATTTGCAGATTCTATACGAAAGGATTTTATCTGCAAAAACAAGTTCCACAGGTGCAGAAATGAAATGGAGAACTTCAAAGGATGGCAGTTCTCCGGATCTGTATGCCAGGTATTTTTCAGGCCATCTTCTCTTTTGTATAGATAATAGATTAGAACTGTGGCAACTGTTCAAAGCAATTTTAATCATATAGTTTATTCATCTATTATGCAGGTTTCTGAGTGCTCTATACAATTTGCTTGATGGATCTGTTGATAATGCAAAATTTGAGGATGAATGCCGAGCTATTATTGGAAACCAGTCATATATATTATTCACCTTGGACAAATTAATATATAAATTTGTCAAACAGGTTTGCTCAATGGAAATTATGTACTTTGACTCCAAAAAAAATAAAAAATCTGTGTTTGCTTTTGCTGCCAAGGTTCTGATTAGTGGTTATTTATGCAGCTTCAAACTGTTGCAAGTGATGAGACGGACAATAAGCTTCTTCAATTATATGAATATGAAAAGTCCCGGAAAACTGGGAAGTTAATTGACTCTGTTTATCATGAAAATGCACGTGTCCTCATTCATGAGGAGAATATTTACAGATTGGAATTTGTAAGTTCTTTGACAATTGCCCATGTATTAGACTAAAACCTACCCTTTTGAATATACTTTCTTATTTTGTGGTTTACTTATTTTTAATTTTCTTTGTGCAGTCCTCTTCACCCTCCCGACTGTCCATCCAGCTGATGGACAGTGTGAGTGAAAAGCCTGAGGTGTTTGCAGTTTCCATGGAACCTAATTTTGCATCCTATCTGCACAACGAATTTCTGCCGGTTTATCCTGGAAAAAAGGAGCCGCATGGGATTACCCTTCAGAGGTGATAATGCACTCTTCATTAATGTTAAAAGTGCTAGAATTGCTATACTTCTCTGAAGAAACATGATAGACACTGAAATACGGTACCATCTGATGGATTTAGTTTCTTCCTGTGTTTTTTGGAAGGAAAAATTATATGTAAATCATCTCACATTGTTATGATATGTTAATAATTAGTCATATACAGCAACTCAGGTTACCTCGTGGTATAGAATGAGCCAAAAATTTCTAGTGTTTTTGTTAGTTAATGGATAACTTGCTGATTCAATCCGTTTTGCAGAAACAAGCGCAAATATGCAGTTCAAGATGAATCCTCTGCCTTTTGCAAGGCCATGGACGGTGTTCAGTTAGTCAATGGTTTGGAGTGCAAGATAGCTTGCAACTCATCCAAGGTATCTTGCCCTCGTATGTTTTTCTTATCTTCTGCATCACCATCAGTTTTACCTTCTTTACAATATAAGCACAACTGGAAGCTGGAGAAATAATAGCCACACGTGCGCATGCACGCACTCACTTTTGCATTTTTTGTGCACGGAGTTTTATTCATCAGAGTATCATGTGGCAGATCTCTTACGTTCTTGACACAGAAGATTACTTCTTCCGTATGAGAAGGAAAAGGAGAACATCTGAGGCCAGATCACCATATTGTGATCAGACGAGAGTACAGCGGTTCCACAAATTCTTATCAATCTCATCATAGCTTAGAAGGAAATTTGTTTGACATTGGGAAGCTAAAGGTAGACATGATAAACATTTCGAAAACATGTACCCTTTTTTCGTATCTTCCACTGCCATACAAGTTTTGCGAACGACTGTAACCCAAGCTTTCTTGAACAGGAGTCATCTACTCGACTTCTGAGACTGGAGAAGGATGATGGCGGGCCTGGACACGTAGAGCATGTCTGGTTCGGAAGATTGGCCTCGGAGCCATTGTTGTGTATATAAGGTTGGTGTATGATAATTTCGTAGAAAGGTATTTAAGTTATAGTTCTTGATCTTTGTCATAGATAGGATATTTTCTTCCCCACTTCCATAAGCACACTGTAAGTGTAACAAATTGATCAAATAGCAGAAAAGCATGCGAGTTTTAACAGATCCCGAGCTTTTTAACTACAAATTTGTGGTTTCATACCAGCATTTTGCAGGCATTACTGCATCAGTATTCTTTTCCACCTTAAGATTATGCTTCATACAACAGATTCTTTACCTTTTTCGAGGCATCTGTGTTATTATTGCTGTTCTTACCCAAAGATTTTTGAGTTGGCTATCACCGAAACTATATATGCGCACCCATTTTGTTTTCGGATTCAGTTCCATCGGGACGGAAATAAACAGGGTGTGGAAGAAGGAGAAAAATAATGTGCGGAAATCATTTTCTTTACATGTTGAAAACAGATGAAAAAAGTTCAAGAAAGATTCAAGACCAGAAAGGAAGAAGTAAAAGCTGAATCTGGGTAACAAAGCTAGAACGGGGCGGGGCCCAGAGAACTGGATTAGCGTGAGAGGGAATTGAATCCGCTCCAGACGTCCGGAGCCTAGGAATCAATTTATCTGGGTAGCACAAATTCAATTCAACGGTTCTCATTAACTCATTTTCATGGCTACCATACAAAATCAACGGTTTTGATTTCTTTCACACCAATCAGCGGCCTAGATGATTTGATCCATAGGTTTCGGACACTAAGGTCCGGAGCGGATCCAATTCTGGTGAAAAGTGGGCCGGAGCGGGTTGAATCCGGTAACCATAGATAATGGATAATGGGCCGTCACGTGGTTCTCGTACGTGGAAGTGCAACGGACTCCTCGTTTGGGGATCCACTTTCTGCATGTCGACTTGCTCGCGTCACTTGTGGCTTGAGCTCCGCCAGCAGTAACAAGAATCTGCACCCGTTAATTACTGAAACGCCCTTGGCTCGTTTAAATATCAACAATTAGTTATTTTCTCGTATTGTTGATATTTAAACAAACATCATCTTAATCGTCAGACAGTGATTGCATTGCAGCCTATTTCGACATAATTTATGTGCTCTTAAACACGCAATTAAAAGTCCAGGAGGCAAATCGTAATAGGATATTAAATTCGTCGGACAACGCTGATGTTTCTTCTTATATGTAAATAGAAAGGTCTCATGTTTGAATCGTTAAATAGTAGGTTTCATTTCTAATTATGTAGTTTAATCGAAATCCTTTTATCCCTAAAATAAATACAAAACCAAATTGTATTTTTCATTTATCCCTTTTCTATTTTTAGCTCTTTTTTTTTTTTTTGTTGTCAAACGATAAATTTTGTTAGATTTGATGTTAAACTAGCCACTGACGGAGTTTGAACCCACATCGTCATACAAGAACTCAACACCTTTCCACTACTGCTGTAAAGGGCAACTTACATTTTCAGCTCAGCGATATGAATGTTTTTTTTTTTCTCAACGAATGTTTTTAAAAATGGAAATGAAAAGCGTACACAAGTAAATAAAGGTGGATCTCGAGGGCAGTTTCGGAATCGAAGAAATACACAAAACCGGCAGGCAGAAGAAGTGTTTGGCTGTGGGCGTGGAAGGAAAAAAATCAGTTAATAAAAGAAAGAGAGAAGAGAGGCGAGGAAGGAACGCAGAGAGCCAGAAGATTTCGTAATATCCACTCCCACCCTATCCACCCCCTCTCTCTCTCTCTCTCTCTCTTTCTCTCTCTCTCTTTCTATATATATATACACACACACACACTATATTTCCCAGTTTCTATCTTCTCATTTCTCTCTTCCATTTCCGAATCATTCCCTGTGGGGTTTTCAGAGCTAGGGTTTTTGTGAATCGAATTTTCATTCCGATTTCAATGAGTTCGGGTTCAATCTCCTGCTCTCCTGTCGTCGCCAAAGACTTGGCCAAGAAGAAGAGGGTAAGCTCGCTCGCTATGTCATCCATTCTCCTCCGCTCTCTGTCTTTTCTCTTTCGTGCATGCGTCGGTGTGAGCTTGGAAATGGAGGGAAATTTGAATATGAAAAGTTTCAATTTCGGCCGGGGGTTATTGGTGCATTCGTGAAATTCGAATTCAATTTTGGTTTTTGGGCGGAATTGAAGTTGAATTTTTGTGATGTTGTGAATTGTGAGCTTGTTCTTACTTGTAATTGTTTTTCTCAGACGAACAGGTTGGCGAAATTGAAGCAGAGCAAGCTCGATGTTCGCCGCGAGCAATGGCTTTCACATGGTATTGCTTCCTTCTCTCTCGAATTTTTTTTTTTTTTTTTTGGTTTTTTTTGAATTATGAATTTTCACTAAGAACAGAAAAAAAATGTACTTTTTTGAATTGCCAATGAAGCTAGTATGCTCCAACAAATAAAACAATGGAAGCTAATATGCTTAGTGGAGGTATGAATATCGAAAATTGGGCATCGGACAATGTTTGTTTTTGGATGAGAACTTGGTGTTTGCGAAATGTAGACTTAGGCATCGGGTGAGCACAATGACGTTCGTTAAAAGTTTAGAAAAAGAAAAAGGACCTTTATCTAAAGTGTCATACATGTTCTTACCTAGAATTTTGAAGTAAAACTGGTCTCTTTGTCAAGAGTTCACTGCCATTGGTCGTCATTCTTACTCGATCAATGGATATAGGGAAAAGTCTTTTTCATGCCTTAGGTAGTTCTATGAACCAAATCAAGATGCCGAGCTTTTTTTAGAAATTTTGATCTCATCGATTCAGGAAAGACTGAAGAGTGGCTTAGCTTTTGAATTGTTTTTTTCAATGTGCGTCTTGCACAACTGACTTTGATGTGGCACCTGATGTTTTCCCTGACAATGATGACCTGATTTTTCTTCTCCCCACCCTCACAAAAGACAACGAAGTTTTACATTAACGGCTTTTGTGGAACAAGTTAGAGATTTTTAGAAGTTATCACATTTTTCTTCTTTACATTTGATCCTAATCAATTTGGTGTGCAATGCAGTCAAGAATAAAGGGCACAAAGTGAACTTAGATGGGAGGGGTGGGTCTCCTACACCATCTAGGCAAGTAGAGAAAGGGCAAAATGGATCATTGGACAATTTGGAAACGAGTTCAACCGGAGGAGAGAATGACAGTTCGAGCATCCATGACAGCGATTTGGAGTCTCTGACAACCAGTCCGAGTGGAAGCAGTTTGGATTGTAATGATTCGATGAAGAATCTTAGTGAGAGCAGTGGAAGCGATTGTTCAGGAAATGTCAGCAAGGAGGATGCTGATGATGGGTGTCTAGATGACTGGGAGGCTGTGGCCGATGCTTTAAATGCTGAGGACAACAAGCATACCCCTATTATTGATTTTCCTTCCAAAGCTGAAATCACAGTTGAACCCACAGGTCTTGAACTATCTAGCGAGAATCCAGAGAACAGAAACATGGTTCCTGGGTCACGTACGGCGCGTTGTGCTTGGAGACCTGATGATGCTTCCCGTCCTCAGAGTCTGCCCAATGTGCCAAAACAGCATAGTTTCGTGGTTCAATCAGACTGGCATTGTGGCCATGAAGCCATTGCATGGGCATGGCAAAACATCGTGCCCCAGCCTTCTTCATGTCCTATATGCTATGAGGATTTAGATGTCACAGACTCGAGCTTTATACCATGTTCATGCGGCTTTCGGCTTTGCCTCTTTTGCCACAAAAGGATTCTAGAGGCAGACGGGCGCTGTCCAGGCTGCAGGAAGCAGTACGATCATGGAAATGGAGCAATGAGCACCAACAGAGGAGCTACAACTTTTAGAGTGGCTTGATCTTGCAGTGTGAGTACCAGATCCTAGAAAGTGAGTTTCTATATCTTCAACTTTTTGTTTATCGCCTCTCTGTTTGCGCTGTGTCAAGTCTGTCAAAATTTCAGTATCGTTAATGAAAATTTGAGTATGGTGATAGAGGCGGGAAGCGATCAGGTATCGGAATTGGAACTTTGGTGAGTCCAATTCCT